>CAHIKZ030002791.1:247500-387500 GCA_903632075.3 Acanthosepion pharaonis
GTATAATTGTGTCAGAAGTAATTAAAGTCCCCAATAATTATCAGAAGTGTGATTTTTCGCTCATCAGGACTCATACAAGAATGATTGTATTAAAAATGTATAGGTTATTCTTTTATAAAAGCTTATTTATATGCAATGACTAATAGGTGACAATGACATCAACATCATCATTATTATTATTTTCAGAGATTGTATCTCTGTAAACAATGTCTTGTATAGGTTACACAGTAACCAGATTTTCCAAAAGACTTACATGCAATTTATGAGAACAAAGTTCTAACAGTATTCATCAGGATCATAACATTAGACAACTCCTTATAAACAACACCAAAATAATATAAAGATCCAATAGCAAAAATAGACTAAAAATTATTGAAGCCATTTACATCAGGCAGAAGCAACCACACATTAACAAAAGTAATTACAGTCTCCAACCTCGTATTTTTCATTGCATATCAAATTTTTGTGACATTCAGTAGAAGGGATTTCCCACATTTTTAGATTTGTTCTATTAAATTTAAATCTAACATTGCACTAAATGCACTACTTCCAACTGTTAGTATTTTTCAGATAATGCACTAATTACACACCACTGAGGATGACTCACTAGAGTCAAAAGCTTGGATTTTTAACATTTCATACATTAACAACTGCCATTTTTACAAAAGATAATTCGTAATTTGAGAGGAAGATGGACAAACTCAATAGACACAAAATGTCTACTCTTTAATAATGTATGTGTGTGTATATATATATATATATATATATATATATACTTAGGCAGCAAATGTTCTTTAAAGCAAATATTAAAAACAACACATTTTAGTTCAATTAACGTTAATGATCAACTTTTCCAAATTACAAAATCCTTCTCAGACAAAGAGGAAATTCCAGCAGAAATTGTCTGGAGTTAATTTTGGAAAAAGTATGGTCCAAGCTTTTGACTCTCTTAAGACATCATCAATGTAGATAGAGACAATTGGTGAGTTTCACAGAACAAAAATATCATAACAGAATTTGATTGCTGAACACATGTTTTGAAGAATCCTTTCTCTAACCATCTTCAAATGTGCAATAAATAAACAGGAAACTATGACAGAGTGTAAAGACAAAACCATTGCACATCAATTTGTGAAATAGATATACAAGTCAAACTAGTGTGCATGCCTATTTGGTGCTATATTTTTGCTTGGTATGATGGAAATTGGAGAACATCCCTAGATATAAATTTGAAATTCTCTGTGTTGGGTTAGGGGACAATTTGCAGTTGCCATTTCACACTGACACATTATCAAAAAATAAGACTCTACTGCTATTTCTGTGGCAAGGTTTCTGACAAGCTACATTCACCCACCTTGACCTTTACAGCTGTGACCCACCATGCCACATAAACAAAGATGAATTATCCTCATTCTCTTTGTATTCCATTAGCAAAATGTAAGTTCCAATCAAACAGCTCCTTCCCAAGAACAGTTGCCTTGTAGAACAGAACTATGGCAGCAGGCTGTTCCTCCCACCACCGAGCACTACATAGATCGATCCCCCCCCACACACACACACATCTACCAGCCTTTTGCAGGTTATTTTAAAGCCAGAAAATATCTTTAGACTTTAAGAATTTTTTTTTAAGATAATAATGATTTACTGACACCAGTCTTAGTACTTAACCAATAGCTGGGGAGAGAAGAGGTGGATTCATACCCCTTTCTCAAGGGTATTTGCACAGAAGTGAATATAATGAACATGAATGGAATTGGAACTCAGATTTCTGATTTCCAATTCCAAGCCATTATACCATTTGCGCATCCAAGCTTAGAGTACCTGGTATTCCCAAGTGGTCACCCGTCTAGGTACTGACCAAGCTTGAAGTTAATTTTTGCCCCAATCACTACAATCTAGACCACTTCAAGTCTGGGGTTAACCATTATCTTTCCTACATAACCTTATGAGCTATACATCTTGCTCTTTCTTATGCTCATACAACATCAGGCACTGATGCTCTACCTTGAGCGTCTCTTGGGCTTCATATTGGGTGAACATTAGTATAAAAAAAAATTTAAAAACATTTTCATAAAGCAGTTTAGGGACACTTTGCAGTTACAGTGCTGTCAGATAAAAGAAAAAGGGTCATATTTTTATTAAATAATTTCTTTGAAAACAGACTCTCATGGCTTCTTTTTTTCTAAAATTGTGCATCTTTTTGTAATATTTTCGTTAGAAACTTGTTTCAATTGCTATTTTTTTAATAATAATTACATTAGATAAAAACAAAAGCAATTCATTTTAAGTGAAGTGATATTTAACATTTAGCACTTATAATTTATAAATATTAATTCCTGTATAAAGAATAACATCAAAATATAGTGTTTTATATATTAGTTCTATATATTTGAAATTGCAGTTGCCTGGCTCTCAATTTCAGTCACGATTGTTTGAGATGTTGCCATAGAAGGATATGGCTACACAAATAAGAAATTCAAATTTAACATTGGCAGGGCTAACATTTTCCTTGTCAAAAATAGTCACCTACAAAGTGCTAATGGTTAAATTAAAATTATATTAAAAAATTTTTTATGATTTTTACTTTTTTTTTATTTTTTGCCAAATATAAAGATTTAAAAAATGTTACAATAAAGCATCACTGTGCTTTGTCAATGGGCACTCACTTTTCAAATTACAATACTATTTCACTGATTTATTAATATTGCTAATATTAATATTGCTGACACTTGTATATACCATGACCTTTCAAGCACATGACTCTCCACTACTTCCTGTACTTTGTAGCTCTTAGTAAAGTTTGTCTTTTTTGCTATTTATACTAATCTCTGTTAATAACCAATTACATAAGCTTGTTAGATAAGTTAGTCAATGTTTTCCTCTGTCTCTCTTGCTTTTAATATATCCTTTATCAAATTCTCCAGGCACTCTTTCCTCATTATGTGCCAAAGAAATTTCAATTATCTCTTTCCGATTATAAATATAAGCATACCTTTTGTTCCCATTTGCCTTAAATCTTCCTCTTTGCTGATATGTTCAGTCCATGAGATTCTCATCAGAGAATCATATTTCTGTTACCTCAAGTCTTTTCATCTGTGAGGAGATTGTTCAACATTCACTGCCAATACAAGGACTGATATTATGCAACAATCCAGTACTCTTTCCTTTGTATCTAACAAGATTTTCCTGTGTCTTAATAATTTGCTTAGCTTTTAGAAGGCATCTTTTACTATTCCAAATAGCAAATCAGAAACCATTATTCAATAGCATTAAATCAAATACTATCTTACTGTACAATGAATCCAAGTAATGAAAAAGATTAAAATTATAATACAATTTCTCTGGTAGAATTTTATTTATATTGCTAATCTGACATGAAAGAAATAATGAAAAGAGATCTTTATTCCTTAATATTAAATCATATAGTATCTTACTGTATGAGGAGTACAAATAACATATAAATAACAAAAAAGATTAAGATATTAAAAAAGACATCATTCAAAGACAGAATATATATTTATATTGACATAACATATAAATATCTCCTGAGGTATTTAATTGGACTAAGTTAACCAAATGTTCTCACTGTACCAAGAATAGTAAAATGTCCTGATTTCTGAATTCACAATTTCATTTACAAGAATATGTTCAACTTGTGGTATAGTTATCATGTACTGGTGCCCACATGCTGAGATTGTCCCTCCAGTCTGATTTTATCAAGAAGTCACTTCCTAGACAAATCAACTATGGTGAAATCTGAACCCAGGTTCCAAGGTCAGAATTCTAACATTCTAGCCACAAAGCCACTTGCCCACAGCCAATTTCATCATACAGTTATAACAATCTGATCTTGGAGCAAACAGAAATTAAAATCAACATATTCAAAAAAAAATTTTTTAAAAAATAAAAATTTTGTGAAACAAAATTATTTTCAAGTTTGAATCCATTTTTTTTTTAAAATCAAAGCATATTTTCTAACCATAATATTATTAAAAAAAAAACTCAACAGACATCTGCAGTAAAAAAAAAAAAAAAAAAAAAAAAAAAAAACAGAAAATCCAAGTAAAAAAAAGAAAAACAAAAACAAAAAAAAAAAAACAAACATGTTACTAGAGAAAAAAGTCAGGTAAAGTTCGAACAACTTCAAGTAGTTGTGAACAGAAAGAAGCCCTACGCTATTGCCCAACTAAAAATCCCAACTTTGATAATGAAGCAAGGACTTATTTCTTCTTGGGGAGCTGTTACACACCAGAGTTGAAATCAAATTCATGGCTTAATTTCATTTATTTTAGTCATGTAGCTTTGCCTCCTCCATTCTTCTCAATACAAGTGGTGCTTAGCTTGTTGGCAAACATAAAAGGAGCCCTACAGGTGAAAAGGGCTAAGAACCCAAAAAGAATATATGTAAGTTATTTGCTTAGAATACATTTGTGCTAGCTAGTTTTATTTTAGCACTCACTTTTATGGCTGATATCTTTCTTACAGAAGAAAGTATATATGCTTATATCTATGTAAAGATTTACTTTGATACAGTCAAATAGACATACATGTGAAAGTGTGCGTGTGTGTGTGTGTACCTTATATATATATATATATATATATATATATATATATTTATTGTGTGTGTGTGTGTGTGTGAGAGAGAGATAAAAATAAGTTTTAAGGTATACTATATTCATGGGTTAAAATGCTCAATATCAGGATCGAGCATATGTAAATATGAAGTGGACATTGAAGTCAACAAGCAACACTAACAGTCTGTTTCATGCTTAAACACAATCATCAGGCCTGAAGATTGAGTTTATGTACAAATCAGACTTGCTATTTCACATTTAATAATGATTTTTACAAACAATAATTTAGATTACCAATGGGATTGCCTCTTAGTGGAGTGATGGCATGTATCTTAGAATTTCACAAATCTAGTCCTTTCCAACATACTTCCGATATATTGATGATGCTTTATTAATATTTTCTTGTGATACTGATTTACTTGACCTTGTAGATAAACTAAATTAAGTCAAACATATAATAGAATTTACATATGAAATGGAAGAACACAATTCTTTACCTTTCCTAGATATTATGCTACACCATGTTAACGATAGTTTAAAGTTTGGTGTTCACTGGAAATCAACCAAATGATTTAATAAATTTCTATTTTCATCATAAAGATAAAATCTGCTATAATCTTACTTAATCTACTTAAGAGCAGTCAGAATTTGCAGCCTTCAATATTTACATTGAAAATATTTTCAAGTTTCTTTGCTACTCTAATTATTCCATATGTAACAAAATGCTCATAAAATATTCCAAAATAGAAAAACGGCTCCTAACAGACCTAATAAATCAAACCAATATATTGTCCTACGAACTATTACCAATGCCTTTATCCACTGTGCCATGTGTCCTCAGGTTGGTTAGATCCAATGACAGGACCCAAAGAGTGTGAGTTCAATACCTGGCAGTGGAGAACTTGGAGAGGTGAATTAACAGGAGATAACTGACATCCATTAAACATGGCATGTGGAACTAGAACAGTCTAGCCCAGTGAGCAAAATAAAGGGTTCAGTTCGACATTCCAACCACCTGAAGAAGGCTGGAGCATACAACGGCCGAAACATTGTAATAAATATGGTGACAAAGATGAGGACAATAGTCTGAATAATGTAAATGGTGCTAAGTTTGCTGGACATTATTTAGAATCTAATTGTTTTGAGGAATTAATTCTTTAGTCAAATTCACTGTCTCGTCTGTGTCAACTCATTGAGTCTGGCATAGAAGAAATGACTTTCTTCTTTTAGGTGTCATGTCTCTTCAGGATGGAGGCAATCATGTCCCTCCACATCTTCCTGTCCCTTGTAGCTCTTAAAAAGTTTTGTCTTTTTGTCATTTCTCCCAAACCCTGTTCTACCCTTCATTTATTCAAGTTCATCAAGTATGTTATCCACTGCTTTCCTTTGTCCTTCAATCTGTCCTGTGAGTATCAGATTTTTTCAAACCCTTCTTCATTATGTGTCCCAGAAATTTCAACTGCCTCTTGCTGATGTTAAGTATAAATTTTCTTTTTGCTTCCATTTTCCTTGTTGCTCACATGTTCAGTATCCTCAGCATCTTTCTGTAAAATCTTATTTCTGTTGCTTCAAGTCTCTTCATCACCTTTGATGAATGTCCAAATAAGTTTTTTTTTTTATTATTTCAAATCCAAATTTCATCATTTATTTAAAAAAAGTAATTTTCTAAATAGATTTTATACCTTATTGTCTCACTAGACATAATGAATAAAACTAGCTTTCTTCAAAATCCCTGATCTATTTCTATGATGTAAAAATTATAATCTTGACAGTTCAGATTTTCAAACCTCTTTGGGAATAAACCACCTCTCATTCTATCATACTGCTACCTTTATGCCAACTTGACAGTCCCTCATCTTCCAGTCCTTATGATGCCCAAGTGTACTGGAAGATGAGGAATGCTGACTAAAGAACACAGCATCCTATCTCAATATAATTGCACCTCACTCACCACCCATTGCTTCAGCATTCTTTCACTGTTTAGTGAACTTTTGCCCTCTTCCTCTCATTAGCTTCCCCAATACAGTCTTCCCAGGGAAGAATAAGTATGAAGAGAATAATCTGTTTGTATGCACCAAAGACTAGCACCACATCAGGTCTTAGTATTGTTGTGACAATGATGTCTATGAACTTGATCCATTTCCCCAGAACTAATTACAGATTTTAGTCCATTGCAAGAATTCCCAAGGAGATGGTTCTGGTAGCTAATGTTAACTCCTTCCCAGCATTTTTAAACAATGATGGTCACCTTTTACAAAGCCCAAGAGCCACATGATGTAGAGGGTTACAGAGTAAGAATCATCAGCCCAAACAAGGTCATAATGCCACCAAGATACAAGGGGCCACTGAAAGTGAAAAAGAAAGAAAAGACTTTAGAAGGAACAGGAAATCCAATCCTAAACTTTTACTCCTGTTCAAGACAAAAGACCTGGGAGGAGTAGGATTTTTTTTTTTTTAATTAACATTCTTAGTAAATGATCATTTCAAGTGAAAATTCTTTTTTTTTTTTATCATACTGAATGTTATAAATGTTAATGAGTTATTTTACACTATGCCATAGTTTATTAAATAACTGAACAATTCTACAATAAAATTCCAGCCAAGTATGATAAAATTTTCAAGATATATTTACATGAGCACTATATGCTAAGAGTTTCAGCTGATATTATTTGTCCTTATTAAAAATATGAATTGTAAATTGTTTTTGGTGTCAGGTTTTATTATGCAAACACATGTTTTTCTTGTCAGAATCCATCTTGCACATTTATAAATCCATTATTTCTCTGTAGATTGTGTTCTGCTGATATATCTGGACTGGGGCTCATACCTTATATCTCTTGAGATGTTTGTAATAAAATCGATCCTGATTTGACATCTCGACTTTAGTCACTTTCAACATGACAGTTTCCCACTGTCTTTTATACAAATATTTACAAGGCAATTGTTCTCATGAGCTATTCTCTTTAGTGTCTCGACTGCATAAATTAAAGCATGCTACTAGATTGGAAACTAGGTCTCACCATTTTACTGTTGAACTAGCTAGATGCAATCAGCTGTTCTAGTCTAACAGTTTCTTTTCTCACCTTTCGATTTCATGCTCCCCTGCCACCTACAATCTTCAAAAATTTAAATGCAATGTCAATCTCAATCTCTTGTCTTCCTGACCCCTGTTCCTTTATTGTCTTTTTTCTCCCTTCTCCTCACGCAAGGGAGACACAGTGGATTAATGGATAGCAGCTCGGACTGAGGAATCAGAGAGCCGAGTTCAAATTCCAGTCAAATCCATTACATTCACTTACGTGATAATACCCTTGGGAATGTTATGAATTCACTTCTCCCCCCAGTTATGGTTAAATAGTAGGACAGACCAGGTTCTATAGCCTTGGATGGCAACTGGTCTACTGCAAAAAGAAAATCGCAACCTACCACGGGGAAAAAACTACCTCATCAGTCATGTATCAAAAGATACATGATTGCCTAAGCGTGTATCATGCATGGCACATAACTGACTGACTGAACGCACCCAAGTTTTCTCATTCTATTTCATTCTCTGTAAACCACCACCCTGCCTCATAGTGGCATCTTTCCCTTGCTTAGGGTGAATTGATTAAAAATAAATAAATATATCCAAAACATATAGATCTCAGAAACATACCATTTAACAAAAATACCATGTATACCTGAATAAATTATTATTTTACATGTTAAACATGTTTCTTGATATTTTATATTTATTTGGTAACTTTTCTACTGTTTCAACTTTGACATTAATTGCAGCCATTTTTATTACTTCCCAGTGATCTTTGCTGAAATACTGTTTTCTCATCTTGTATATATGTCTTTTATGATAGGTGATAGGTTTTCTATTGGATTAATATCTGAAGAGGCTGGATGCTATTCCATTAATTTAACATTGTAAGATTTGGATTACCATTGTAGGAACTCCAATAGGGAATCTAAATATAATAAAAGAGTATTTGATTCTATTGTTAATTACAACCAAGTAAAATTATACAAGGTAGGAAAACAGGCAAAGTTTAACAAACCTAGCTGCAAAACAAAATGTTTTTCTCTTAACACTGCTATCATTGTATAATTCCTTCAGCAAGTTTTATTGTTTTAAAAAACTATTTTTATGTTTTAATAAAACTTAAATATATGAAACTGGATTTATACATTTTTTTTCCTCATCTCTCAATCAATTTTAGTGAATTCATGTCATGAGAGCAAATGAAAGAAATGCCCAGATAAATGCATTTTTTTAATATTTATAATTACAGTTACCCATCATTATGGGTTTAATTAAATTTTCTTGTTCTATAGCTTAAAGACATTTTTATATAATCTAATGAATAAAGTGTTTAATATTTTTTGTCAATTCTAAAAAGAAACAAAAACAACACAAGAAAAGAAACAAGAAAGAAAACAAGAAAAAAACAAGAAAAAGCAAGAAAAAAAAGAAAAAAGAAAAGAAAAAAAAACAAGAAGAAAAAAAAAACAAAAACAATGCATAAAACCAGTTTTAGATCATTCTTGAAACAAGAAAAATTACCAAGGGTATACACTGTATTAGTGGGATCAAGAGAAAACCCATCCTTTTGATACACCATTTTTTTGCAAGTATGATGTTTAAGCTTTGAAAATAGTAAATATTAGAGTTGTTGGTAGAAACTGAAGTTTCTAAATCAAACTTTTCAGATAAGTGTGTCTCAGAGAGACAAGAAAGTTTGATTACAGTACTCAGAATTGGTCTATATACACAGACATTATTAAGACATGTCAGATTACATACTTCATATCAAAGTTGCATGAAAGAAATTTGACTAAAGCCATGGATGCTGGTTAAAACAAGATTTTGGCATTTCCCAGTTTAAATAGCTAACATGATTATTACATACTTAGATACCTAATGGCAACATTAAGAGACCAAGGGCTTATAATTCAAATACCTGATACAGTAATCCCCCACCCACTTCTGAATTTATATTCATATAGTGAAATTTTGATACTGCCATTTAGTAGACTTTTATAATGAAAAGTTTAACCAACCTAAGCAATTCATCATCATCACTCCCATGACCAGGGGTGGTCATAGAGTTTCTGTGCAGCTAAGCACCTAGCCAGTTCTCTCTATATATCCAGGTTGAAAGCCAAAGAAGTGTATTCCTTTATGTGTAGCATGTCTTGGACAAGAAGAATTGGCAAGGCCCATCCCTCTTCGGGTTAAACTACAGCTGATGTCCCCCACCTTGAAGGCCATTGATTCCATCAAGGGGAATCCTCCAGCCTTGCTGTTGTCTTCAGTCAACCCCCTGCTCAGTGATGCTGTCAGTACATTGAAGTGATATATTGACTATATATATATATATATATATATATATATATATATATATAAGTTATGGTAACCAGTCTACCTAATTGTGCTAGATGGCCATTGACCTATACAAAAAAGGTTCATTCACTCTTTGAAAATTTTTTTTTTTTTTTTAAACCTTGCTGGGTGTCTATAGCCATAAGAAAAGTCTGTTGAAGAACCAGTTTAATTGCTGATGATTTGACCATGTTACAGGTAGTAGGGTCATTGGTGACTAAACTAGTTCTCTAACCAGACAGGTAACAGTTACATACAAGTCTGAGTGTGGTAGTGATAATAAACTGGCTGGAAGTTCAAACATAAGGAAGAAAGTCTATGAAAATTTTATTGCATTTTAAGGATATCATGTCAGTTTAATTTTCATTAAATTTACATTGGTGATGTACTTGAGAAGCATTCATTTCTCCTTTTTTCTCTGCACTTGAATCTATCATTATGAGGTGTTATCCACAAGTTTGGATGTGCAGATAGTGTAACAGTTATCAGTACTGGAAATGAAATCAACGAGCAGAGTTCAGGTTACAATGGATTCTATTTTGTTCATTTTGCACTAATACCCTTAAAAAAGGTATGAATCCATCTTCTGCCAACTATGAGTTATTAAATAGCAGAGAAGACCAAGTTTTCTTGTTTCAACCAATCAAAGAGCAATAAATTTGCAAAAAGATTAAATCAGAATGTTTGAAGTGGTTTTTCTAGTTTGGTGAAAGTCTACAGTAAAATCATATTAGCACAGAGATTCTTTCTAATAACAGTTTGTGTTTATATCTTTTTATTTGAAGTTGCAGTATAAGAATTTCATGTTTCTTCTCCATCAATCAATCATATAAATTAGATATTTCAACCAACTCTTAATTTCACCAACACAAATCTACAGAGGTTTAGCTCACCCCAACTTCTATAGTTGTTGATTCCTTGTTTCTATCTTCAGAGCTTAATAAATTCAAGTGTTTCTGTTTTATTTATCAATTTGAAAAATTTAAAACAAACAATTTTATGAAAAAATTCTTTATGGAGAAATCATGTTTTTAAAATTATCTCTGCTGTAGATTACATAAATACTACTTTCTGCTCTTTAATATAAAACGATTTCTTTGGATTAAATACAATGACTAAATGTGACATTCAATAGATGTTCAGCACTGAGTAAAAAAATTTCTAAATAATATTTATCACAAAGACTTATTTACCCTTAGACAACTGCCCTCAACTTTGTTATTATTACATGAAAGATGATAGAAAATATATCCCCAGACATGGTTAGCACTAAAAGAATAATCTAACCCCATAGATTAAATAAAGGGTTTAGTTTGGAATTTCCTGAATCTTATCCAGATCGACAAACACCTGACAAAGGTCGGAGGACACAACAGCTGAAATGTTATGATGCTAACAACAAAAATGAATACATTAGTCCAAATGTAAATAATGATAACTCCTCATAACAGAAACTGACACAAATAAATATTTATTCTTATTAATTTTTCAATTCCTATTTTTTGCATCTTAATTTTAGTTTCTTTTTATTGCTAATATTGGGATCATAAACCTTAAATAATGTTTTCTAAAGTGGAATTTTCTATTCATATAAATATATGTATACATATATATGTATAGACATATAAAATACAATATTCTACCCAAACGTTCAAGAGAATTTTAATAATGTAAGTACCAAATATCATGTGGATTTTTGCCAATACTCTCTGAGAATTGATGTTAAAACTTTAGGCAAACTTTAAATTTGATGATCAGGAGGGTAATAATCTGGTCAAATCTCCTTAACTTTTGAGTCATGTCACAAGTCCAGTAACCCATTAGGGTTGTAGGACCACCACAAGTACTGCAGCTGTGACAGCAGTGGGGTGTCTAGAACAGAATAGCCTGCTAGGGCCCATCCCTTTTCAGGCTGTTTTTTGAATTCAAGAAAACCCAATCTTTCCAGTTATTTAACTTATAGCTGGATAAAGACAGATTCATGCCTTTTCCAAAAATCTTAGTGAACAAAATAAGATCAATTGGAATTTGAACTCTGATCACAGATTTCATTTTCCATATATACTGTTAATTGTTACGCTATCTGCACACCGAACTTGTGGGTAATGCCTCATAGCAATAGATTCAAGTGCAGGGAAAAAAGAAAAAGAAGAAATTAATGCTTCTCAAGTACATCGCCAATGTAAATTTAATGAAAATTAATCAAACATATTCTTAAAATACAGAGTATTAACCCTAAAATTTTCATAGAGTCAGTCAATGATATTATAGCAAAGATTACTTCAAATAAAGAAAAATATAGTTTCTTGACAAAATAATAATGGAGGGGAAAAATGTACTTTTTATATATAAACTTGATTTATGATTTTATACATTTTTTTTAAATACATAGTATCAGCCTTTCATAATATTTGTTATAACTTTGGATTTTTTTCTGCAGGAAAAGAGCAAGGGAAGAGGGGGGAAAAAAGGAAACCTCTGTGTGTGTGTGTGTGAGAACAGATTTAAACAGGCTTTGAGAAAAGTGAACTAAAAATATATATTCTTAAAAATGAATAAAAAATATAAAAGCCAAAATAAGTTAATGTTTTTAAGACATCTATTTATGTGGTTTCTATGATAACATCATTTTCTTTCAATATTAAAAGAATTTCTTAACTCTTTACAACTATAAAATTGACATTTTCAGATTATTTACAGTTGTAAACTAGTTCATAATATTCATTATAATGAAGTTATTACAGAATGATTATATAATATTTCAATTTTGAAGATTAAAAGATGTTTTAACATCTTAAAAGTATGTTATTTCATCTGTATGATTTTGACAAGAGCTATTATCATTCCAAAAGTTGTTCAGACAACTCATTCTTTATGCTAAGTTATTCACATATTCTGAATCATATCTTTCCAGTTTTATTATTGCTATGGGCTATCTTGCAAGCACTAATTCTTACTTCAACCTCTCATCATTTTTAGGGTCATCACTTAGCATCATTTTTCTTTATATTGATTTCTTTATTATTGTTGCTTTTACCATTATTATAATTATTATTATTGTGGATGCTTTTATTATTATTATTGTTGCTTTTACCATTATTATAATTGTTGCTTTATTATTATTATTATTATTATTGCTTTTACCATTATTATAATTATTATTATTGTGGTTGCTTTTATTATTATTATTGTTGCTTTTACCATTATTATAATTGTTGCTTTATTATTATTATTATTGTTGTTGTTTCTTTTTTACTATTATCATTGCTTTTGTTATTATAATTATTGCTTTTACTATTATTATTGCTGCTTTTCTATTATAATTATTATTGTTGCTTTTGTTATTGATTTTATTATTGCTATTATTATTATTGCTTTGTTGTTGTCATTACTACTACTACTACTACTATAATTATTGCCATTATGATGATGTTTTGCTTTGTGTAATAAGAGTTGTCCTGAAGTCTCAAGCAGAGATTTCAAGAGGCAACAAGTTGTTTTGAATGGAGCAATGTGCACAGATGAAATGCTATGCAATCATAGAGGAAAAAAAATTGTGGTCATTGGATAGAAAGAAATCAACTGAAGATGTGAGAAGTACCCATAAGTAGGATTTTTTCCCCATATTTTAGAGCAACCAGTAATTTGTTCTGCATAATTGTTTGCCCCTTTTGATATCATTTCCAAAGCCACAATAACAGGTAGTGTTGTTTTGAAATGCCATATTCTACAATTTCTATCTTGAGGTCCTCCTATTTATTTAGTTTCTCAAGTGTTTTCAACAATGTGTTTTTGTCAGCAAGGGTTGCACTGCCACCACCAATACCATAATAATAATAAAAATAATTATTATCATCATCATTATCAGGTTTATTTTTATTTTCCCACTTTTTTGTAATATTAGTGATATATGAAATTTTTTGGTTGCATTCAGAAACACCAAAAATCTATATTTTCTATTCTAGTGCTCAGTTTTTATTTAGACTGCATATATATATATATATATATATATATATATATATATATATATATATATATATATATATATAAAAAAAAAAAAATATATATATATATATATATAAATTTCTTTTGCCAAACCAATTTTATACTTTTCTATTACTTCTATTTGCCTCTTTTATTTTATCAGATACATGTGAGAACCTAACAGGAGGTACTTTCTTCTGCCACCCAAACACAAAATTGAACATTTGTTTTGTAACCTAATAATAATGTTAATCAAAAAACAGAAATGGCAGAAACGTACCAAACAATTCAAATGTCTAATATTAAGAAAGCATCAAATGAAGAAAACCAATTGAACTTCATTAACTCTACACAATCTATCTTTACAATATCTACTTTCTAACTCTCTATTTGTGAAGTTGCTGGAAAAATAGCTAACATAATTTTCTTTATTTTTGATTGTTTGCTGTTAGTTATATTTCTTCACCTTTGAAGGCAAGATCATAAACAGTACTGCCTGAAATCAAACAGCTACATATTTTTTATATCTTAAATTTTTTAACTGTAATTTCCTTTCAATACAGGGAAAAATAATGGTCAATGTTTATGTATCCCTTCTGTGTGCTCCAATTCCCTGTGCCAATCTGGGGTGTGTTTATACAGAGGACAAAAAAATGTGACACTGAAATCAAAGATGAATTGGAATAGCAAAAGATGCCTTCCAAAAGCAAAACTATTAAGAAACAGGAAAATTTTCTGAAGAAAGAAAAAAAATGCTCTACTATTATGTAATATCAGTCCTTCTGTATGTCAGTGAATGCTGGACAATCTCTTCACAAATGAAAGAAAGACTTTTGGCAACAGATGTGTTTCTAATGAAGCATATCAAGGATATAATGGATAGAACATGTGAGTCATGAGAAAGTTAAGGAAAATGAAAACAAAAGTGATGCTTATACTTAGATTTAGAGGGTTGTAATATATAAGAGAAATAATAAAGAAAGACGACTTGGAGAATTTAACACTCACAGGACATACAAAATGCAAGAGGGACAGAAGATAGTTGGTTGTTTTTGTTTATTGGTATATCAACACGTATGGGTTATTTAATGCTGAAATCTAAATACTAAAATTTAAACTTTGTAATTAATTCAAGAGAATGATATTATTTCATGATTAAATTTTAATTACTTAACAGCATTTTTTTATAAAACCAAATATTACAAAATCAAACAAAGAGAGAAGACATTTTTTTTTTTAAACTGTAAAAATGTATTGGTTATTTTTAATGTATCACTGGTAATTTCACTACAAAAATGTATTATTAGTAATTTTTTTTTTAAATGTATTACTGATAATTTTTTACTATAAAAATGTATTTTTTACTTTCCTAGTGATTTATTTTTGTTTTTTGGTTTTTTTTGCGGGGAGGGGGCACTATTTGCCCATAGCTAGGACCCTAACAGTTGCTACCACCTTGGGTCAGGGTAGATATGTGAACAACTGCAATTAAGAGGTCATGGAATAGAAAAAAACAGTAAGTAACCTACCTAACGTGCTTGTGCAAATGGATGCCAGAACAGACAATGGTTGAAAGACAAAACTTAATAAGAACTACAAAGCATTAAGAAGTTAAAGATAAGCAATGACTGCCCACCATCTGAAGAAACACATAGAAGAAGATGCTAATCTCCTGGAAGTATTCAAGTTATATTTAGTGAAAAGAAGTGAGAGCAAGATTATATCTCTATTAATTGAATGGAAAATTACTTTAAAAAAAACAATAGTTACAAAACAGATTCAAAAGAAAAGCTGGCAATTGCTTTGTCTGAAAACTGGGATATATATATATATATATATATATATATAAGTTGTTATATAAGACAAAACAGAAATCAAGACAAAGTGCAGGTACACATAAGTACCTTCTAGCTTGATATGACACTGAATAAAAGTATAATACGTGGAAAACAACTACAGACACATGTCAGTATTTATGGCTTTATTGTGATGTGTGGGATATCATTATGCAAATCCCAACTGTTCAAATAGTTGTGCAATATACAGAATCTAAGTGAAATAAATAAAATATATTGACTTCATGTGCCTAACAAACCTGATAGTGAAATTTTGGGTCACCTGCGTGCTCCTAATATTTATGTTTTAAACACAATTTTACATGAGAGAGAGAGGCAAATATAGACTGACACTTAAAACCACTTGTACAAACATTTAAAATTTGAGTATTAGAAAGCTTCCTGGTACAGCTGTCAGTTTCACAACTCAATCTCCAGGCACCAAATCAAAATTAGAAGAAACTTTGCATCGACTAATTAATTTGAAGTCAATGCTGACGACCATCACCTATTTTTATTTTACAGATATATATATATATATATATATATATATATATATATATATATATATATATATATATATATATATTTTTAAAACTTGGTATATTTATACAGGAACAGTGCTCATTATCAGACATAGTGCATTTATAGATGTAGACAGTGTGAAAATACTGATGTGGTAGCTGTTAATTTCACATTTCAATGCAACCTTTTTGCTCTGAAAGCTACACCTAATTATGAAACTGATAGTTACCATGCAGTGGCAATTCCTATATATATATATATATATATATATATATATATATATGTGTGTGTGTGTGTGTGAACACTGAGGTAAACATTAATATAGCAACAGTGTTTCATACTTCAACAGACTCTTTAGGCCATGTATATTTTGGCTTGACTATTTATATTATGTTAATCAGTGGTGTATTATTGGTAGTAAGGTCTATTGTATTATCTTGATGATTATTGGATGGGTGTAAGTGGTTACATTTCAAATAATTCTAGAGGTTGAGTAGAAATAATTGTGGATCCAATTGTGTTTAATTGTAGCTATTTTACAATGTAGTTTGTTAACTTATATATATATATAACACTGAAAAACAATGTACACTGACAAGTTGAAATGATTAGTCAAGTTTAGACAATTACTGCAATCATTTTTTTTAAAAGACCCTTATACTTTTCAATCATTCACACAATCATGAGTGCTGTAACTCCTGGGACCATAGGCTCACCACATGTACCACAGCTGTAGTAGCAGTGGTGTGCCTTGAACAACAAATGGATAGAACATGTCTCTCTCCAGTTTATTTTGAATTCAAAGTTTTCCTTCTCCTAGACTGGTTTCCAACCAAGGTAATAGGACCCAGTCTGTTCTGCTACTTGCTCATATAGCTGCAGAGAGAAGAGATAGATTCATACTATTTCCTATATAAGTGAATGTAACAAACTTGGCTGGAATTTGAACTTGCATCACTGACTTTGCATTGTGAGTTGCTATCCATTACATCACTTGCATATTCAATTCATATCTAACAGAATACAAAAGTCAACCAACAGATACATTATAGCAGGATGGTTATTGATTAGTCTGCAAGATGGTCAAATGCACATTATCAATATCACTGGCAGGAATGGTCTTAAGCAAGATCACTGCAAACTGAATTAAAAATTGAAAAGAACATTAGATAAAGTTGTACTTAAAACGACATAAAACTGACTTAGAAATGCAGACTTGCACATATGCCCAAATTATGACACACACACACACACATATATATATATGTTTAAAAAAAATGAATGTTGACCAGAACAGTACTATGGTTTTGACCACTACAATCTCCTCAGGTGGTTTGTTCAGGCTGAACAAACCACCTGAGGAGTTTAGTCTTCCAACTTGATATTGAGTACTTTTAATGCGTACAATTTTAACAGATATTTTACTGTTTGTTTACTCTGGTGTGTGTGTGTGTGTGTATATATATATATATAAAATTTGAAATAATTTCTTTGATGGTGTATATAGACAAAACCTCATTAGAGGCTCCCAATAGTTATTACAGATATAGCAACATCAAGACAAAAAGTATGAGTAATGGAAGATATTGAAAAAAATAACTACATAAGCATAGAAGTTAATGTTTCTTTATCTGTCAGCTTATAAATGTGTGTGTGTGTGTGTGTGTGTGTGTTATTGATACCACAGATTTGATCACTTTAAGTGTTATTTTTAACCTTCTGTTTAAAATTGAGTTTCTGGTTCCTTCTAAAGTTTTTTCACTCTCTTTCACTCCCAGTAGCCCCTTTTAGGATTATCACCTTGCTTGGGGATGGATTTATTAAAGAAAAAAAAAAAAAAAAAATCACTATTCTATTGCTATTTTCATGGCAAATGTTCAGGAGAGCTACATCCTTTAGTTCTACCAGTTCAGACCTTCACAGCTAAAACCTGCCATAACACATATACAGAGTTGAATCATCCTCATCCCTTTCATATAGCATTATTAAGAAGGAAGTTCCATTTGGATAGCTTCTTCCCAGGAACTGCTACTTTGTGGAAAAGGCTCCCAACTGTTATCTAGTTTCAACAAATGACATTCAGTTACTCTCCACCTTGGGTTGCTCTTTGGTTTTGTATCGGATAAAGATACTGTTGCCATATATGTTCTGGTGTCCCCACTGTTTATCTTGAGGTTCTTGACAAAATGCAAAGACAGATATGCAATGAGATAGGTCCTGACCTGGCATCTCAACTCTAGTCAATGTTTCACAGACATGATGTGGCTTCCCTCTGTCTTTTCTACAAATATTTTCATGGCAACTACTCTGACAAGCTATTTTCACTGGTACCCCAACCGCATGAATGTAAGCATGCTACTAGGTTGGCATCTTAGTCCAACACTTTCACTGTCAAAACAGTAAAATGTAACCACCTCTTCTACTCTAACAGGTTCTTCTCTTGCACTTCCCAACAGTGGAACTCCTTTCCACTTACTTGCTTCCCCTGATAACTATAGCCTTCAAAACTTTAAATGTAATGTCAATTGACATCTTCTGATGCCTTGATCCTGATCCCTGTACTCCTCTTTATCCTTTCCTCAAACACCTCTCTTTACTCTTACTTTCACTCTCTGTGACCCCTTGCATGCTAGTGGCACTCCTGCCTTGTTTGGCATGAGATGCTTAAAACAGTAAAATAAAAAAAAATCAATAATTAGATTGACAAAAGGTAATGTTTACTTTAATTCAACATATTCAGAATACTCATTTACTTAGAATAACCAAAAGGTTTTTTTTGTTTTTTTTACAAAGAGTTTTTTTTTTTTTTTAAGCATTTCATCCCAAGTAAAGCAGGAGTGCCACTAGCACACAAGAGGCTACAGAAAGTGGGAGCAAGAGTAAAGAGGTGTGATGGAAGAAAGGATAAAGAGAAGAATGGTGAATAGATCAAGGCATATGGAAATGTCAATTGACATTGCATTTGAATATTTGGAGATTATAGCTATCAGGGAAGCAAGTAAGAGGAAGGGAGTTCCACAGACAGGAAGTGTGAGACATGAAGCTATTGGAGTAGAAGAGACAGCTACATTTAACCGTTTCGATAGTGAAAGGGTGAGACGGAGAAGCCAACCTAGTAGCATGTTTAAATTCATACAGTTTGGGACCCAGCAAAAGTAGCTCAACAGAGCAGTTACTATGAAAGTATTTGTAGAAAAGACAGAGGAAAGCAACAGCATGCTGAAAATTTAA
Source organism: Acanthosepion pharaonis (assembly GCA_903632075.3). Lineage (NCBI taxonomy): Eukaryota > Metazoa > Mollusca > Cephalopoda > Sepiida > Sepiidae > Acanthosepion > Acanthosepion pharaonis. The sequence goes on from CAHIKZ030002791.1 coordinate 267,021, forward strand.
TATGATCCACTTCCCCAAATCTGACCAAATGATTAAACATCAGAATTTTTATTTTGGGAAGAGCTTCTTGGTTGAGTTGAGAACTTTTCAGTACTTACTTATATAAGTAATACATTTCATTTTCATATTGTGGATTAAAGATTAATAATATCTAAATTAATCTGATTTAATAAAACTTCCTCATTAGGAGAGAATAATGTTAAGCAAGACACAAAACCACGACCAAATTTTGCTTGATAAATAACTAGGATACATATATCTTTACAGTAATCCCCTCAGGTTTAAGTTTGTCTACCTTGGAATAAACTATTGAAGATTAATAATATGGAAATGATATATGTGCAAATGACAGTGATGGGTAGTGGAAAGTAAATTCAATTTAGCTGACAATCTTCTTCCAACTCAATTATTCAAATCTGAATCACATTTTTTGCTATTTCCTGCTTATTGAATAGTATTCCAGAAAGAAACCAATATAATTTGCAGTAGTCAAAATAATGTTGTCTTACATAGGTAAATATTGTCTAAGATTATATACTTTATTGATATAATTCTTTATTTATTTTTAATAATCTCAAAATATTTTTTTATTTACTTATTTTTATTTATATTTATTTTTAATAATCTCAAAGTATTTATTTTAATATAATCACAAAATATCTCATAAGCTCAAAATAATGTTGTTTTACATAGGTAAATACAATCTGAAATTATATAATTTACTGATATAGTTCTTCATTCTTAATATTTTCAAAATATTAATTTATGTTTTATTTATATTTAATTTCAAAATATTTATTTTTTTTATTTATATTTATTTATAATACAGATTTTAATAATCTCAAAATATCTCATAATGGTCTCAATATAATGTCTTATATTGATAAATACTGCCTATGATTATATACCTTATTGATATAGTTCTAGATTTTATTTTTGTAAGCTGTAAAAAGTTTCTCATAATATCCTATAAATCATACACATACATACACGCCCATTATAATGTACAATATTTATCAGTGTTGACTCAGTTTCGTAATTTTTCTCAATAATCATCAATAAGTCTGAGGAGTGAAGATTGAGAAAATTACCAGACTCAAGGTCAACATCGTTAAGTATTGAACATTATCATGTCTGATTAAGTACTCATTACTCTAATCAAATATCGAGTACTTTATTGGCAGTAATTCTGTTCAACTTGATAGACATTAAATGACATTTTACACACCCAAAGGTATTAGGAGGGTTTAGTATTTAATAATTTATGATGTAGAATTAGTAAATATTAAACACTTCAAATTCCTTGGTGTATGGATCAGTTACAACAAATTTAGTAAAGGAGATAAGGAAATTCAACATAGAACATAATCAAAATGCTGAGATTCCATACTACTTCAAACAAAAATTAGAATTGAAGTCCTCTTAAGTACTGCAAAGAGCAATAACAGTTACTGGACTTGAGAAATCTATTTTCTTGGAAACCTGTTTTAAGAGAAAGATTTTATAAATTTCAACTAGCAATAGTAATGACTGGTCGGTCACTAAATGCCAAAAGTTCCATTACAAAGAAACAGCTAATATTACCATTACAATTTTATTTTATATACAAACGTACGCACATACAACAGCCAACTTAGCTACTTGTTTTCAAGCATACCTATCTGCAGCTAACCAGTTCCTGTTGCAGATACCTGTTCAGCATATTTTTTGTTTTTTATGTTTCATCAACAAAACCCACTTATGGTTTATACTGCAACTATGCTGAGCAGACCTTAGTTACCATTACTGAGAGAGAGAGAGTGTATAATATGACATAATCAACAGTTTGACCCAAGGCCAGTACACTTGAACACTCAGTCATTCATGGTGACCTGTGACATTGTGTTAGCACAACAATTGATGGCTTACAGACCATTCCATAAATCCAATTTCACTCATAAGACTTGGATCCACCTAAGGTTTTCAGGCATTTTCCAACAGTGCCAAATGCTGTGATTGCTTCGCGTGGCCAATATTATCAAGACATCACCTTCCCCCTCCAACAAATCAACCCTGGTGAGATTCAAACTTGGTCAGAAAGCAAACATTAGGTCCATAATATATATATATATATATATATATATATATATATATATATATATATATGATAATAATATCAAATCCATGTGGAAAGGATAATCCAAGTGGTTCTTTCTAATATAAAAAGCTAAATCCATAGAGAGCTGAATATATATATATATATATATATTAGAATGGATTTTTATTAATCTGACAGATTAGTAGCACTTAAAATGTTATTTTTAGTGGATACTTGTTTTTGCATAGGCACTCCATCTATTTATTAAACAGTATATTTATTTATTTTCTCCTACCAGCCTGAATATTCGAGAAATCTTATTAAAGAAAAATTTGCACCCTTTGGCAGGAATCAAACCTGCCTCCCTCAGGGAAGAGAAAGCCACTGTTTAGTCTATCACAGCTTGGCCACAGAGGAACAGACGGTCAGGCAAAGTTAATTTCATGCTTTTCAAGCAAAACTTCACCTGACATAGACTTCGACATTTACATTTGGATACAAAACTATGTGCAGATATGAATAAAACTTCAAGAAGTATATGACATAGACAACGATGACTTATTTCCATAGATAAAATAAAGATTCCTTCCTTGAAAGTTACTCAGATTGACAAACAGCTGAAGAGGGCACAATGTTGTGATAACAACAACAAAGATGAGATTGGTCTGGATGTAAATATCACCTAATAGCAGTAACCAAACATCCAGCACATGTAGCAAAGTGTAAAAGAGAAAGAGCATTCAATTACATGTACAAATATTTCTTGTGACAGGAGTAAGAACTAAGTCAGTATTATGAAGCAATCATACATATAGGTATATAACAGGTATACAGACTTATTCATTTAGTCATACATGCATAAATCAGTTAAGGTTAGTGAGTACTGTGAATGATAAGTTCAAAGATATGTAAGTATAAAGAATGTTTTGGGAAAATTTACATTTTGTTTCCTTTAAAAAAAAAAATGGAATAAAAGAGAATGCTCAAAGACTTGACTTGCTTGGTGCATAAAAGGATTGTCTCCCTTGTATGTTCAATGCTGACTAAAGTGCCTTAAGGTAGAAAAACGGCCAAGGGAGATAACCGTGCTTTTATATATCAAAAACATTCCAATCACAACAGTACATTGTAGTTCAATGGAATAGATCAAAGTTTAGCTCTGAAAGCCCTGAGGTCTATATTTCAGTCTCTTGTACTGAGAAAATGATGATTACTAACTACTATAAAGAAAGATGTAAAAAAAAGTAGTTCTATCAACAACCAATCTTATAAAACTATATATACATCCCTTATTTCTCAAAATATAAAATTATGAAGTATGAAGTCATTGGATTGGTCCAGTGTCACCAGACTGAGCTACTTGACTACTTTTGAGAGAATGATACTAATGGTTTTGATTTTACTTGACAAAATAAAAAAGCAAAACAAAAATGTCATAATAAAAGCAAATACACTATAATTACTGAAATTTTTTATCTTACTTTAAAAAAAATACAAAATCTCATTTTAAGGTAGTTTTTAAAGATGGCAGTTTCAGAATTTATGAGAGTATTTTTAAGAAATAAATAAAACACCAAATTCAATTTTTACATAATCTCTTAAGTATTATTTAACAAAGTTTTAACCAATAAACACAAATCTTAACATTCAAATAATTTTTCTTTGGACATGTCTAATCCACCCATCATGTATTTATTAAATATGCAACTCTTACATTGTAGAGACAAGAGTTCATAATGAATATTAACAAGAGGATGGCATTCTTTTTTAAACATGGATATTATTAACAATGTTCAGTATAGTTTTACACAGATATCCAAAATGTTTAAACCACTTCCTTGCTCCATATCTATCTTGTATTAATCCACATTCTTCATATAGTGATACATTAGTTTAAATATTAAAATGGTATAATTGATTGATAATTTTGTTTTTTATGAATTATCAACCTCTTACAGGTTATTTGAAGCCAGAAAATATTTTTAGATTGTAAAAGTGTTTTGGGGATAATAATGATTTACTAATACAATTCCTATTAATTAACCCAAAGATGGAGGGACAAGAGATGGATTTATACCCTTCCCAAGAGTATTTACCCAAACAACAACCTGACTGGAATTGGAACTCAGTTCTCCAATTTTCATTAGACCACCTGCATATCTCCACTTACACCACCTGGTATTTTCAAGTGGTCACCCATCTAAGTACTGACCAGGTTTGACATTGCTTAACTTTGTTCATTGTTCAAGAGCCAGTGTTTCAACATAATATGGCCTTAAGCCATATATTATAAACTACAATACTAGACTTTCCAATACTTCAATTATTTGCATTTAACATGTTTGAAAATAAAGCAAAAAGTTTCTGCAACTTTAGTATATACTTTATCATCTAGGCAAACACACTCATCTGGATCATTATACTTACAAAGTTTTGGCAATTGTACTCTAACAGCTTTTTTTTTTTAAAGTCTGTTGTTGTACTGGGTAACCATCCTAGACCCAACTCTTTATTCAATCTAGGAGGTAGACTGTTCTCATTCTACAATCCATGTTTAGGGGAGATAACTCATACCAGTTAATACTGACTAGTCTTATTCATATTTGGGCCACAAACGTTTCTTTCACTGAACCAGAGTATATTTTCAGCACTACCAGACCTAAAAATTGAACTCGGAACTGTCATGGAAACAGATATGCTTGTCAGAATAACAAGGCATATAATAATGATAATTCCTCATCTCAAAATTTTCTCCATAAACTTTTTGAATTTATCCAGGAAAATATAAGATCCAAAAGAAATCTATTAGTTAAAAATTATTTGAATTTTATCAGCTACACATCATACCACAACCAATAGATTATTCTACTTGTATTCTATAGTGTTTGTAATATACAATAAAAAATATCCTTATTAGGATATCCACTGACAAACCAATTGTTTTTTTTTTTTTTGTCTTTTTATGTGAAATTTGCAAAATTTGAAGATTGTTTTAGATAGTAACAAAATGATTATAAAAGCAGTTTTTTATCAAAATAAGGTATTTATTAATGAACACAATTTTGAATTGTATTAGTACATTATTACTTTGTTATAGTACCTTTTGTACTTTTTATTTCTTTCATTCTTTGCAATAAAAAACTGATTAACCTACAACAATCCTCTGATGTCACCACTACCCATAATTTAGTAATGACTTGCTTCAATTCTTCAATATTTGATGCATAGTCTTAATTTCCTCTTGATGATTCACCATAAATTTTCTATTCGATTTGTCTCTGGGTTATTTGCAGGCCAATGAAGAACAGTTATCCTCTTCTTCCTAAACTATTCTGTTATTCATTCTTCAATTGAGGCCGTAAGGACACCCTGATAGAGAACAGCATTAGTTCACCATTTTTTTAAGAAACAGTTTGTTCCAACACTGGTGACAGACAACAACCCTAAACCATCAAAAGAATGAGGAAATTTTACGCTTTTTTTTTTTTTTTTTGTACATTCAATATTGTTCTAATGCAGTTGTTCCCAAACTTATTTTATCTGCATTCTCAGAATGGAAATTTGCTCACACCACACCAAAAGAAAGGCCTGATGAAAAGGTGCAAGCAGCCCTATGGCAAAGATGGTCCAGAGAAAGAGTTAAAGGTAGATAACTGTGGATTTGAAGTCAGAACATTATTATTGATAACTCTCTCCTCCATTTTACAGACCCTAGTCACTATAGTCTTATACAAAAATATCACAATAATAAAATCTGTCAATAATTATTTATAACTATTTATACTGGGATTCATGTATGCAATTACAAGTAATTCATAATAATATTTTAAATTTTGAAATCATATTTATTTTTGGCATATGAATTTTTAAAACTCTTTTTTAAATCTTTTCTTTTTGATCATTTTCCTCTGCTGCATATTCTTCACACTGGAAAGAAAGGGTGCCCATGATCAGTGAAGGAACCATTGAATTTTGATTCATCACTGAAATTTATCCAAAACAGGAATTGTTAGATATATGATACCTATTGCCCAAATTTAACATTTCTGAGAAAAATTTAGTAAATTCTTGGAATTTTTGTCCTGCTGTGATATCTTGAGTGATGGATTAAGAGATTTGAGATCAAGAAACAGCTAAACCAGCATCATTCTAGGAAATTTCACCACAATTACTATCGATCAGAAGTAAAAGAATCTGCAATACATTTAAACAATTAATCTCTAGGTTTTTGTCTTCAGTTTTCTCTTGATTTCAATTGGACTAAGGATTTTTATCCCAAAGTTCATCTTTCCTCATTGAGATCCCAAGAGATTTAAGACCATTCCTGATTTTGACAGCTATCTCCTTTTGAGTCTTCATTGCATGAAGAGTCATTTTGCTCACATGTTCTATCAATTAATTCTTGCCATTTTTGATAACCACAGTCGACAATATCAAGTATCCTGAAGTTGGTCAAATATTCCACTACTTTTTTAACAATACTTTCTATGAGAATTTATTAAAAACATCTCAAAGTAAAGGAATTATCCCATTTATAAATTTCAATTGTCAGGGATGAAGTAGCAGATTATTTACTTTATATGGTTTATCAAATATTGTTTTACTTAAAACTATAGAAAATTTTTTTAAATTGGAGCAAGAATTTTAGACAATTAATGATTTACTGAAATATTTAACTTTGGGATCATTATAACTAAAAAGAGAAATTCAAATAAAGACAAAACAAAAATTATCTATGTCTATAAGTCATGAACAGTAAGGAATCTTTCTAAATCAGAATTTTACAAAAGTACAGCAGACAATCAAAAGTAGTTTTCATGATGTTCAAGAAACACAGAAATAATTAGATGTATGTGTACAGATGTACCATAATTTCTGTCTCAAACTAAGATAGTTTTCCATTTATATTATTGGTTTTGTATCATAAGATAATTTTGATGATAAAACATTGATGAATGGTTCAAGCAAAACATGTCAAGAACTGTAAATATTCTGGTAATCATTGTATAGGGTGCATTTTTGGCATGGTGGTTGTATAATAAAGTAGTATAATCTGAGGGTAAGAAGAAGAAGAAAAAATAATAAACAATCAGATATCCACATGGAATTTCTGTTGAAAAACATGAAATATTTTTTTTGGACAAGATGACACACACAAATCCATAATAAAAATAACAGTAAAAAAAATAGTTTGTAAAGTCTTTTAAAATTATATTTTGAATGTGAGTTCAAATCAGGAATGAGCAAGAAGGAAAGATTTCCATGTAAAATAAATAGCCTCTTCCTCCAATTTTCTTCATCTTGGTCTAAAAAAGAATCTGTAGTAGAGAAGTTCTCTCTCTTTCTCTCACTCATCTAACAAACTTGAATGCCTTAAAACATTTCCCTATAAATGAAAATAAAAAATTTGCATTTTCTTTTAAAAACCCCATGATTTTTGCCATTTATTTAAACAAACTTACTATACTTTTTCTCAGACAATGTAATGCAACCCTCAAACAAAAATGTGGTGAACCTGCCAAAAAAAATTAGTTGACCCTGCGGATAATGCAGCATAACCTATTTATTTTATATCAAAAACTCTGTAATCAGGATCTATGTTACAGAGTCTGCAGTCATGCAATCTATAAAAGAAAGGACTTTGGAAAATAAAAATTTGACTCAAATAAAAAATTCAAACAAAGGTACTTTTTCTTTCTTTAGAGGAAATTTTGAGCCTGACCAAATGATAGAAACCTGAACTGACATAAAGAAACAAAACATTTTATGTTTAAATTAATAAAGTTCTGCAATTATTCAATGGCAAATGCAATGTCATTTGTTTAGTTTAATATTCAGATTAATTCATTTTATATGGCTTTTACACCATTTTGCACAGTTATTGAGAAAAATTATTTTAATTTGAGAATTTTTTAATTTTGAGAATATTTTTTTTTCTATCATGGTCTTAATTAAAGTCTTACTAATTAAAAATTTTAGCTTAAAAGAGAAGAGTGGATTCATAATATTTTCTTTTAATATAACAACATTTTGCTATATTGGAACTCAAAAGATTCAATTAAAAGAAAATGAATAAAATATATAATTTATTTTAAACCCTTGTGCCTGTTCAATTTATTCCCCAAAGTTCCAGTATCATAACTAGGACCAAAACTTTATCCACATTGGGATTTCCTGATAGGAGTGATATCCAAAGGACAAAAGGAAATGAATCAAATCAACATCCCAGATGTTTCAATCATTTCTTTTGAATTTTGGAGATTATAAATGTCCTCATTGTCTTCATTTTACTTAATGAGTCATCATTGCTCACATGTTCTATCAGTGGTATTTTGTTTATGTAATATCCCATAATTCATTGATTATTAAAAATTTCCTGGATGGTTTTGTTCAATCAACCTCTACATTTTTTGCTGAAAAATGATGGGAAAAAATTGCTTGGCTCATTTATTAATATAAGTATTTGGGTATATAAAAGAGATGAAATATGTATATTTGTTCAGCATATTTTCATATTTTCTCTTAAAGCGGTCATTTAAAATTTACATCCAGGCTTAAATTATTCCCTTATAGAGGTAAAAATATTTTGAATTGTTTTAACACATCCATAGATATACAACCTGAAAATGGTCTCAGATGAAACAATAAAAGTATTTTGGGGAGTTAAAAATTATTTGAAAGAAAATTTTGGAATTTTTCTTAATCAATTTATATGCAGAGCCATGCAAGAAATTACATGGAAAAGAAAGATGAAAAGATTAAAACTAGTAAAGAAATACGTTTAAACAAAAAAACAAATATTATTGAATAAAAAATTTATACATATGGAGAGGATGGTTTTGAAAGGCTCAAATAAATTTAAAAACAAACTACCCAATCACAAAAAAAAGAAGCAAAATCAAACAAGCTTTGAATATGAAATGTTCTAACATGGATGCTAATATTCAAAGACAATAAGTCATAATGTAATATCCAATAATTCAATAAAGCTCACAGAGGAGAGTTAGAGGTAAATGAAGAAAAACATAAAAAGAGAAAGTTTGATGATATCTTGTGTTTAATTTGGCAGTGATGACTGGAAATCAAAAAAGAAAGGAAGAAAGACTTTCAAGCAAATTAAATTAGTTCTACAGAAGGAAACTGAGGAGTTTGGACCAAACCTTTAGGAACAACAAAGGAAAAAGAGAAAATGAAATCAAAAAGAAAGTTTTTTTAATAGTTTGAAAGATGCAACATCAGGTTTCTATGAAAATTTTATGGTAAATTGAAGTACTTGGAATAATTGTCATCCCCAGAACAGATTGAACTATAGGACAGTAGGAAATAAAATTCATAAGTCAACAGACTACAGAGTGGATGGTGGGATCTGTTACTCAGAAATAGAAAAAAAGTAAAGACAAAATGTGCCTTTAAGAGAGAAACCCAGACAAGGAAGTTGCTAAAAAAGACAGATCACCGGGAGGTATGGAAATAAAAAAACCCATTTATGCAAGAGCAGGTTTACTGGGGAATTTGGCTTGAGAGCTGGGCAAAAAAATTGCCTAATATTAAAATCCAGCTTTTTTTTAAGATGGACCCTTATGGGGAGGTTGGTACATAATGACTGTTATGGATCTGTTGAGTACAACTCAGACTTATAGATTGAAGATAAAATGAAAAACTATAATTGACTAGCGAGCTTGAGCAAACATAACTGTTAGAATTTATTTTAGAAGGACTGAAAAAATACAATAAACCACTACTTAGAAGTTCCACCTTGATTTTCAACTATATATTAATATGAAGCACAGAATATAAGAAAATATTGTTTTTAGGAATGGATTTTCCTTATTTATTAATGACTTTTATAGTCAAGACATGAATATACATGACAGGTTTGAATGGAAATACATAAATATACTGTTTCTTAAATAAAAGAAAGGCATTCTACTTTGAAATATTCTTCCTAAGAACAATTACTTTTTGCAACTGAAGAAAAAATGGATTTGGATTAAACATGAAAACCATTCCAAAAGATTGTCATTATCTATCCACGTTACTATCTTGATATTAACAGAGATGTAATTTTGAGAATCAGGGAACCTTATTTGTTCAATCTCTACTATTTGGGCTTTTTTTGACCATAGGGTTATAGATGAATTCAGATCTAAGAACAGTTTAAAATGCAGTGTTTCTCAACCTGAAAAAAAAACCATACTTAAAGTATCCGTAAAATGAAAATATTTGCACACTTAGAAAAATGTTTAAAGGGTATACATTTTGTTCTAATAGAATGTTCAACTCTACCTATTGCCTATTGTGGATTGACTATATCAGTAAATATATAGAATATACACAGGACATACCTGGGACTGGATTCAGAAATTGCTAGCCTGCTAACAGATTCCCTGTTCTTTCAGTAGTGTATTCTCTTTTACAATAAACCTTTCTTTCATCTATGCCCGTGTTGCTGTTCCTTTCACTCAAGTACCACCTTTGTCTGTCTGTAACCTTCTTTTAGGGATACAACACATTTAAATGTTGTGAAATAAAACCATAGAATTTTTTAAAAAAATACACATACAAATATGAACTTACTTTATTTCAATGCTTCTATTCAGCTATTTGTGTATCGTGAAAAGAATTATTTGAAAAAAAAAAAAAGAAAAAGTTCAATACTTATTCATTTATTCAAATACTAATGCTGTACCAACCATTACTACTTCCACACATACACACCTACCTAACTATTTTAAGACATTTTTATATTTATACATTCTTTTGATAGATACAAATATTTAAGTAAATGCTCTGTTTTATAATAAAAGCAGTAAAATCGACCTTGCTAATCGAACTATCCTTCGTGGCTCGATCGGTTAACGCACCTCAGGCTAAATGATGGTTCTGTATAGGATACAGGTTTGATTCCTGTTGGAGGACGAATATTTTCTATAAAAATTTCTCAGACATTCAAGCTGGTAAATGTTGTTTAATACTGTTTATTATAAAACAGAGCATTTACTTAAATATTTGTATCTATAAAAAGAATGTATAAACATAAAAATGTCTTAAAATAATTGTCAGACTTTGTCCATTATATATATATATATATATATATATATTTTCGGACCTTGAATAAGTTCTCACTGTTTTTCAACAGATGGCATTCCCAGAACTGCATGTATGTAGTTTCAGATGAAAATGCATCTATAAGGAAGTACTATAAGCAAGCTTGAAATTCAGTGTATTTCATTTTGCTTAAGTGTAAACAACTTTGTTTTTCATAGTGTTAAATATGTCAGATTTTTTTTGCTTAAAAGAAAGGGTGTATTTGTGGGGAATTTTACTGCACTACTTTATTCAAAAGAAATTGTTGAGACTTAACCATGCACAGAATTGTTGTTGAGACTTATGGCGACCATGATCTTCAGATAAACAATGCAGAGACGGGTTTAAAAAAGTTTGAAGATGAAAATAATGATTTTGATCTTGAAGATAAACTTGCAGAATCATTAGGAGTTACTCAAAAATTTTTAAGATGATTTTTGGGCATTTGCTGATTCATGAAGACTCATATCAGGCACCAGCGATCAAAGGGTGTCTTGTCACAGAATCACGGAGTTAATGGCACAACAATTTTGAAACATTTCATGAAGCAATGAAAATTGGATACACTATCCGCAACCTAAATGTAGAAGATCATGGAGTTGACCAACCTTCATGACATTAGCAAAAATATCATGTTTGAACACTCTGCATCAATGGCTCAGAGATTGAAAGATTTTTGCATTAAAGAAGCAACCAAAATCAGCACAGGAAAATGCAAATGGACTAATGATGCATTTGGGTCTACTAAGAAAAAACTGCAAATGTAGAACAAAATCAATGATTTTGCAAAGAACAACACTAGGCTACATGCACCCAACTCACTCTAGTTGAGGACTTTTGCACTAGTTTACCCCATCCTATAGAAAACAAAATAATTTTATATGTCAAAGTTAGGTATCTTGAAATTTAAAGCAAACCAAAATACTGTTCACCCCTGTTGGCAAATTGCCAGGAAACATAAACAGATTAAACTTATATTTTATTTTAAATACATTTTATATTCAATAAAATTGCAAAAAAAAAAAAAAAAGACATCTTTAGTCATTTAGATGTAAAAATCACCAAGCAGTAATTGAGAACAAAGATTGATAACACTAAAAAACTATTTCATTTTTCAAACAGATGAAAAATTGATTGATTAATTTTTTTATGAACATTGTTATTTTCCCCATAATATTTTCTTTAACACAAAAAGCAGATATTCCAAAATTCTTTTGACCATTTCCATAATATTTTTTCAAATGTTCAAGAAAAATTTGCTTAGTGATTTTCCACAAGATAAAAAAAATGCTATATATTTTTTTATATGTTTGGGCAGCAAAGTTTTATCTTTGGAAAGAAAAACTCTTTAACAATATTAAAAGTGATAGCTAAATTTAGTTGTGAAATTTCATTAATTTTTAGAATTTAAACTATTAAATGTATACTGAATAAAATTTAAAAAACATGAGTAATTTACTTAAGTGTTTTGAGTAAAAGGCCAATATTAATTTTTTTTTCAGACAGGAAGTTCCAAATTTTGTGATTGACCATGCCCTCAAAATGACATAATATAAAGAAGCTAAAAATGTTTTTATTTGTTATTTTCAATTGTTTATAACGAAATTGGCATTCAATTTTAAACCTTGTGAAAAAGAAAAAACAAACAATTATTAATTTATAACATAGAATTGAACCATTGTAAATTCCATGATTATTTCAACTTTTTACTTTTATGATATATTTAATTATTATTAATAATATTATTTTCTCCACACTTTTAAAAATATATTTGGGCAAACCATTAAAAATTAAAGTTTAGACAAAAAACATTTCAGTTTTTGTTTTGAACTGTTACTTTTATTTTCCCTTTTTTATTGGATTAATTTAAATATCCTCAAAGTTTATATTAATTATAAAATTTGGTCCAAATTTCCATTATTATTTAAATGGCTGTCTATTATGGTAGACATGTTAATCTTCCATAATATATTTTTTTCAATTTTATTGAATGAATTTGTTGTGAACACATATTTTTATTGATTAGATTAACCACAGATACAGGAAATCACAGATGGAGTTATATTAATGGTGTGAAAAGGTAAAAATTTTTACCATACCAGGCATTTAACTTGAATAATTTTCTTTTTGCATATAATCCCATACAGTTCATATTTCTGTTCCATTATTGATCACAATATGAAAGATAATCTTTTCTGCAATGTAAATCAATAATTTTTTAAAGTATACATTTTACTCATTTTGTGATTGTAATTTCTTTCCTGTTTGAAATGTTAATCATTATTATTATTTTAAATCCTGAAAATGTGTTTCTGTCTCTTTGCCAAATAAAAAATTCAAATTCATTTACTAGCATGTAAATAGAAAAATTTTTAAAAAATCTCTCTCTACCAAAATAAATCAATCAGACATTTAATTAAAAAAATATGCATCATATAAATTTAGGAAACTTATAAAACAGTAAATAATCATGTTTAATTAGGAAAACAATTTTCTTATTTGAAAAAAAAATATATATTGAATTTAATTAAAAGGTTATCATCATGCAGCAATTCTTATTATCTAGAATAAAACTAACACTTTCCATGTCTTGTTATTTCAACACTTCAAAGCATCTTTTGGCAAATTCATGCATTTTTTTTTATATTTTTTGTGCATGTTGTTTTTTAATAAGATTTTGGAATATCTGATTGTCATTTGGTCACAAAATTTAAATTTTTTTCTACTCAAATGTTGGTTAGTCCATCAATTTAAATTAATGTTAAAAATTTTAGTGCATTGATTGTATTAACGATTGATTTTTTCTTTGACTATTCCTTGAAATACCTTATTGAAGTTCAAAATATAGAATTTTGAAATATCCATGTGGATGTCTGTTATTTCGATAAAGCACTTGTTATGAAAAATTTATTACACAAATTTCTTGGTATGAAATGCTTAGATTTTAGAAATGGGCCTGTAGATCTGGGACTACTGTTACCCTGAGGTCAGTTAAGGCAATGGAGTGGCAAATAAATACAAAAAAAATCTTTCCAGAAGAAGGAATTGGATCCTAAATGCTACCATTTCCTTTCCAGTATTACTTATCCAACTGTTTATTTTTTTTTTTTTTTTACAGCTGTATCAAAAGGAAAGGATCAAATAGAAAGGTCAGAAACTGGAATTAGTCAGCTTTCTCTCTTATAAAAGCATAATAAATATATCATCAATAGTCAGAAAACATTAAAAGAAATCAAAATCAGTTTCCTAGCTTCAATACAATCATAAATCAGAATTACTCCCAAGGAAATCAGAGAGCAACACAAAATGTAACAAACTGGAATTAGGCCTTTGAAAATACATCAAGAAAAGAAAACCGAAGCCATTGGGAACATTAACAGGAATTTATGAATGAATACATTCAAAGTCCTATTATAAGTATGGGAATGTATGGTCCTAAACTCAACAATATAAATATTATTGATAACAATAGATCTACTCAAAGTTTATTTATAAACATAAAATACATCATAGCCTAGTAATAAGGAAAAAAAATTCATGTATTTTAAATTTTTAATGAGCCCTATCCTGCAAGCAATAAAAGATGTATAAAATGAAAATGAAGGCAAATTTATTAAAAAGTTCAAATTTTTTTAGAATTGTAAGCAATTTTCAATGTGAGATTATGTTTTTTATCATTTCACCTCAAGCATGGCTATAAAGCCACTAAGATGCAAGGGGTTACAGAGTGTTATAGAATATGAGAAAAAATATTATGAAGAAGAGAAGAGAGAACAATAAAAGGACAGGAAATAAAAAGACAGTAGATAACGACTGACGTTGTATTTAAATTTTTGAAGATCAAAGTTGACTGGGAAGCAAGAAGCCAGAAGAGAATTCCACAAGCAAAAAATGCAACAGAAGAAACTTTTAGCATAGAACTTATGGTTACATTTAGCCATTTCAACTGCAAAATGATGAGACTTGTCACTAGTATAGCTTCAATTCTTAAAGTGTAGGCATAATAGGTGGAGGAAAGTTCATCAGAACAATTATCATGAAAGTATTTATGGAAAAGGCAGAAGGAAGCTACATTATGGAAGTGGAAAAGTGGCTGAAACTGAGATGTCAGATTAGGACCAATAACATAGCTGATTCTTCTTTGGATTTTATCAAGAATCTCTTAATATATAGCAGGAGCACAAGACCAGATGTGGCAGCAATATTCAAAGCAAGGACAAATGGTAGAATTATAAATATATGATACATTCTGGCAAGAAAAATTTTCTAGCTCAACACAGGGAATCAGACATACCAACTGATTCAATATAATCTTTCTACATCAGTAGAAAACATTAGTCTGAGAAGACGCAATGAGTTACTCTCCTAGACGTTAGCATCAGCCATAAGGATGGATGGTAAAAAGGGTTATCTGAGATGATTAAAAGAGAACAGTTTTGTTTTATTTTGGAGATGTTAAAATTAACAAGCCATTCCATGCCCCAGTTAACAACAGAATGCAGATCATTTTTGATATCAGTTGCCAATTTGACCTTATTGAACTGATCATACTTACTATTAAGACAGGAGTAAATAGGTGTGCCATCAGCATAGATACTGAGTTGACAATTGATGACATCAGAAAGGCAGTTTATGAAAATTAGAAACACTAAGTCCAAGGTTAGAGCCCTGGGCAATAAATGTTATATTTATTAGGCACACATGTTTAAGCAGACATCCTTATTTTTATTTTTTGTTTTCATATACTTTAATTTCAATATTTGAAAAACAATGCACACTTAAACATATCTACCCAATCCTCACTGCCAATCCTCAACAGAGTTCAAAAGCTTTTACACGGCCTTGTGAGGGATGAATTATTCCCTACCCTGCAACCCTTATCCTACTGACAAAATGTTGCTCGTCTTTCACTACTCTATCACTACTACTAACAGAAAATGCTCAGACAAGTTACATACCTTAGTTCTACCAGCTCAGACCATCACACATGCAATACCATGTTCATGATGTCAAACCATCTCTATTCCCTTTATGTTCCTGTGATAAAGAGTAAGTTCCGCTCAGACAGCTTCTTCCCCAGAACTGTTATTTTGTGGAACTAACTCCCAATGGATGCTTCCCTGATAATTGCAATTTTGGTTTTCTTTAAGTCCAGGATCAACTGATATCTATCCTACACATCCTCATAATATGCACTTCTGACTTCCTTATCACTCCCTTGCAACATTCTCGTTCAATAGCCCTTTACTGTAAACGGCTCTGGTATTGTACTCATTCTGCTGATCATGTCTCAGAAAATCTAATATGCATTTCTTAATTCCATCTTCCTCCCTCCTTTACAACAATCTTACTCAGTAACCCTCTACCTGTGACCCTTGTGCCTTGTATTAATGAGAAAGTACAATTTGTTGAGTTATGAAAAATGTTAACTTACATAAATCTAACATCTTGAATGAAATTTTTGCAGTTCACTAAATATATTCTCAAATGTTCTTAGATGATAAGACAGATCAAATTTCTTATAGTGTAACTTTCAGCAGGCAAAGCTTTGTTAACATCTTCACAAAAAATAAATAAACTTATATTAATGGAAAGTTATTAAAAAATATCAACTGTACAGAGGTAGTTTATATAAACACTTATGTAACTCATTGCAGATGTTACCAGTATAGACTTGCACTAAGAGACACACCAGAACATCAAAGAAGTCATGTGCATCAGTGGGTTAATCTGAAATATAGCCTACTAGTCACCAGGTACAGACATTTGCCTCACCCAATGTCAGTGGCTACTCTCAATGTGTAAACATTTGCTCAAACCAGGTGCACCTAAAAAGTGTAAATGTTGGAAAGAAACTATTTGACAGGTATATAAACACCCACCACTGAGAGGAGAGTCTCTTGCACTTTCACAAAAAGTATAATCCATGTGCAAAGAGGGACACACTCATTGATATTTAATGACAAAGTATTTTAAATACAGTAATTCTACTTAGGGTAGTTTTAATCTAAAGTTTTTTTTTTTTTTTTTGTTTTTTTATTAGTCTGTACAGTAGTAATGGTACAACCTGTTACTATAATTACAGTTGATTTAGCCGAAGAAAAAAATGAGAATAGAATACTAAAAATAGATTTTTTTCATCCCTCATTTCTGAGAAAAAAAAAATGAGATGCAAAGAAACACATCAGAAAAAAAGGTTAGCCAAAAAAATTCAAATGTATTTCTAAAAATGATTTCTTTTATAGTTGGACTTATTTTCTGCTTCTTCACAAAGAAAATTAATGAAATTGTTCCTTGTAAGGATTTTCATATCTACCATTTCCTTTACTTGTGATTCTACCACTCCCTCCCTATCTCCCTGCCTCCCTGCCTCTGTCTGTCTCTCTTTTGCTTCCTAGCTGTGCATACAGTGTGTTTTCTGATGTAATCCATCTTGGAAAATATCAATTTGTGAAGTAAATCGGAATCACTAGAAAATCATTAGATTATGGCCAGTATCTGAAATGAGGTTGCTGCTAATAAAAGACTTTATGGAAATTGCTTCTAAAGAAAGATCAGGAGTTAGAATTTTAAAATTCTCACTTCAGAAAATAGCTAGATTACACACACAGATATATATATATATATATATATGTGTGTGTGTGTAAAACACACATATTTCTTTCTTTTGTTTTTGATCTGATGAAGTCTTGCAAGGGTGAAACTCGTAATCTAGTTTCAATGAAATGGTTTTCCATTTGTCATATTCTTCTATATAAAACTAAGAAAATGAAAGTAATAAAGATGAAGAAGTAAAATTGCTATCCTTTTAAAAATAAGATACATTCATCCAAGCAAAAAGTGTTTTAGCAAAAAAAAAAAAAATCTTCAAAAACATAGTGTAGTTTTATTCTATCAGATCTAATTTAGACAACAGAAATATACACACAAGTAATGATATTGTCACAAGTAAAACATATCTATAAATGGTAATTCTGGATAAAATCTGACAAAATAAGTATTTCTTAAGTTATATAAACAGAAAGAAAAAAGAATGCTAAGAAATAAACCAACTCTGCTGCTGATTTATAATAAAATTTTTAAATTTTGTATTCAATTCCATATCTCTAAATGAGATTATTTCACATGTGGTTTACTTATAGTGAAAAGAGAAATTATCAGCAAGTAAACCACTTTCTGAACATGCTTACAGCCATATCATATTAAAACACTGGTTTCCCTACAATCACTGAAGTTAGACAATGTTGAACCTGGTCAGTACCCAGATAGGTAACCACTTGGGAATACCAGGTGCTGTAATATCTTCATATGTTATATTATATTGTAATGGAAATAATGATATATATTGGAATATTTAATCAGATTTGCAAGTTCAAATTCCAGTTGGGTTTGTTACATTAAAATAATTTTGTTAAACAATTATGTTTGAAAAAGTCTTATGAATCTACCTTTACTCCTCCCAGATACAGATTAATTTGTAAGGGTTGTATCACTAAACTATTATTATCTCTAAAAATAAAATAAAAATTGTATACAAAATATTTAGATTTTGGCATTAAATAACCCATAAAGGTGTTGGTATGCTGTCAAACAAACAAAAAAAAAAATCAACCAATCAAACGATTCTGCTCTATCTAATAATTATAAGATTCTACTTAAATATCATTTATTGTCTTTCTTCTTTTATATACTGTTTATACTCTTCACAACATGGGAAAAATGGCTCTCCACAACTTCCTACCTTTGTAGATCTTAAAAATGTTTACTTCTTTATTATCCTTTCCATTCCTTGTTCTGTCATCCATTTACACGACCTTGTCAGGTAATTTACTCTCTATTTGTCCCTGGTCTTCGATATGTCCTTTGAATGTCTAAGTTTTCATTCATCAAGTTCAAATTCCAGTTGAGTTTCTTGCATTCAGTTACATGCATATACCCTTGGGAAAGTTATGCATCCATCTCTTCACCACCCAGCTATGGGTTAAATAGTAAAGTAAACTAGGCTCTCTGGCCATGAAAAGGACAACTCCAAATTCAAGACCAATGGAGAAAACAGCTCACATGTTCACTTTCTCATGTGTGTGTGTATATATATATATATATATATATATATATATTCATGAATTATTCATACAAAAAACAAATACAAAGGTTAATGATTTAATTGGCGAGATAATAAGTGCGACATTACTGTAATTATTGAACAATATAGATCATGCCACTTGAACAGAAAATTTACCAGTAAAAAAGAATTCACTTATCTTTTATATTTGTATAAGAATGCACAATGTAAAATTTAAATTCAAACTCAGCATTATATATTTGCACTCCAAAAACAATAACTCATTTCTAATAGCATTTTTCGGATACAACAATACATATATTTTCGTTGTCCTCTTATTACTGAATATAAAAAACAAGAACAAAATCTATTCCATACCTGAGGATGTCTGTAGGAACAGACGAAAGCTTGTAAAAATAATAAGAACTTATGCAACAGAAATTTATAAAAACAAGGATCTTTTTCATTCATAAACAGGTTCGGGGTTTTTGTATATTATTTGAATTGTTTATAATGATGGATTTTCGCCAATTAAATCATTAACCTTGTATTTGTTTTTTGTATCAATAATTCATGAATTTATAATATAATATATATATATTATATATATATGTTATATATATATGTTTATATATATTTTTTATATAAAATTTAAACAATTTTATAATAAACCTCATTAAAAAACATTTATTGGCATATTGTTGTTTTTTATTTTTTTATAAAACAGATGCATTGTTTTAAATATTTGTATCTATAAAAAAGAATAAAATAAACATAAAATGTCTTAAAATAATTGTTGGACTTGTCCATTTTATAATATATATATATATATATATATATATATATATATACACACACACACACACACAAATGAATATATATTTTGTTCCTTGCCATAACACAAGTCTGACGTCCATGCATGATGCAATCATCAGGTGTAAATTGAAAACTGACCATTGTAAAAATTAATTATTATTTAGGCCATACTGTTATGATAGTGGAGCAGTTCATTTATTTAACAAAAAATTTTATATATATTAAAAAAAAAAATTTGAATTTTGAATAAATTTTAGCTCTGTTATTATATAAAATTGGTTTTATTACCACCAGCACTAAAAAAATATATATATATATATATATATATATATGATATATAGTGACATGTAGTCATAAAGACAAAATGTGTCTCAAGAAAGAATTTGTCAAAAATTATTTATATATATATATATATATATATATATATGAATATAAATATAGAGAGAGAGAGAAAATTCAAGGTTTAATGTAGTATAACACTGTCTGAATTTCTGTGATGAAATTTTTTTTATTATTATACCCTAACTTATGGGAGAATACAATATATCAATTTTTATATATCAGAACAATGTTAAACAAACAAATGACAAAGTGGGGAAAATTTTTTGTTACACTTTTTGTCCTCCAGTCTGGTGAAGTCCTTCTAGAGGACAAAATGTTTAACACAGAATCTTTCCCACTTTGTCGTTCATCTGTTGAACACAGATTTTTTAAATTTGTTTCATCATTTGGGGAATTTTTCTACCCAGTTCTTTTTCAGGTGCTTGTTTCATTCTCAAGAAGATTTCTCATTAGAAGAATTAACATACCCCATATTACTCTTTAGCCATGTTGATTGGATAAGGGATTTGATTCCAGATTACAAGTTACCAAATAAGACAAGAAGATACAATGGCCAATATATTATGATGTTTATAATCAAGACAAGGATACCATCTTGAAGAAATCAATGTATTAAAGGTAGATTAACTTCATATTATGGAAAATTAAATTGGCAGACTGAGGCTGATTTTGTTCACTTAGCACTAATTCTCTTGAGAAACCTACCTATCAGAGTTCTGTCCCATCCACAGATACAAAAAGGTTTCAACACTGGCATTGTGGTAAATTAATTTGGTAGTAAAAACTGCCTTACCTACCCCAATAAAAGCAATAAAAAATTATACTGAGGAGACAATGGTCCAAACATATGAGCAATAACAAAGTTTAAGAGAAAATGGAAACAAAAAGGAAACTTATACTTAACATCAGGAAGAGAGAATTTTCAAGGGCACAATAGGAACGAGTGCTTGGAAAATATGATATTCACAAGACAAATTGAAGGCAAGAGTGACAGAGGAAAACAATGCATGACATACTTAGTGAGCTTGAGTAAATGGATGGCAGAAGAGGGTTTAGGAGAAATAACAGAAAGACAAAATTTATTAAGAATTACAAAGGTCAGGAAGTTGTGGAGAGCCATGATCGCCTATGTCCTGAGAGGACATGGTACATAAAGAAGAAAATTTTCAATCCTTACAAAGTTAGTTATTTGCTGGTTCAGATACATGTATAATACCCACTCGTGTAAGTAGCTATTTTTTCAGTACTAGTAAAATTCAAAACTTCAAATACTGATTTTCAAGGCAAGCAGGTCCTACCCAGTTTGAAAACTGGTATATCATAATCTTCTAACCCACTACCAATTCTTTTCATATCTGGCCTTATTATAGACTAACTCAAGCTCTGTGTGTATAAGAGAAAAAGGGTCAAGGAGTAAGTGTATAATTAAAAATATATAACAAAAAGGACAAATAACCACAACATTCTACACATTTGCACATACAGGTGTGAATACACACAGACTATGGAAAATATTTATACCAATAAAAGTATATAAAAAAAAAAATGGTATATATATATATATATATATATATATATATATATATATATATATATATAGAGTGCCATGGTGAAATTGTCACCATTTCATATTTTTAATTTCACGCATATGCATGGTTTGTTTTTGATTTTGTCAACTGCATAGTATAGTAGGGTCAAAATTTGGAAACTGCATGCTGTACTGCTTGGCATTTGCACCAGAAGTTCCAATACAAACATTTCAGAGTGTTTGGGCATCAATCTGAAGATATTGCAGAGGGTTCAAAAAGAGTTGGATGAGTTTAATGGTGTATTAGGAAGGTAAGGCAGCTGAGAAATCTCACTCTGATCAGAAAAGAACTCCTGAATTTGTTGGTGGCGACCTCAGACTCAACATGAAGGCCTTCATCAAGTACATTGAGGTGGTAGTGCTGCCCTGGGTCAAGAGGGTACTTGCTGGAAGACCCTATGTCTGGCAACAGAAATCTACACCATGCCACACAAGCAGGAGAACTCAGTCATGGCTGTCAGACAATTTCTGCAACCACATCACCCCTTAAATCTGGCCACCTAATTCCTCTAGACTGCAACCCCCTTGATTATTGTGTGGGGTGCAGTTGAGCAAGAGACCAACAAAACTCCTTGTAAGACCAAAGATGAACTGAAGGGAAGGATTATGGTAGCATTCACCAACTTAAACAAGGGGACCATCCAGAAGAGTTGTAGGAGATTCCAAAGTCGTTTGAATGCCGTTGTTGAAGATATTTTTGTGTAATTTTGGTAAATATATGTTAAAATGAGATGTCTGATGTTTAATTTTTGCATAATTTAGGCAACAATTTATTCATTGCACCAAGTGTATGTATGTGTGTGTGTGTATATATATATATATATGCTGTAGTACTTGTGTGCATGTGTCGTTATATATAAATTTATGTATGTGTTTTTTGAAGATTTTAAATGTGTTATTTGAATTTATAATCCACAATAAGAAAAAAAAGTAAGAGTTTTTAAGAAAATTATTTACATTTAGCAACAAAAATAAGTTTTAAAAAATCTGTTCATCCTAATGTTGAGGATACAAAATTTTCCACCTTCCATTCTCCACACAAAAGGAGAAAATACAGCTTTAGTTGATGAGCATGCATCTAAAAATAATTCTTGTTGTTCTTTAATTCCAATGGGCTTAAGAATACAAGCACTCAAGGCATGCCAAAATAAACACAAAATTCTCAAGGTTCAAATCTGATTGTCAACATAGTCTTCTTTGTTCTTAATTGTGGCATTCCACCTTTGAATGAGGATATAGAAGTTTACTTGTCTGCTTTCTTAGCCATGTGCAGTTGCCTGTCTCTCATCTGATTATCATTGGAGAACTACTGCTTGCTCACTGCCTCTTCCATGATCCCAAACTGATCTTAGGGTACCAGGCCAAGAATCTAGAAGCTTTTTGGCAGCTACCACCCTTTGTTACTTTATTCTAGGAACCCACTTTGCATAGACTTTTGACTACCCAGGAGACTTCACTTAACTGCAGGCTCTACTATAGTTCACCTGAAGCTTACACATAATTTTGCAATAAACATTCTTCCGTCAGCTGAAAATGAGAACATTATCTTGTTTGGCTTCATCTTCATTCACGGCAGTAGATAGCCTGCCACTGTAGAACCAGTCACTAAAGTCAGTTTTCCCTTTCTCTCAGATTGCTATCAACTCTACTGACCCATCTCCTCACATCAATGTTAGTATTTTCATAAGCATTCATTAACTTCATTTAAATATTTGCTGCACTTTCTCCTTCCAAAATAAAAATTGTATAACAGCTCTTTGCTGTGTCCAGAGCAGCAACCATTTTAAACAGGGATTATCAATAAGAAAAGAGAAAATAACTCCACCCACCTCAGGCTTCTTGACACTTTATAGTTCATATTTGGGGAGATGGGATTTAAAATTAATTTAGAACAGGCATTACTTTTTAACTGACACACACGCATCATTCTGCTAATTATGAATAACCAAGTATAGAAAAATAGTTTGCATCCCTTTAAAGCATCATAGTTGCCATTAGTTTTTCCTAATTATTTTATAAAAGTTCTTCAAACAATTTCTTTTTTCTATTTTCAGGATCAAAAATCATTGTTAACTTAGTTTTCAACCATATTCTTCATGGATATTGGGGGGGGAATCTCATACTAGAAAACTATAACAATATTTTTCCCCTAATTACAAAAAACAGAAAATAAGATGAACCTTACAAGAAATAAAGAAAAATACCCAATTTACAACATAACCAGAGAAATGTACAAAATCAAATTATTCTGCTCATGTTTCTGACAATATAAGAATTGGTCCTTGATGTTCAGGGCTGGATGTTGTTCATAAATGATAATTGCTTTAAAATACCAATCTCCGTTTTTAGAGGTTTAATTGGCTTGGCTATGTATCATTCCTTTTTACTTTTTCTTTTTTTTAAAGTATTTTAGTTGTCTCCATGTATGTGTTCAATCTTTGATCTGGATACAAACAATGACTACAGTATTGGGCTGCTTTTTACTCTCTTTTGCTTGTTCATACACAAACAATGTCCTCATAATATAACCTTTTTATCTAATGGCTTTTTAACGCAGCATGCTCCACATTGTAAATGCACTTCTTTTGATGTTATTGGAAATAATTTTAAGATTTCATGCAGACAGAAAAAAAAAGAACAAATAGCTTTTTAAAATTAGACACAAAAAGTGCTTGTCTACAGTACATTTTACAATAACATGCAAAACAAAATACATTTCCTGCTTCATGTATAAAGGACAGGTTTTTCCTGCTTTCTTTCAGATGTCAGAATAATCTTCAAATATTTTCTACAATCTTAAAAAGTGATTCTTTCAAAATTATTTTTTTTTCGAGTTTATTCCAAATATAAGGCATAAAAATTTTGCCAAGAAATAGCTTTTTGAATCCTAATTTTAAAAAAATCTTTTTTATGCTAATTAACTTTTATTTTTTACAAATTTTCTTGTTAGAAACAAAAAGCAAACAACAAAAAACAGTCCTATTCCAAAATGCTTCTAATTTTGCTTTTGTTACAATCTTGAAAGCAAAACAACCTTCGTAGGACCCCAAAAATTTTATTCTTGAATGATATTCAGAACATCCTACACTCTTTGGTGCTGAAATATTAAAATCCAGACACTCTTGAAGTGCAAATAGACTATCCTATTTTTATCCTTAACTGCTTCTATAACACACCCTTGCCTACTACTGAAGACTTTATAGCATTCTTCTTTTTCTGTGTCATGTCCCTTCAAAATGTAGGCAATCGTAACTCTCCACAATTTCCTGTCCTTTGTAGCTCTTAGTAAGTTTTGTCTTTTTCTTCTCTCCTAATCCCTATTCTGCCAACCATTTATGCAAGCTCATTAGGTAGATTACTCACTGCTTTCCTGTTCTGCTTGCCTTCAATATGTCCTGTGACATCAAATTTTCAAAGCCTTCTTTCCTCATTATGTGTCCTGGAAATTTAAATTATCTCTTTCTGATTTTAAATAAGTGGACTTGTTGTTTCCATTTTTCCAGAAACTTGAACATTGCTCAGATCTTCAACCCATGGAATTCTCAGCATCCTTCTGTAGAACCATATTTCTGTTAACTTGTCTCTTCTAACTCTGAGATGAGATTGTCTAGCATTTACTGGCATATAAGTAGGCATCTGTTTATCTCCTGTTTGGTCAAATTTCAGTCCTTTGGTCATAAGACTGAAGTGACTTCAACTGGGGACAGGCCTGGGTGATGGTATATGGAGGCAGTACACTGCCCAAAATAGGCACCCTTCCCAGCCATACCAACAAGATCCAAAGGAAAAATGTTTATGTAGAAATTTTACAGAGGTAATAAAATTTCTATGATAACTTTTCTGTTTGTAGGATGGATATTTGACTAGTTACAAAAATTAAAATTAAAATCTGGCTTTAATTTTTTTTTTAACTAATGTTCACTCAATACAAGGCCCAAGAGCCACTCAAGGTGAAGGATTACTGTGTGGACTTATATAACTGTCAACCCAATCCTAAACAGGAAACAATGTATAAAACTATACTTCTGTTCAAAAATCTGGGGAAGAGTGTGAACTGGACAATAGGCAAAACCTATCTACTCCTATAGGCTTCTCAAAAAATCAAGTACTAAATATAAGATTATTAATTAAAGTTTTACATCTATAAGCCATTAATACCTAATCCCCACCATTAGTAACATTAGACTCTTCTTTGAAGTATAGCGCCAAGGGTTACAACTTCATCACATTAGTTATTGCTGCTGTGGATTTAGTAAATATGATTTTATTGATGAAGTTGCCAAACAATTTTGAATTCAGAGTTGTTCCTCTCCTAGACTGGTTGCCAACCAAGGCTCAAAAAACTATTCTGCCCTGCTATTTAACCAACAGCTAGGGGGAAACAAAATAGATTCATACCTTTCCTAAATGCAACAAACTCTCCCAGAATTTGAACTTGGTATGCTGATTATACTTAATATGACAACCACTACAGGTTAAATTAAGCTTAGAAAAAAAAATGTAAGTGACTCTTCACGGACAAGAGGTTAACAAGCTATTCCTACAGACTACTTCTACTGTAGTAAGTATTTTCATCACTCACCAGTAAATAGCAACAAGAAAAATATAATCTATATCCTTTGTACTAACAAGTACTTGTGTGTGTGTTTAGATGTATAAAGAAATTGTTTTTTTTTTTCCTCTATACAGAAATAACTTTTTAAATATCTTTTAAAACTATGTTTATTTATTTTTTCCTTTTAAATATAAAAAAACAAAACTATTGTTACAATATTTTATTTTGGATAAGTTTGTTTGGTTCTGTGTTATTCTTTATAACCATACAAAGACAAGGATTTTCAATGTTTCTATTTTATTTATAGATGGCTGGTTCTCCAGAAACACTAGTCTCAATCCTTTTTTTTTTTTTTTCTTCAAAACTGAACCAAATTGGGTGCTTGTAAGTGTTAGACACTCCATTGTCTTTGACAGTAAACAGTTAGGTTGGCAAGCAATCAGTATGTAAACAGTCATGGGAAGGCTGTCAAAGAAATAGAAACAGTTAAATACTTGATTGTATGCAAAATATAGAAGCACTTAACTCTTTCCTGGCACCAATTTCAGCAAAATAAATAAATAAATAAATAGAAATAAAAAATTAAAAAAATAAAAGAGGAAGGGTTAAGAGACAATTGATCTTTTTAAAACGCTAAAATGAAAAAGAAAAAATTAGAAACATTAGTAAAAATAAAGCACCAGACAATAGAAACATTTCATCTGAGAAAGTCTAAAACTACAAGGTAGTTCGAAAGTCTTGCCACCTCCTACCTCTCTTCCAAACTACAGGAACTCATGTCAGCCATTTAAAATAGAAAATGACATTACATATGGGGTGACAAGACTTTCAGACCACCCTGTAGAATAAAAATTCTAACTTGATGCCTGAAGACAGCGATTTACTTGTTTGTCATGAAATTTTTGGAAGAACAACAGAGGTAAAGATGACTATATGAAGAAAATGACAAATATCTTTGATGCTTTACCATAAAAGGATTCAGAATTCATCTTGATAAGAGTAACTACCAAAATGAGAATGTTATTTTTTGCAAAAAAATATGTATATATACAATATCATATCAAAATCGATAAAGACTTATGGCCACTTCACATTGTTACACCAGTTCCTGTACAATCGCTGGCTAAACAATAGCGAACCTGGTCAGTACATAGACAAATGACCACTTGAGAATACCAGGTGCTGCAAGCTTGGATGTGTAAGTGATGTAATGAATAATGACTCCAAATTGTTAATCAAAGAGCAGAGTTCCAATTCCAGGTTCGTTATATTATACAAAAGATCTGTGGTCTATATAACATCAAGATGACCTTCAAAAGTGGTTCAACACTTCGCAGACATCTCTTCCGAGTAAGACCTCCCATAGAGGAGAACATGATTAAGAACTCTGTGTATGATATCCCATGCAGCTGTGGCAAAAAATATAAAGGAGAAATAGGTTACCCCCTTAAGATAAGACTGCAGGATCACTATAAAGCTGTAACACAATAGGAAATAGAAAAATCAGGCATGGCTGACCATATATGGAGGGAAAAGGAAGATCACTGCCCTCTGTGAGATGAGGTTGAATTAACAAAGAACATCACTGGAAAGTATGAAAACTTAAAGAATCAGTGCATATGCTAGGCCACAAAAAACTCCTAAGCTGGCCAAGCATAAACATGAATACAAAATGCGAACCAGTAATACAGGGTGTTAGATAAAAACAACAATAACAAAAATTGCAATATGAGCTCTGGTAAAAAAATGATTACCAAAACATGAGAATTTTTTTTTTTTATCTATTGACCACAAGTAAAGTGATAATGCCACTAAGACACAAGGGGCTACTGGGAGTGAAAGAAAATGAGAAGACTTTAGAAGGAACAGGAAGCCAATCCTAAGCCGGAAAGAAGTGAGGAGTGTGAACTGGACAATAGGCTCCTAATGAAAAAAATTAATATACAGTAAGTAAAATTTTAGTGTTTCAGCAAGATGTTAGAAGTATAGAATTGAAGTAGACTTTAAAAGAAACTGGAAATCCAATCCTGTACAGGAAACAAGGGATAAACCTCTACTCCTTTTCAGAAGGCCGGGGAGAAGTGTGTACAGGATGATAGGTGAACATATCTACTCATATTTGTATGTTAGTTGTGTGTCCTTTGAACACATCATCCCTAACTTTTACCATTGTCATGGAACATTGCTCTCTCTCTCTCTCTATATATATATATATATATGATACTAGCATAATTGTCTAAAATTAATAGAAGCAGGAAAATCAAATCAAGTGATTTTTATATTGTTTCCTATTCATTTTCAATGTAATTTTCCCCATTATTTTAGAGGAAATTATAATCCTTATCAAAAATTATTGTGGTAAGAAGAGCAATAAAAATGTAATGCTATTCATTGGAAACTGGTTGTACTAACAATACCTCATTTAAATAATAAAAAAAATAAAACTACTGCACATAAAAGACAGATTTTAGTTTAAAAATCAGAAGGTAGCTATTAAACTTTAACCAACAATGTAAGAAATAAAATTTAGTGAATTGTTATACAAGCAAGAAATATTTTATGTTTCTTTTCAGAAAACAGATTGGAACCAGTGTGTGATTTTATTTGTGAAGACTTTAAATCAAAATCTTATATCTACCTCAAATATGCATGTGTGTACGAGCTGAAAGAATATGGACAGAAGAATCAAGGAAGTTGTTTTTCCCTGATATTTCTAGGCTAACAATATATAAATATGGTATGCACTACAAAGTGCTATTCGCTTATGCACAGGCAAATATAAAGCAAATACAACGATTCTTCTGGAAACATATACAAATATTAAGAAAACAAAAACAATGTATATATTTGTTCATCAAAATACATTTCAGAAAGTAAGAAACAACGTAAAGAATGAATATTCAATTGTACCTTAGCTGTAACCTGATCCCCTAATGATTTATGTTTACATTCAAGTTAGAGCCTAACATTAAAAACTGTCTTGACTATACTTTTTCATTGTGCTGAAATCCTTGTAAAATGTAAAATGTCTAAAATTTCTGAGCTCATTGGATGACTGAGGAGATACAACTACCCCCAATTAAAAATATATATTTGACTTACCAGGCATACCAACTGTAAAAATGAAAAATTAGTATTAAAAAGAAGAAAAAAAAACTCAGTCTCTACACACAAGTCATCAATCTGCCACTGAGTGGCATGCCACAAGCATTTGTTGCTGGTAGCCTGCTGTTGGGCCACCAGCATGTTCATCTCCGCAATGTTACCACTGGTGGACAACGAGTGGCCTGCTGATGGCAACACCAGCAATCCTCACTTGTGGCCTGCATGTAGGGTAGTCAATTATCCACCCCCACTAAAACTTTTCAAAACATTTAAACTTATTTTTTATATTTAAAAAAAAAAAACTATTATTATTAAAAACTTATATCTGTTTTTTTGTTTTGTTTTTTTTGGCAGGGTAGCTTATATTTTACTCCTATAAAATATATTTTACAAAGCAGTTTTAGTTTAATAAAAGTTTTGTTAATTGGGCTAGATTTGAATACGTGAAACTGTGGTTAGTGGATGGTAAAGTCCTCACAGTTGACGATTTTGTAGATGTTAGAATCTGACTAATTTGAAACAAATGTCAGTGTAATTTTACATTGCATTGTGGTAGTTTGAGTTTGTTAAGTAACATCTTTAATGAAACAAATGGTTCAAAGATACCAATATATCCCCCCACACACACACAAAAAAAAAAAAATGAAAGAACAATTTATTACTAAATACTATAGCCTGTAAAACTTTAAATCAGCTAATCTTCCACAAATAAAGTTACAGAAAAGTATATTTTTGAAAGAATTTTTTAATAAAGAGTATTACATTATGTTGACAGATTTGTAAATATAGCTAAAATTCTCTATTCTTAGCCATTTTTAAAAAAAATTATTCAAAACAATTTAAATTCAGTTTTAAATACAACAAACTATTTTGCATATAGGAAATATTAGATTTATTAGCTTGAAATTAAAACTAAAAGCTACAAGAAAGATTTCTCATTTTTAAAGATTCATTTCAAACCTTAGGAGGTACCAGTATATAATTTATAAAGATAAAACTACTGTGTGCAATAAAATTCATTTTGACCCAATAGGTCAGATAGCTATTTCATAACTATATTCCTATGGAAAAATATATGCAAGAGTCAAACGATGAATGGCTACAAACAAGGTCAATATGACAGTCACTCTAAAGTTCAACCAATGTTTTTCTATCCATTCTTTTTTCTCTCGATGCTGCCAATACATTGAATTCTATTTTCCTATGCAAACAAAATAACAATCACTGATTTTATTTGTGTGATAATATCTATTTCCAAATAGAAAACATAAATTGCTTTCTTTCATTTTTCCTCTGTTCAAAACCCTTTGGCATTTCTGCCACCATCTTCAATTCTCGACCATCACTATTCACTCAAAAACCTGGCTTCGAACACACCTCAATCTCTCTTCTTCCCATCATTACTAGATCTCTCTATTCCCTTTGTTCCAGCAATACTTCTACACTACACCATATCCCTCTATTTCTTGAGTAACCTCTCTTTTTGATACAATTTCTCATTCCTTTTACTTCTCATAAAAAAAAACATTAAAAAACATTCTCAGACTTCCCAGAGGGCAGTGCCTTTACTTAAAAAATTAATGCAAGAAATAATGATGAAAGAATGACATTTTCTATAATAAATATTAATTATTTTTTGCTTTATTTATTTCTGTCTTTACAATTTTTTAAAAAATTCTTACCCCCACCCCACCTCCAAAATAACCAAATCTAATCGATCAAAAGACAAAATTGTTGCTGTTGTTGCTGCTGCTGCAACTGGGTAGTAAAATTGGAAACATTAGCAAAATTAAAAAAAAAAAAAAAAGCTAATTAATGAATTGAACTAATTTACACACAAAATTAACAATACTACCAAACCTCTTCTATTCCAACATGAACATCAAAACCGTCCACTAATTTGTAGGGTTGGTACTTTTTTTTCTTTTAAATAAAAAATTATTATTCTTTTTGCAGTTTCTTGATGTCCAGGCTTTGGGTGTATGTCTAGATGAGTCACATCTATGCCTTTCCTAATGACATTGGTGTGAAAGTGAATGCAACAGACTAGTCTTGACTTCAACTGAGCTTTCCTCACCAATGTCCATTAGACTAGATGTACATACCTCTATATTACTTCTTTATATTATTTTCACAAAGTTTGATCATATAAATAGCTACCTACAGACAAATAGATATATGACTTGTGTTCCACGACCCGAACATTTCTCTCACAGGTGGGATGTGGAAAGTTTCTCACTGCTTTATTGCAACTTCTATGGAAAGGACTCAAATGAACTTTGTTCCTTTGTTCTAACAGTTCTAACCTTCATGGCTAGGACTTGCCATGCCACTTATATTGGTAGCAAACTACCCACATTCCCACTGTATTTCATTGGTGAGAAGTTCCACTCAAATAGTTTCTTCCCACAAACCACTGCTCTGTGGAACCGACTCCCAAGAAGATGTCTCCCCAATCCCTACAATCTTAACCATTGTTAAGTCTAGGGTTAACCATTGTCTTTCTCTCCCATCCGTATAAACTGCCTCTTAGCATAGTCTATCATGAGTGGCCCCCGGGTGGGCCTTGTACAGAGAACCTTACTGTTAAAAAAAAAAAAACCACAAATGTCTACCTATATACATAAATGTAAACACAAACTATGTCTATCTATAGATATACAATCTATGTCTACCAATACAATAAAGTGTAAAGTGTTTTTCTTTTTTTGCTTTTTGTTTTCCTGGAGATTAGTTGTTTTCGCTTGATAGCATATTAATGCCAAAATCTAAATATGGCCATGAAACTCAGTTTCTTTATATACCTAAGATGACAGTATAAATATCTTTTACAATCACTTCTACCTGCAATACCTTCTCAAAGTTAATTAAATTTTCAGCTTCATTCTACTTCCATGAAATTTCTTTTTTTATCACTACTAAACTTTTCAGATCTAGCAGTGCAGGTTGTTTTTGACTTAATAACAAAATACAAGATTTTCTAAGAAACCATCCCAAATCCATGATCATGTAAAGATCTTGATTATAATTATCATTCCCATAACTATTTCCAGTTCCCTCTACATAACTGCACTGAAAGCCAAAGAGGTATTCATTCATTTGCAGAGCATCATGGGCAAGCAGACCTGCCATGGCTAATCCCTTCTCTAAGTCAGTCTACAAACAATGTCCTCTGATTTGAAGGTTTGCTTTGGTCGCAGACACATGGCTGTTGATTCCTTCCAAGGAGCCCACCACCAAAACCATTGACTTCAATGTTAAAAGCCCTCCCTCGAGCAATGCTATTTCATCACTGCACTAGCTGTATACATAACTATGGAGCCCAGTCTATCCCTTGTGCTAGGTGGCCATTGACTCTACAAGTAGTTTCATTTACCCTTATGATTTGATTTCAAGAGGAGCATGGTGAGGGAACCAGTTTAGTCAACAATGACCCAACTGTGCAACTAAAATGATGATTTAGCATTACTTCTACTGCTAATATCATAAAAACCTAACATCAACAATAACAAAGAGCAAAAAATTAAAAGTCAAAAGATTGAAAGTTCCAGCCAAAGTAATTTAAGATATGCAGATGACATACTGTTTATAGAAGACACAGAAAGAAAACTACAGGAACTCTTACAGAAGGTAGTGAAGGAAAGTGAGAAAAAAAAAGGATGAAACATTAATTGCAAATACACAAGATCTGCAGTTGTTAATGATGACCAAATCAAAATGTTGATTAAAATTAACCCAGGTCACTTAACATTGCAGAGATACTCCACATGTTGGTTGACTTGTTTAACAGCATATGAACTCCTAATGGGTCATTTAATGCCAAAATTTAATTTTCTAAGGAGCTTTGGTCATTTGTTTTTTTGTTTTTTACTATTAAAATCTATTGCTGGTATTTTTACTATAAAATTGTATTTTTATTCTATCATAGTGTTTTGATCCCAGCTTTTTTTTTGGGGGGGGTCATTGTTTGCTCATAGCTGAGACCCTAACAGGTGCTACCACCCCAAGTCAGGGTGGACCTGAGAATAACAGCAATGAAGAGATGGTTCCACACTCCTCAAAACCACCCTGATCAGAGGCCTTGCAGTTAGATGTAGTTTATCGTCATACCTAAGACAGTACTGCACATGTCTCGTTGGAATGCTGTAAAACCTTTGAAATATTTGGATAGGTGAATTGCTATGTTTGCATACCTCATGATTTTACTAAAAAAAACGTAATGGACCCCATTTCTATCTGCAATTTTAAACTCAAACAAGAATGATCACAGGCAATGAAAAATGGATTGTTTACAATAAGGAGCAAAAAAGGAACTGGGAAAAATTAAATGAGTCACCATTAACCATTCCAAAAGCAAGTCAGTATCTGACAAAGGTGATGTTATATATCTGTTAGGATTGGAAGGGAATTATGTGTTATGAAATCCTTCCGCAAGAACTCATTGAATTCAGACAAGTACTGTTTCCATTTAAGTCAATTAAAGATAGCAATTGATGAAAAGCATCCAGAATTGGCCAATCAGAATGGTATTGTCTTCTATCAGAACAACACCAAGTGTGATGTCTTTTTGCAGATCCAGCAGAAATCGGTACAGTTTGGCTGGAATGTCCTACTAAACCTGCCATATTCACCTGACTTTGCACTTTTGGATTACCACTTATTTCAATCCCTACAAAATTCTCTTAATAAAAAACTTCAATTCCCTTTGAAACCTGTAAAAGCCACTTGGACCAATTCATCACACAAAAAGATACTAAGTTTTGGGAATAGAGCTGCTTTAAAGATGGCAAAAGGCAGTGGAACAAAATGGCACATATGCAGTTAAATAAAGCTCTAAATACTGTGTTTGAAATTCACTTAAAAAGACAATGAGTTTTTGTCCTGACCCAAGGTGTGTGTGTGTGTGTGTGTGTGAATAAACAAAAACTAAAAATTCTTGAAGCTATATACAT
The DNA here is from genome assembly GCA_903632075.3 of Acanthosepion pharaonis. Lineage (NCBI taxonomy): Eukaryota > Metazoa > Mollusca > Cephalopoda > Sepiida > Sepiidae > Acanthosepion > Acanthosepion pharaonis. The sequence continues at coordinate 301,605 of CAHIKZ030002791.1, forward strand.
AAAACAGTTGAAACCTAACCTAAACAAAATAAACTATGAAATCTCCACAAATATTCTTAAATGTCTATAATTGGTAACAGAAGCCATTGGTTTATACTAATGGCTTCTCATACTTAATATTTCTCAAATTAACTCAAGCGTAGTCATGTGTGACATCATGAGCTATGGTGCGATTTTTGCTTCCAGCATCTTATATGCACGTGTTTATCAATGCTTGGAAATCAGCCATGTAAACAGAAAGACTATCATCACATTCTTGTCCGTGTATTGCTTAATATTGTACTGTAATTGTCATCTTTCATAATGGCTTATGCAAGCCAAAAGCTTACATTGGATTAAAAAATATGTATCAATATTGTGATTTTCTTTCTTCTTTTAATGATAATGTTATTAATCTTATCAGACAATATGAAAAGAATTTACATAAAATAAATAGACAAAACTTGTCTATATTATTTAATGAAACATATATATATATATAAAATATATATATATATATATATATATATATATATATATATATAAAGATAATTTTTACAACCACAAGTATTTTTGTGTATATATATATATATATATATATATATATATATATATATATATATGCATGCATACATACATACATACATTAGTGACTTAATATATATGAGATGACACATGGTGCTCCAATAAATTAGACCAATTTTAAATGTGAATTAAGTTTAAGTATCTAATGATTTTTTCTTTCAGATTTGGTGGACATTTGGGTGATATTATTTCTCACACAAAATTGCCATGACTTAAATAACATGATCCAATAGAGAAATAAATAAATACTGCTGACTTTGATCCATCTTAATGAAATACCCTTTACATATAAATAGATAGAGACATAAAAAGACATAGATGGAAGCTTAAAAAAATCTAACAGGAATTTAGTTGAAAAAAAAAAAAAAAAATTAAAACAGATTTGTTAAGAAATAATATTAAGCAAATAAATATTATGATACAAATACATCACTCCAAATCACATATATCACTGAGAATTATTCACACATTCAAATTCTATCTACATTCAAGGTGGCTTATGTTTTTGGAAAATATAATAGGAATCAACATCCTTTGGCTGTATACAAAAAAAATACTAATAAAAAGGAAACAAAAATTCATTTATCTTCCACAAGTCTTATAAAACCAAGACAAAAAAAAGAAAAGAAAAAAGTGCTGGTCAAACCAATATCTTGTGTTGTAAAGCCTTAACTATTGTTCCGCAACAAGGCTTTTTGCAATACTTGCATCTTTTGTGACATGGTAAATGGTGTATTTATATTTTGCCAATGCACTAATGCTCTCCTTACAGTTTGTCTCCAAGGAGTGTGTGAGTCTATGTAGGTGATTACAATAATAAAAGCCAGAAAATGGCATAAAAGTAAAATGCTACGGCCAGTAGCCAATTTTGCAGACAGTTGGCAAATACCAAAATCTACTAGTCGTAGCATAGGAAAATTTAACAGACAATTCATTTTTTTCTTTTTTTGGCTTCCTTCTTTAAATTAATGTTGCACCAAAACTGACAAACTTCAACCTTCACTATCTTAATAATATTGATTAGACATTAAATTTTCTTAATCTAATAACATCTTCACAACTATTTTTCCTAATCATCAATAATGTATCTTCGAATTAGTTACCAGAGTAATTAGAAATTTTTCTCAACTTATATCTTTTTGTTTCAATTAACATCAAGGAATGTTAGATTCAGATCATAAAGTCATTATACCAAAATGAATTTACTGCACGACACTATGAACTTAATTTCTGTCTGAATTTCTGGGATGAGGAGTCTACATTATTTACATGCAGATTATTTTTGCAATCTATCTTCCTTTTTTTAAAAGTTGTTAAACATCATTCCAACCATCGGATAAACACCAGAAATTTATATAATATAGATATATATGTTGAATATATTTATTTAATTACAGGGTAAAATATTCATATATTGTCGATATATTAGGTTTATTTTGACTGTTCTTATTTAAGTACTGCATCAATTATTAATTTTTCACCAAAAAAGGATATTATATTTAACATCTGGCAAATAGCACAGAATAAATCTCAATAGAAACAATATATAATAACTCAGTAGTATTAAATAATTTTATGATATTTATAGACATATGAAAAAAGAACAAATTCATTTAAAAGAACAAAAATAAAGGGTTCAGTTCAAAATTCCTGTAGGTTATCCGGATTGACATGCATGCAATGAAGGCAGGCAAATATAATGGCTAAATGATCATGTTAATTAAATATTAGTGATACAAATATGGAAAATATTACCCAGCCAAAAATGAAAATGCTGTAAATTTACAATTATTTAAAAAAAAAACAAAAAAAAAAATACCAGAAAAGGTTCGCAGCCATACCAAAAGAGTGGTAGATAACTATGGGGGACAGCTTTCTCCCCCATCCCTTGGTAAGTTTGATTTGTATGTATCTGGTATACACACATCAACTGTAACATCTTAGACTTTCCTGTTGAGTATGAAGCACACATTTCCAAACAAAATTGTTGCCAATTGCCTGAGCCATGCCTACAATGCATGAAATTGTTAGTAGTTGGCAACTGTTCACTGTAAATTTAATTAAAATATACTAAAGCTCTAATTAATAAAGGCAAAAAGCGGCTTATTTTCTTGAACCATATATATATGATATATAATCTTGTATAATTTTATATATCAAGAAACAGTATTTAGAAAAATAGTATGACATTTTTAAAATTTTTCATACTATATATATATATATATATATATATATATATATATATATATATATATATATAGTACAGGTAATCAATCTGTTGGTATACAATCCAGGTGATTCTAGTAATATTAATTATTAAAAATTTTTATACATATTTAATTTAGTTATTTATTATAACAGAGCATATGTATTTTTTTACATTGAAAGAAAAAAAAAAAATTTCTCAACATGGGGATATTATTTTATTTAAGCCATTTTACATTAAATCATCAGCTGCCAAGAAAGCTTAGGGATTTTGATGAAGTTGTTGAGTCTTTCTTGAAATAATCTATCCCCATGTTGAAAATTTTGTTTTTTTTTTGTAATATAAACCATAGGTGTAATGAGAAAATTTATAAATTTCAGGCAAAAAAACAAAAAATACAAACTATTCTGATTCTATACCAATCAACAGATTCTTAAAATATTAGTAATATTAACAAAATACAAAGAGAATCAATCACATTTTTTTATTTGTGAATAACAGCTAAAATAATGTTTACTTTCTTTTTGGGGATTTTGAACTAACTTCATTTTGTTTAAAACTGTCTTTAGAACAAGGTAATTAGTTCAAAATCATAATTATCTCTGCTATTAAAAAAAAAAAAAAAAAAATTGGGGAACAATATTTGTAAAATAAATTTCCCGAAGGTGAAAGAAAGAAACTACAAGAAAGATATCTCCCTAATAAGAAGACTAAGTTAACATATCAGCCATTTTTCTAACATCTGTGTATACAATTTTATCACTTGTACAATATTTACAATGTACATGTGCCAAGTCATAAAAAGTTCACCCAATTTTCATTTCCCTTCAACCATATAAAAAAAGCAATGCTAAAAGCATATGATGTGATCAAAATTACTATATCTGAAAACATAAAAAACAGAAACAGAAACCAAGATTTAATGGTTTAAAAGCATCAAGAGAAATAAGCATTACATAAATAATCAATTGTATTTTTACTGCAGAATTTTAACTGATTCATAGTTGTTTTATAACAAAGTATCAATAAAAAGATAAAATTTGTCATTTCAATTAAGAACAATACTATTATTATTATCCTACTTTATAATAGCTATTAATATAATAAAGATTAATATTTAAAATCTTCAATAACAGCAGCATCAAACTATGTCTGAGCTTATTCATTTTTTTTTCATCTTTTTATATTTCAAATTCAAATTCTCGGACACCACAACATAGAAGAGATTGTAAGGTGTTTTCAAAGACCTTTACTAATGAATAAAAAAAATTAAATCTTCACAAGATAAAATTACTATGAAAATGCACAACCAATGAATCCCTATGAAAATACAATGTCAGCTAGCTGCTATAAAAATCAAGAGTCGATAAGTTGCTATGAAAGTGCATTGCAATAAAAATTCACAGCTGTTGTATACATATAAGAATGAAGAGCTAGAAAGTTCCTATGATAATATTATAAATTTGAATTAAAAAGTTATATATATATATATATTCTAATATAGAAATAAATATCTCTATCTATAAAAGGCAGGATATGAGTGTGTGTAACGAATGCACAGCCGCAATTTTCAACAGTTTTGCACCAAAATTTACATGCACATGCTCCAAGTTAGTGGGAAGGCCAAGACCAACTTTGCATTTCCCAACTCCCATCGATAGTGGAAATAATCAATTTTTTATGCTTCTACGGCAGTTTTCATGTAGTTTGCGGCCATTTTCTACTGGCCAGAGTGAGAGCCTATAGCTGGCTGCCATGAATAGGCAGGAAGATTCTATTGGCCAGCGTGAGCCAACAGCTGAAATGTTAAAAAAAAAAAAAAAATCGATAGCTGCATTCGTCACAAGTAGGAAAAATTTAAATCTGCATTTACTCCAATTGGCTCATTCATTTGCTTAAACTCAATGTTGATTCTGATTCCGCAGAACTGGGTTGGGTAAGAAAAAGTATTTGTTGTTAACATTCTTTTTTCATTTGATTTTTCCAGTTACGAGTCCTTTTTTTAAAGCTGATCATTTTGTGTTCATTTTGTTTAGTTCTTTTTTCATAACAGACTTAATGTTTAGTATAGAGCTTAGAAAAAAATTGGCAGTGTGAGATAGGCAAGAAGTAAGGCATGTATCTACATCAGCATGGCAAAGGGCACTCCTTTAAAGGCAAGGAAGGGCAAAAATATTTTAAGTCAAGTGATAGCAATTGCTGTATGAGTCGTATGATTTTTGAATCAAGCACAGGCAATACCGGGCCATGCTGCTAGTTAAAATATAAATAAAAATAACTGTCTCAATCATTACTAGTGAGTACTGAGTGATCAATCACAAAATTGTAGCTGACCTCCCTTGGCATATTTAATCCTCTTCAATCTTCTAATCACTTATTTTCATATTTTGTTTTATTTATGCCTTGTGTTACTAATCTGTTTCATTTGTTTGTTTATTTGCTTGATGTTTGTGAAGGAAAAAAGGAAAGAGAGAATAAAACAATGAGTAAATATCAGAACAGGTGAAAATATGATTTCTTTTACTGCCAGTAATCAATTTGAAGGCAAACCTGGGTTCTATCTTCTTAGTAAAAGGCAAGACAGATACTACAAGTCTCTCTTCTGTCTATCTCTGTTTTTATTTCTTACTTAGTTACCTCTATACCAGTCAAAAGTCCTCCCTGCCACAAATCTGTAGCCTTTAGAATTTGCATGGCTTTTTCTTGCTAATTACATCTGGCATGCCATTTCATATATGTGTCTTTTCAAAATTGCAAATGGCTGACTAAGCATGCAATAACATTGTGGCCTTATTTATCCTGGTATGTCCATTGAATGTTCATCACAATTTTATATAAAATGGTTGCTGAAAAGCTTTCAGCCTGAATAAGAAGCCCTTCTAAAAATAAAATAAAATGTTTAGTTACTTTGTTATATGCACATTCATAAATTGGCAGGAAGTTACTCAAATTCTTAATGTTCTCATGATATGAATAAAAAATAAACACTATCAAAACTCCACATGACAGTTGCTGATTTCAGAATGTTTGTAAAGTTTTACTCATCATTAAAATCCTAATTACATTGTTATTTCCATATTATTTTTCAAAACTTACTAGAGTCTTCCTCTTTTCTGCCCCCTAATTCTGCATTGAATTTGTCCATCATAATCAAGTAATTCATTTTCTCCCTGTCTATAATACTATTTCTTTTAATCATTTCACCCCAAGCAAAGCAATAATGCCACAAAGGGTGCAAGGAGTTACTAAGAGTGGAAGAGAATGTGAAGATTTTAGCAAAGAGAAAGAACAGAATTCAAGTAGAGAGATGATGATAGCTGTATACAGAATGGATTGAAATAGCCTATATCCCCATGTTGAGGTAATTTTTGTTTTGTTTTGTTTTCTTCCTGTAAAAAATACATAGACTGTTATAATAAATAATTGAGCTCTCTGTATGTTAGTTTTAATAATTAATATTACTAGAATCCACCTGGATTTAAATTTTTGAAGATTGTAGGTAGCAGGGAACCAAGAAATTCTACAGGCAAATAGTACAAGAAAAAAACTATTAGAATAGAACTAACAGTTGCATCTAGCTAGTTCAACAATAAAATGGTGAAAATGATGTAAGGAGTGATGTAGTCACAAAAATTGTCTGACAACCATGACTGAGTTCCCCTGCTTGCGTGGCTTGGTGCAGAGTCCTGTTGCTAGATATAGGGTCTTCCAGCAGCCACCTTCTTGACCTAGAGCAGCACTACCACCTCAAAACACTTGATGTAGGACTGTGTTGTTTGAATCCGTCACCAACAAATTTTCCAACCTGCCATAACTTCATAATCACCATTAGACTCATCCAACTCTTTCCGAATCCTCTGCACTATTCTAGATCGACACCCACTCTGAAATGTTCATATTGGAGCTTCCAACCTGAATGGCAAGCAGTACAGCATTTTCCAAACTTCTGGCAAAGGGAATTGCTTCATAGTGCTTTTTCCCCCCATGGATGGTGCCCAACTGGCCCTATTATCCTGTGCAGTTGACAAAAATCAAAAATATGTATGCACAAAATTAAAATTAAAAAAATGGTGACAATTTACCCGGTGTACCCTGTATATATGCTTAAAGTACAGCAATAATTCAGCTCCACAAAGATAAAATACTGATTGGAAAAGAAATGAGGCAAAGATATACAATTTCACTAAAACTATTTACAGCAAACTTTGAATGTGTCATCAGAAAAATAAACTGACAATGAATGTGAGTAAACAAAAACATAAAATATGTGAACATCTTACAATTTGCTGATAATATTTTACTTATATCAGAATCATCAGATGAATTCTTCTATGCACCATGTCCCTTTACAACACTGATTTTCATGGCTCTCCACAATTTCCAGTCCTTTATAAGTCTTAATAAATTTTGTCTTTTTTCTATCTCTCCTAAACCCCGTTCTTCCATTCATTTACTCAAGCTCACTAGGTAGATTATGCATTATTTTCCTTTGTCCATATTGCTTTCAATATATCCAGTGAGTATCAAATCTTCCGAGTTCTTTTTCCTCCTTATGTACTCTAAAAATTTCAACTATCTCTTTCTGATGTTATATATGAATTTCTTTCTTGTTTCCATTTTCTTTAAACCTTTGTTGTTGCTTACATGTCCCATCCATGGTATTCTCATCATCCTTCTGTAGAACCACATTTCTGTTGCTTCAAATTCCTTCTTCATCTCTCAGGAGATTGTCCAACATTCACTGCCATATAGAAGGATTGATATTACATAACATTTCAATACTTTTTCTTTGTTTCTAATGAAATTCTCTTGTTTATTAATACTTTGCTTAGCTTTTGGAAGGTACTATCCCTCACTATTATATTTTTACTGCAAGAAACTAAATTCTACTGAAATATTTTCATTTCTTTCTACTAACAGAACTCCAGCACATTAACACATTTTCTAAGCAATGTTTTTAATACGATATTAAAGGGCATATGAAACTTATAAGCTTTATAATTCCTTACTACAACAGCAATGAAAAACCTAGGTGTTTTATAGCAGCTAATACTTAAGATACAGTTAAAAGGTTATTACAAAAATTACAGCTTTAATGTAGATCATTCAGTAAAGAAAGAAATCAACATAAAATGTATTTACTAATTATTAAAAAGCTACTAATACAATTTGACCATTATTGCTGAATATCATCTCTCTTATAGGAATCTACCAAAAAAAATCAGAGGAATGGATCTTGCAAGAATTTTTTTTTAATTGGTATCCCACCATGCAAAGCAAAAACACCACTAAGATACAAGGGTTTACTGGATGTAGAAGAATTAGGAACAAAAGTATTAATAATGAGCAGAAAAAGAAAAGAATACTCAGGAGGGTAGTAGATAGTGATTGACATTACATTTAAATCTTTGTAGATTAAAGTTGGCTGGAAAGCATGGAGCTGGAAAGAAGTTACGCAAGCGAGAAGTGTGATAAAAGAAACTGTTAGCATAAAACTTAGAGCTATATCTAGAAAGATCAACTTTAAATTGATGAGATCTAGTATTGTGCTTAAATTCATGAAGTCTAGGTAATTACTATGAAAGTATTTACAGAAAAGGCATAGAAAGGCAACATTATGGCAGTGGGAAACTCACTGAAGCCAAGCCACCAGATTAGGACCAATAATATTGCTGATTCTTCTTTGAATTTTATCAAGAAGCTCAAGGCAAGTAGCAGAGGCACCAGACAATATGTGGCAGCAATATTCTAAGCATGGACGAATGGTAGACTTATAGATATGTAAGATGTTTTATCAAAATTTTCTTAAGATACCATCTATGTCAATGTAAAAGACGATCTTTTAACCTTAAATGGTCCCCACCAAAAATAGGGGGCCATCTTATACTCCAGGTATTAAATGTTAACTTTAAATCCTTTTCTTTTATGGTAAGTTGTTAGCATGGGAGATTTTTGACAGTAGGCTAATCCTTGCATTAGTAACTATCGACACAAATAGTTTCTACCGAAAAAACTAACAGAAAAATAACAGAAGTGTAGTGTAATAAAAGTACTTTTATCTTATATATGGTACGATAAGTGTACCAGGTAAATTATGGTAAGAGTGAGTGTAGATTGTGTTAGTTAATTGACAAAATCTTGCCTCCTTTTTTTCAATGACGTTGAATAAAAACACAACTGAATATATGTAACAAGCTGTTTAAAGATCACATTCAAGAACCATGGAATGAGTGGATGTTTAGCTAGGAAAAGTCCTTCAGGCTACTACAGCACCCTCATGAGGTATTGCAGATTGTGGTAGTTAATAGACAATATCTCCCCACTGATTTTCATTAGAATTTGAATGAAAACAAAATATAGGCTTACTTGGAGGATAGGGTTGTCTCATACAGCAAATATGGCCAGAAACCTATATTTTAACTTTAAAATTTAGGGGTTGTCTTATACACCCAGTCACCTTGTACACCAGCATATACAGTATGTTAAAATATATTTAAAATTAGTTTCAAAGCAGAGTATCAAGAGATACCATAAGATAATTTTACTTTTAGTTCAAACAGTATTGAATAAAGGAAATACAGAAAGGGTTTTTAATATATAAATAAAATACATTCACAAAATTACTTAAATCTGCTGTTATCTGTTTAACACCACGAGTAGACTGATAACAGTAATGCTTGACCCAAAGATTTAAATCCACCTGTGTCTTTTTCAAAGAGAGAAAAATGAAGAAAACAACTAATGTGTAGTTTCCCAACTTGGGCAATATGCCCACCAATGGGTAATTTCAGCTGTGAGGTGAGCGATAAGCAACTGAACAGAAAATGGTGGGTGATTGGAAATTTTAGTGTACCGATATAGGATTTTGACTATTAAAAAGTTATTTCAATATATACTACCTGAAAAAAAAAAAAAAAAGATATTCAAATGAGATATGCAAAGAACCTGTATACAAAAACAGGAAACTAAATGGGAATAACTTGTTCACATTCCTAGATAAGATATAAATATCCCTGCAAACAAGGAATATTTTGGTATTTTCTAAGATTTAAGAAGGGTCATTAACATTCAAATAGTTCTTCATATGAAAAAAACATTTATTTTGGATATAAATCAGATACAGGAAAACCAAGAACAAAAAATATTAGCTGAATTTTTATTAGTTGCATGCATGTAGTGTATATTTTTTTCCATTTAATAATTATGAACAAAAATCTTAACTATAAAACTAAATTAGATATGTAGTTTTCAATGGTCAAGTTTGCTTTCATTTGTTCTTTAACCTTTAACACAAAGCATTATTCACTACTTTCCCTTCCACTGCATTGTTTTCATAAATTCTCTACTGCACTACTTAATTTCAGTCATGGTCATTTTCTGTTGCCATAGTAGGATATGACAACACAACTGCGAAATTCAAACATGCTATTAATTAATTCATCATCTGAGTCAATTGCAGTGACAAGATAAAATTTTTACTTTACAAGCAAAATTACCTCCAGTATGTTAGAGGTTAATACAGTAGTAGCAACAGCTGCATAAGTTAGCATTATTTGTTACCACCCTTTATTATTTTTTACGATGTCAGTTTATGAACTAGTGATAAACTTTTACCAAGCAATTTTGGTATACTTTCAAATATTTACTATACAGGTGGGTGGTGGAAAATTTTCTATATGAAAGTGAGCGATGATACAAAAAAGACAAATGACAAGAAAAAAATTAATTCTTAATGCTTACATATTCATGAAGCTTAAATAAATTATTAGTTCATTTCATTGGGAAATGATACTACATTTGATATTAACCTAAGAAAGAAATATGTGTTAGAAAAAGTTTCATACACAACTCCGGTAATTGCTAATTTAAGAAAAAGAAAATAATTGGATATTTACTTTTTATAGGAAAATTCAAAATTTAAAAAAATAAATATTTGACATTTTTTAAAAAATTTACAGCATTTGGTTGTACGCAAAAAGTTAATACTATTTTGCATTATATCAGGGAGACACTGAAAGTAATGTCTCCTATTTATTCCCACAGAAATACAGAGACTAGCATAACACTGTCAAGTAGAGCAGCTTTTCAATTACAAACACTATTTCCTGCACTGGCTATACATTTTCAAGGTGCTATTCACTTTGTGGATTAATGGCTTTTCAAGACCACCCAGAACATTGCTTATCGCACACATCACTGAAATGCATAAGCCACTGCTTAACCGTGTTCACATCCACTGTTTGCTCTACATAAATGATCAAACATCAACAAATGCGAATGGATTTTTTTTTCTCCACATAAAAGAATTCATTCACACTTCTGCTTCATATGCACTTTCATGTCAGTGCCATTTTGCCAGACTGCTATTTGTAACAAGGTAAAAAAAATGGCTTATTGATATGAAAATTCAACCCCTACTGCCATGCACCCAACATCCATAATGGGTCACCATAATAAAAAAAAAAAAAAAAAAAAAAGGTATTACTTTCAGAACAACACATATGTGAGTATATATAAGCATTTTTCTTAAACATCCTAGACTAACAATTAGGTAATATACCATGAAACTTAAAGTAATAGGAATTTAAATGTTAGTTTCAGTTAATTTCATTTTAAGTTCATTATCATAACTAACCAAGAGGAAAACAATCTAATTTCAATTCTATGCAAGCAATATTATGAAATTTACAATAGCCACAGAATATATTCCCCTACAATTTTTTTAAACAAGAGTGAGAGAAAGAAAATACATATAAAACTAAACATGATAAAGTTTATGATATTGTTATAAATATACAAAAGGAAAAATCGATGAGCAATTAGTAAGCAAAATAAAAAGAAGTGTTATCAAAAACAAATCTTGAGAAAAATTTATTTGCTACTTCTTTTATATTATTCAAAACTCAATACATAGATTATTGAACAAATTACTTTGCAAATAACTGAAAAGTGAAAATTGCAGGAAAATACTCATGAAATGTACCTTAGTCTGTAACGTAATCAAGAGTGGAAAGATTGTAATGCATCAATCTTCCAAACAATCCTGCATGACCCCATGAACATCACTTCTCGTCTTTTCTTATGCTTATACAACACCACACAGTAACCCTCTAGCTTCAGTGGCTCTTGAGTCTTGTATTAGGTGAACATTAGTATAAAAACCAGTAACTGTGAAAAATATTTAAAATTGTGCTTTTTTTTTTTTACCAGGGCTCAAATATAGACCACTGATGCAGGTGGAAAATAAACCACCATGTCAATCACAAGGCAGATTTTCAAAGATATTAGCTATAATAAACTCTTCAAATAGTTAGGCAGGTAGGTATATAAACACCCACCTCAGAGAAAAGAAGAGCATCCTCTCAGATATCACAGATGAGAATGTAAGGATCATGCATTGGATAAGGTGTTCTGTGTACCATGCACATGCACACTTAGATGAAGTAATGGAATGAATAAAATGTAATGTTATAGAGATTAAAACTTATTTTATCAGTAAGCTGGCACTCCTATTTCAGTATAGATGTGTTTACAAAATGTATCTTCACTCTATAATATGAGTATCATCATACTTTCTTTGCCACTACTTATTTCTTCTATGTGGCCCATCAGAACTTGGGTGATCATTTCTTGTCATTTGTAGCTTCTAAAAGAGTTTGTTTTTTCACTATTCTTCCTAGTCCCTATTCTACCACCCATTTACACGTGCTTGTTAGGTAGGCCACTCACTGTCTGTCTATATTTCTGAGATGAGGTATTATGTACACTATTTACATTATTCGGACTATTGTCCTCATCTTTGTCACCATATTTATTACAACGTTTCAGACTGTTGTATGCTCCAGCCTTCTTCAGGTGGTTGGAATATCGAACTGAACCCTTTATTTTGCTCACTGGGGTAGACTGTTCTAGTTCCATGTGTCACGTCTAATGGATGTCAGTTATCTCCTGTTAATTCCCCTCTTCAAGTTCTGCACCATGTGCCATGTCCTCAAGGACACATGGCACAATGGATAAAGGCATTAGTTAGATCCAGTGACAGAACCCAAAAGGTGTGAGTTCACTAACTGGTTAAAGCAGTGGATATCCATTAGACATGGCATGTGGAATGAGAACAGTCTACCCTAGTGAGCGAAATAAAGGGTTCAGTTTGACATTCCAACCACCTGAAGAAGGCCGGAGCATATTACCTAATTGTTAGTCTAGGATGTTTAAGAAAAATGCTTATATACACTCATATGTGTTGGTTGTTCTGAAAGTAATAAATATGGCAACAAAGATGAGGACAATAGTCCGAATAATGTAAATAGGTCACTCACTGTTTCTTTCTGTACTTCTTGCTTTCATTATCTCCAGTGAGTGTCAAATTTTTTTATTACATACTCTAAAAATTTCAACTGCTTTTTTTTAATTCTAAATATAAACATCTTTTTTGTTTTCATTATCCTTAAAACTTCTTTATTATTCACATGTACAGTCTATGGTATCCTTCTGCCTTACCACATCTTTTTGGCCTCAAGTATTTCCTACATCTGTGAGGAAATTGTCCAGTATTCACTGTCATATCAGAAGATTAATATTACATGACAGTTCAGTAGTCTTATTCCTAACAAAATATTTTCATTTCTTAATACTTTATCACAGAAACTGATATAAGAGTTGTTATCCTTTAGAAAGTAAAAAAAAATGTTCAATAATCTCTGTCCTGATTTTTCTTTTCTCAAATCTTTATAAGACTTCATTGAATTGATGATCATCACGATGATGCAAGTGACAAAAATAGCCAAATGATTGTGTAAACACATTGGACATCCATCAAATCTGTCTGCTTAAAACTAAGGTTAACATAATCAAAGATTCAGCATAGAGATATCAGACAGGCAACATTCATGTATTTTTTTAAAAAATGTCCAAGGCACTCAAGAACATCAGAAAATATTTAAAATCCAAATCTAACACTAACAGGTTAATTTAAACTTATTCAGGTTGCTTAAACATTGAAAGCCAAGTGAACAGAGCAAGTTTGTTCTAGAGACATATCATAGAAGCAACTGTAAATAAGTGAAGACATTCTTTTCAACATGTTTAAACAGAATGACTTAATGAAATTAAAGATTGAAATTAAGAAATAAAGGAGACACAAGAAAGATGAGGCAAAATAATTTCTCTGGATGAAGATTTCAAGAATTTTGAAAATGTTACTGAAATATTTGAAAAGTATAGCAGAAAAAAAAATGACAAGAAAGATTATTAGAAATTAAACAATATCAATATCTATACGATTATACATATTTATTTCCATATCAACAGCAATTAAGTTGCATGATGAAAATCTCACACTATCAAATGAGTTAATATATTTTTAGTGAAAAAAAAGTATCATCAACTGAAACTCATATTTATCATATTTATATTTAAATAATATTTAAATTTGTTATTACTATAAACATTATTTTTAGTGGGTACACATGTTTGAGTTGCTATCTGATTTTCTTAAACAGTGAAATTAATAACAACTGGCCTAAATTAAGAAGTCCTACTGAAGAAAAATTGTGCCTCCAATATGAATTGAACCTGCATCGCTATTTTCAATAAGGAAAACTGCTTTTTGAGCCTACTTATGGCCATATGCTGAAACACTGGTTCCTAGCATGATCACCAAAGTTAAGCAACATTAAACCTGGTCAGTACTTAGAAGGGTGACCACTCAGGAATACTAAGTGCTGTAAGCTTGGATGTTCAGATGGTGCAATATTCCAGAATTGTTAATCAAAGAGACGAATTCCAATTCCAGTTGAGTTTGTTATATTCACCTACATGCAAATACCATTGGGAAAGGTATGAATCCACTTCTTCTCCCCCAGATATGGGTTAATTTAGTAAGACTTGCATCACTAAATCATTATCAACTCCAAAAATTCTTACAATCTAGAAATGTTTTCTGGCTTTAAATAACTTGCAAAGGGTTGTTGAGCCATAGAAAATGAATCAATCAAATCTATCATTTTGACCACGAAGACCAGCCTGACAGGACAAGGTTAGAATTACCTATTTAAGAAAAGCATATATCTCATTTGGACTTATACAAATCTATATCTGTTAGCTTCAATTTCGTACCCAAAATGTAAACAATAGTAATTTTTTAAAGTATTTTTTATCCGACATTATTTCTTATTACTATAAAGATTATTTTTAGTGGGTACATGTGTTTGAGTTGCTATTTTATTAAACAGTAAAATTAATAAATAACAACTGGCCTGAATTAATAAAATAAAAAAAAAAATAATAGCAACTCAAAGACATGTACCCATTAAAAATAAAATTTATGGCAATATAAATTACATTCGATAAAAATATACTTTCAAAACTTTGTATTAATATTAATTAAATGTTTATATATTTATAGAGAAGGTCCTCAGGCTATGTTGGAACTGACATACGGCATTTTGTGATTAAAATGCCATTTCCCATAATATAATACATCATCACATCGCTCTATATGAGGAAGATGGCATTGTTTCTTTACCAGCTGTATGCCATATTGGATTGTGCTACTATCGCTATCTCTCATTTGTGTCATCATTTTAGGGGAACTTTTTGCCCTTCATTATGGCTCCCAAGCGTAAGGCAGACTCATGAATGCTTATGTAAATGAGTTCTGAAAATTAGGTTACATCACACCATAGGAACAGATCTCTGACATAAGTTGAGGATCCCCTGTATTTGTCCACAAAGTTGAATCACTCTCATTCCTTTTATATTCCATTGTTAAGGAGGAAGCTCTACTCAAGAATTCTTCCCAAGAACCTCTACTTTGCAGAACAGACTCCTGCATGAATGCTTCAGTGAACACTACAATCCTAACCACTTCAAGTCAAGGGTCAATCATTATCTATTCTCCATATCCTCATAATCTTTACTTCCAACTTCTTTCTTTTATATCCATACCACACACCGCATTTAGTAAGCCTCTACCTTGAGTGGTTCTTGGCCCTTTCAGTGGGTGAATATTAGTGAAAAGAAAATCACAAATATATCCTGAAAATTTAACCAACACTGATTGGGTAATAACAATTTTATAGTGAAAATACCAACTCGATAATAATATAGATAAAATATGTTTATAACTTATTGATAACTCACTGTATAATGACGTATTTCTACACTTTATGTTCACTAATCTAATAATTATTCTTAATTGACTATGAGTTACTTAAAGTATAAATTAGAATAATTTAATTTTCACAGAATATGTTATAGTCAGAAATCAAAAAAAAATTTTTATTTTTAAATTTTGATTAATTATTTAAAGAATCCTTAGAATTAAAAAAAAATACACTAACAGAATGGAATAAATACTGATGCTATAACCATTTCGTACACATTGTTCTATGAGGGACAAATACTAATTTTGAGTATTTTATCAATAATATACAAGGAAATGGCAAAAATAAAATAGTGTAAATAATATGCTTACACATCTTGTTAAAATATACTTAATGCTTCTTTAATTGGCTCTTCCATGTAAGAATCAGTCTACTTAGTCATCAGCACTATCATCATAAAGGAAGCAATCGGAAAAGAAATCAAATTCTTGGATATGAGATAAAGCCAATGACAATGATGAATGTTTGTTTATATAGAAGATTCTACTAGTATGCATACTAAAAAATGCTAACCTAAGATACAAATGTTATAAAGTCATGTTTAAATTAACTAAGTATTGTTTTTTTTATCATTTCACCCCAAGCAAGGTGATAATGCCACAAGGACACATGTGATTACAGGCAAAGAATGAGAAGAATTTAATGATGAGAAGTGAAGAAAAGGAAAATAAAGGAATAGGTTTCAGGAAGACAAAAGATGACAATTGACATTGTATTTAAATTTTTTAAGATTGTAGCTGGTAGTGAAGGAAGAAGTCAGGAGTTCCACAGGTGAGAAGTGCAAGAAAGGAAACTATTAGAATATTACTGACAGTTGCATCTTGCTAGTTATACAGTAAAATGACAAGACCTAGTTGCCATATATAGCAGCACGCTTAAATCCATGTAGTTGAGGCATCAGGGAAAAGAACTCATCCGAACAATTGCCATGAAAATATTTGTAGAAAATACAAAGGGAAGTTACTCTTTCACTGATTTAACATCAGTGAGAAAATGGCTGATGCCAGATCAGGATCGATTATACTACCAACCCTTCTTTGAATTTTGTCAAGAATCTCAAGATATATTGGAGGAACACTAAACCAGATATAGCAGCAGTATTCAATACACAAACAAATGGTAGATTTATAAATATGCAAGAAGAATTGTCTGGCACTAAATGGTTAACCAACTTTCCTAGTAGTAGACCTAGCAATTGATTCAATATAATCACTCCACTTCATGTCAGTGGAAAATGTCTGCTCAAGAAGGCACCAAGTTGTTGCTCTCCTGATCACAGGCAGAAAAAATTCTCTGTGATGATTAAATTAAATTATATAGTATCTTGAATAAATTATTTACTTTATTATAAAATATTAACTGCCTCTGGAAACTCATTAAATAATGTAAGTGTCGCTCAGTAAATTATATAAGCATATAGAAAAAAAAAAAAAAAAAAAAAAACAAGCATATAAGAAAGTTGCTAATATGACAATGATAAAGAAAGTCTATTTACTGGAAGTATGGATGAAACATTGATAAGAGAGATTTTTAAAAAAAAACTAACAAATTTCCACATTTTTTTTCTATCCTGCTTTAATCATTTTAAAAATCCAGTTCAGTTTTCAACAAGGAAAATAAAAATCCTTCCAAAGACATTCCCATTTCTCACATTTGAAGAGCTCATCGTGTATGGATGACTCAAAATTTTATATTGATTTTCTTCTCATTAAAACCCAAGTTATTCCATCTTTTTTGTTTTCTTTTTTTTAATATTGTTCACTTAATACAAAGACCAAAAGCCACACAATGTAGAGGTTTACTAAATAAATGAGGTTGTTGCAAGGGTGTACAGGAAGGGTACAAGAGCTGCATATTATGAGGATAAAGCTTGACCCTTGACTTGAAGAGGTTAAGATTGTAGTGACCCAGAAAGCATCATCTTGGGAGTGCATTCCATAATGTAATAGTTCTGGAGAAGATTCTATCTGAGTGGAACTTCTCCCTGACTAATGGAATATGGAAGGAATGAGGATGACTCAATATACATGGTCAGACAAGTCTTACCTGTGATGGTCTGAACTGGTGAAAGTAAGGATTGTAGTTCAACCAAACATTTGCCATGGAAATAATAATAGAGTAGAAAATGTTTTGATCTATGGGGTAAAGGGTTGCAGGGTGGAAACAATTCTCAAAATTCACAAGTAGCAAAATACTAAATTCAAAAGTACTGAGCTTTCAAAAGTAACCCACTCTAACAAGCCTGTAATGATATTGTCAGAAAAGCATTTATGGTCAATCAGGGTTCACATCTTTAAATCATTCCAATACATGTTCCTTCTAATTGTCATGCTATATTGGTTTATATCCTAATATGAATAAGACTATCAAATTATTTGGGAGATTCTAAGAGAAAAATATTTAGTATTGTTTTTATTAAGCTTATTTTCTTTGCTTTTTAGCACAGACATATCCAGGTCATCATCTTAAAATCTTAAAATTAAATGAGTAGATCTTTATTTTTCTTTCCATATTAACAATTAGTAACATTTACACCAAGAGATACAAATGGCAGGATGGTGTGGAAAGCCATGATCGCCCAGCATATAAAAGAACAATAATGTTTACACAATAGATGTATAGTTAGAGTAACTTATCAGCACAAATTCAAATCCTAGTTAAGTCAATTGCATTCACTTTCACACATGCCCTTGGAAATATTTATCACTGATTTTTTTTTGCTTTGCTTTTTATCCAGTTCATCATCTCAGAATCTTAAAAAAAAATAACAGAGCAATTAGATGAGTAGATCTTTATTTTTACTTCCATATTAATAATTATTAATATTTACACCAAGAACTACAAAAGGCAGGATGTTGGGGTGAATCATGATCTTCCATGTCCTGGAGGAACACAATATATATATATAGAAGAAGAAGGATGTTTACACCAAGGATATGCAATTAGTGTAACTTATCAACACAGAAAGTAGAATCAGCAATGCAAGTTCAAATTCAAGCCTAGTCAGTTGTGTTCACTTTCAAACTAATGCCCTTGGAAAAGACATGAATACATCTCTTCCTCTTCCAACTACAGATTAAATAGAGTAGACTGGGCTTTAAAGCCTTAGGTGGTAACCAGTCTAGCAGAAGGCAAAGTTTGAATTCCAAGTTATGAGGAAGACAACAGTAAGCTATTACAGTATCTTTCCCAAGAAGTCATGGTGATTCATAAATAATAAAGAAAAGGACTATGTGAAGAGCCAGAGCACCATGAGTGCCTACTTCCTGAAAAAACATGGCATTTTTTAGAGAATATTTACACCAAAAGAATGTAATTAATTTAATATTTCAATCAATTTAGTTGACTGCTTATATTAACAAAAAAATAGTTTTTCTTTTTTCAATATTAAAAATAATCTGTAAGATTCCAGTAGAACACCACATTGAGCAATTAACAAATTTTTTTAAAAATTTAGGGTACACCAACACTTATATGCAATACTAACATTTCCCCTCACAATAAAAAGTGAATACATTAGAATTAGTAAAGATAATGATAATATTAGCCATTTCGTTATAAGGAAACATTCAGCATTAATTGACCAACCAGCCAATGCTACCTTTGGTTGAAATTTCTAAAATCCTTCTACTAAAACAACTTTTTCCCTGGTGTTCCGAATACATGAATTTAAGCATGCTACTAGATTGGTATCTAGGTCTCACCCTTTCACTGTTGAAATAGCTAAATGCAACCATCACTTCTACTCCAACAGTTTCTTTACTCACACTTCCCACCCATGGAACTCCCTTCTATTTACTTGCTTCCCTGGTCACTACAATCTTCAAAAATTTAAATGCAACATCAATTGCCATCTTCTGTCTCCTTGAATCTTGATCATCTTCTATCATTTCTCCAATCCTCCTTATTCTCAGTCTTCTCTTTCACTCCCTGTAACCCCATGTACTAGTGGCATTTCCACCTTGCTTGGGGTGAAATGATAAAAAAAAAAACTTTTCATAAAAATAGTTTTCTCAAGTCCAGTAACTGTTATTGCTCTTTCCAGTTCTGATGTTAGCTTTCTTTCTAACCTTTTGTTTGAAGTAAACAAAATGGTCTCTCCTTTACAATTCTGTGATTAAAACAAAGGATGTATTCTTGCTTCTATCTTCACAGTCAATTGAAATGTATCACACGATGATATGAGTGAGTGCTAAAAAGTTTGTGGACTGACCCACTTCTCAAAATCTGAATCAAAAGACCAAAAAGAAATTTTGAGGAAATACTTTCTTGGTCAGGTCAAGAACTTTTCAGCACCACTTGTATTTACTCAGCTTAGTATAAAGCTAAATTAGGATAAGAAGATTTTGTTGCGTCAATCTTTCAAGTAGAGAGAAAGTTCCATCCTTTAAAATCAGCATTTGCAAACTTTGTTGACAACAGGTATCTTTCTTAAGCCCTGAATCTTTATCTGTTTGATACTGACCAAACACATCATTGTCTTCAGTGATCAAATATTATCATATGAATGCCCAGTAGTAATCTAGATAAACAATGTTAATTCACCAATCAATCTTGGGTGGTAGGTCAATTTTGATAGACAGATTACAAAATAAAAGTGTTATTATCAATGACATTTTCTGCCAAATGTAAGTAAATAAAAAAATTTACAGTTGATTCATGATTTGTGACACATCAAACCTTTCACTTTTTGTATAAGTGACACTTGGTAATTCTACTTGGAGAGATAGAAATAAGAATAAATTTCTCTCAAGATTACAAGCTTATGAAAGGATAATTTTGCTTTATTTATTGCTCCAGTAACGAATTTTAACATAAATTATAATTCCCTTAATAAATATTATTGATTAAAAACAAAATATGATAATTTATGGTGTACAATAACTACATAATCTATTATTCCAACCAAATTTATCTTTCTGAAAGATAATTTGGCATGCAAATCATTAATGTTTTCCTGACAGTACCTTATCTAAATAAAACTGCATAAAGAAAGACATTTTTTTTTTTAAACGTTTTACATATATTATAGTGGCCGATACTCAAGTGATATTACAAACTGAAAATAGAGAAAACTATAGTCTCGACTATTCACATATTTAAATTAGATTACCACAACACAAATATCACCTTTTGGTACAACTGAGTTCCAAGGAAAATCCAAGAAATGGCTTTTTAAAGTGATGCTATTAGTAAAGGCAGGCTTTGGCCCAAATCTGACAGATGAACGAGAAGAAGAGTGAAAGAGAAACTATAAATACTTCCAATGCTGGAAAGTAGCCCAGTTTTTTTTTAATCAGAGCTTTACCATAAATGATCAATGGCTAAGTGTGGATGACAGTGTTAATAAGGAAGAGTTTGGAGTAGGCATATATTACTAATGTGTATTAAAAAATTCAAATGAACACAGTAGTCACAATTTCAGGTGTGAGAATACTGAATCGGAGAGAGACAAATCAGTCCCTAACTAAAGAGTTACACATAGATTTTATTTTAAATGGTGTATATTTCTTTGAAAAAGAAAAGGTAATACAAAAAATTGGACAAATTTCTACACTCAGAATAATGGCAAATTTAATTACACAATTTTTCAGATTAAATGCTATTGTCATCTTCTGTAAATCCTAGTTTTTTTTATTGTCCTGTCTCTCTTCAATAACACTTTTGCAATTTCTTTCACCCTTAGTAACCCTTGAGGCTTGGTAGCTTTATTGCCTTGCTTGGATTGTAATCATTTTAAGAAGAAAAACAAGATCTCTTTTTCTTAAATATATTGACATGTCAATCAACAATCTTCAGTAAAAAGAACATAAGATTAGTATTTTTTACTGCCATGAAATGTTACACTAAATGTTTGTAAATAAAAAAAAAAAATTAAATTTTCCATCATCTGATCTATAAAATAGCTTACTCAGTCAGTAAGACAGAAAATTGTTAAAAATTGATACAAGAATGTAAAAATAAATATCCATTTTGAAGAATAATTTAAAAAAATAACTTCAATGGGACATTTCTGGTTTTGAGAATGCATGTTAACCACAGAATGAGAAATAAAAATTTCAATTTATTTATTTAATTTAGTCACTAAGCTGTGAGGACTTCCTTAGTAGGCCTAGCATAGTAATAAATATGATATGAGAACTACTAATAAAGGACAAATGACAGCAAGTCTTCAACAGTAGCAGCAGCTGTAACAAAAGGGAAATGCTTCAGCGAGTGCAGTTAAGAATAACAAGCAGCAGCACACATCAGCAGACAAGTTAGGTTTAAAACTTCAAGTTCTCCAAAGAGAACTGTCCTACAGGACAATATCCTAGTGGATTAAAGTGTTGGTTTTTGAATTTGGTGAAACAAATAGTAAGCAGATAAGCTAGATCTCTATATCTCTACTTGTTTAATCCTTCTACTGATGATTCTATGTGTCTGTATTTATGTATTTGGACGAGTTCAAGACCTCATCTAGAGAGGTGTGTTCATCTCCACAAATAGGAAGTCATTTCTCTATACATTGAGAATAATTCAGAGGCAACAACATGAAAGTCCTTGAATGTAAAAAGATGGTAAATTATATAACCCAGGGTTCAGCTCCACAAAATAATGGAAAACAGCACAATGACTTTGTAAACTCAAGGATTTTGTAGCTTTCAAGATTTTGTTTCTCAAATAAATTTGTGCAGTTTGCCAAAAGTTTGGTTCATCTTAGCATGTTGTCTTATCTCTGTCCAACTTCATACAGTAACAGCTAGGATGGTTAAAATCCTGGACAACTTCATTTTATCATAGTCAAAGGAGGCAGAAGAGGAGTATTTTAGCTGTAGGTTAATGGAGTTTTTTTTTTTTTTTTAAATATTAAGTTTCACCCAATTCAAGAGCCATTCAAGAAAGAGTTACTATTAAAGTGATGAATAAGAGTTTTGATATAAATGAAAGAAGAGATGGTAAGAAATTAAGATTATGTTATTAATGGGGATAGATAACAAACTTTGATTTGAAAGTTAAGATTGTAGTGTTCAAGGAAGCACTTACGCAGGTAAAAAGCTCCGAGTAGAACTTTCTCTTCACAATTGGAATACAGTGAAAATGAAGGTGATTTGACTTTGTAGAAGTAGGCTGGTGTGTACTTGCTGTACAAGTCTGAACTGGTGGGACTAAAGAATGGAGATTATATGAACATTTGCCATAGAAATCAGACCAAAATGCTGTGTGACTTTTGCAAAATGTGACATTGCCTGTTGGAAATTGCCTCTGAGTGTGTTATTTACAAAAAGGAAAGAATCGGTGATTATACTATTATATGAGGATGTCATTAGTAGACCTAACATAGAAATAAATATATGGGAGCCATAAAGAAAGACAAATGACAGCAAGTCTTCAACAGCAGCAGCAGCTGTAACCAAAAGGAAATACTTCTATGAGTGCAGTTAAGAATAACAAGCAGCAGCACCCATCAGCAGGGAGGTTAGGTTTAAGGCTCCAAGTTCTCCAGAGAGAACTGTCCTACAGGACAATATCCTAGTGGATTAAAGCATTGGTTTGGGAATTCAATAACATAGTAATTGAGAGTTCTGAGCCAGCCTGTGTGTATTTGGACTCAGTGCAAACAGGGCGAGTAATAAGTGAGCAGTATTAAAAATAAGAACTAGACTAAATATTCTTAGACATAGGCATTAGAACAATCTACTCATATAGATTAAATAAAGAGTTCAGATCAGAATTCCCTGCAAGTTACCCAGATCGAGATACACTTGATGAAGGCTGGAGGGTACAATGACAACAACAAAGATGAGGACAATAGCAGAGGTATTTTTTTCTTTGTTTTTTTTTTAAATCAAATTTCACTCCAAGCAAGTTACTGAGTGTGGAAAAATAAAAAAAAAAACATTATAGAGGAGTGAGAAGAATAGACGAGTAATCAGTAGATAGTGATTGACATTGCATTTAAATTTTTGAAGATCAAAATTGGCTGGAAAGCATGTAGCCAGAAGTGAGGTCCACAAATGAGAAGTGTGAGAAAAGAAACTGTCAGCATAGAACTTATGGATGCATCTAGCTAATTCAACTTTAAATTGATGAGACCTTGTTGCCAATCTAGTACTGTGCTTAAATTCAAAAAGTCTAGGTACCATTGCAAAGAGCTCATCTGAACAATTACCATGAAAGTATTTATAGAAAAGGTACAGGGAAACTACTTTACAGTAGTGAGAAAGCGACTCAAGCCGAGATGCCAGGTTAGGACCAATAATATTGCTGATTCACCTTTGGATTTTATCAAGAATCTCTAAATAAATAGCAGGAGCACTGGACCAAGTGTAAATAATGATAACTCCTCATACCAGAAATTCAGGCAGAAATTATTTACTAAGATTTGTTACATGTTGCAATATACAAAATCTAGAGAAAAAAGCATTTTTCTTGTTTGTGTTCATACTTTTTTTTAAAGGAATTCAAGTGTAACTATTGTTATTGAACCAGAAGGAAAAGATCAATTTTATGCAGAATTTGTAATTCATATGAGAATACACGAAAAGCAGTCTATCAGATCTCAAAGAAAAAAAAAAATGATTTGAAATATTTTTACAAGAATAAATTTAATGAAAATCCAGCCAATATTATGATTTTTGACAGATGACAGTAAACTGGAAACAATCTCCAGAGAAAATTAGTCATTGAAGTTGAGGAAGACAGATGAAGCTAGTCAGCTAATATAAAGTCATTGATCAAGTAGCCTCATCAAACAGGCAGAGAAACAATTAGTGAGAAATGAACACTTTTTTTGCATCCAGTTTTTTTCTATTTAAATAAAATCAATTGGAACAGTTGAGGTGAGGGAAGCAACTTAATACAGCGATTCTGAAACTAGTTAGTTTGATTTCTATCATAAGAGAAGGTATCCAGACCTGTTGCAAGTTTATTATGAATACTAAGTGTGTCATTTTAAAAATCTAATGCTTTTCAATTTGTTGTACTTGCAAAAATGTTCATTGCACTGGATTTGCTGCCAAAGTCAAAAAGACCCCCATGAAGACAATCTTTTAAGTAATATTTTTGAAAAAAATATCAAGCAAGCAAAGTTACATTATGGTTTCACTTTCACCAGAGCTAACAAAGCAGAGAAATTAAGAAAGCAAGTACATTACTTCAAGCACTACCAAGTACAACTGTGTCAGAAAATATATGAATAAATAAACTTTGCTTTCAATATTTCCCTTTACTCGCTACTTTTTCTCTATTTTATTCTTTCCTTCATACCTCCTTTCATTTCTTAACATCTACTTACATTATAGAGATGCAGAAATGGCCTAACTGTTAACAGAACAGAAAATGGAATCCGCAAACACTTCTACAAGCATCACTCCAAAAAGCAATTCCTTTTATTTTCTTGTTTTTTTGTTTGTTTAGTGACATATCAACTCCTTATGGGTCATTTAATGCCAAAATTTAATTTTTTGGAAGCACTAGTAATTTTTTTTTTTTACAAAAATATATTACTGATACTTTTACTATAAGAATGTATTTTTATACTTACATAGTTTTTTTAACACAATTTGGAGGTTAGCTATTTGCCCATAGCTGAGACCCTAACAGATGCTACCACTCCATGTCAGGGTGAACCTGGCAACAACAGCAATTAAGAGGTGGTTCCACACTCCTCAAAACCTCACAATCAGAGGCCTTGTACCTGGATGTATTTATTGTCATACCCAGAATGATTCTATTTTCTTATATTGGACTATGACGTCAGAGGTGGATAGAGGTTGAACCTTCCCACCAATAACCTATAATTTTTTTCTTTACTTTTAAAGGATTGTCAGATTGTCACTCAGCTTCTAGATAAGTGACAATCTGGCAAAATGATGTCAGGCATGAAAGCAGAGATGTTTCAATGAATTCCTTCAGGCAGAAAAATTAGACTTAAATTACATTAAACTTTATTATACTATTATATAATACTATCCTAGAAACCCATTGTTTGTTATACTATTCACTGATAAAGTCAGTCCATTACAGTGGAACACCATTGAATTAATCCATGATCTTGTACATTGATAAGAGTAAATTGCTGGATGCTTTTTGAGATTTTTCTGAGCATTGACATTACTTGACAGTGTCCATTCCATTTTCAACAAAACTCAACAGTTTCCATGAGGTTATATAGTACCATCAGTAAAGTTTAATCCCTGACCTATAGGAGAATGGAACTTATACCCTTTTGCAAAGGTATTATCTAGAATGGAATGCAAAATACTTCATCCATAATTATGAGGTATGCCCTAAAAGTTATGCCACCAATTTTAGGACTTATATTTAGGGATATTTAAAACAGATATATATATATATATATATATATATATATATATATATACTCTGTTCTCTGATTTCACATTCTGAGCTGCTATTCATGACACTACTCATACATCCACAAAAATAACTTTTTGGAAACTACAACAGATACTGGGAGTAAAATGACATTGTAGAATAGTATTAGTTTTCAGTTACAAAATACTACTTTTATGCATGGTCACTACCATTAGATATTTTTGCCAGTGATGGACAAGTATCTGAATGCTGTACTCATAAACATAACTTGTCAGACACGTCCCTCTTACCACTGCTAAAATGCATTAATAATCAGCTGTGTTCATGTCCATTCATTAGTCTCTGTAAATATTCAGAGTAGTAGCAATCAATATATCAATGGCAGTAATTTTTTACCAGGAAATGATCGTCATGATCATCTTCAGAAAAAATTATTCCACAGAATCCTTTCCTTTATTATCTGTGAATTGTCATGTATTCTTAGGAAAATTTGTGGAGTGGTTTCACATTGTCTTCTCTAATGATTTGAATTTAGTTTTCCTTCTCTTAGATTGGTTGTCATCCAAGGATAAAGAGCCCAAGCTATCCTTTCATTTTTTTGTTTAGCTGGTGCGAGAAGAGACAAGAGTCATGCCTTTCTCAAGATCATTAGCCCAAAAGTGAATGCAAATGACTAGACTGGTTGGTAATTCCACTTTTCACACTCATATCCTTTTCACTAACCACATATTTGATAATATTGTAGTATCATAAAATAATCATATAGAAATAGTATAAGTATAATAATAATAATAATAATAATAATGGTATTTGTGCATAAGTGAATGTGATGAACCCAACGGGAATTGGAAAACAGATTCCTGATTAACAATTCCAAGGCATTATCTATTACACCACCTGCACATCCAAACTTACAGCACTCGGTATTCCCAAGCGGTAACTCATTTAGGTATTGACCAGGTTTGACATTGCTTAACTTCAGTGCTTGTACAGGAACCAGTGTTTCAACATGATGTGCCCATAAGCCCCATCACTATAGAAGATCATAGACATAAGCCTTAGAACTAGAGAAAAGTTGGTTTTTTCACTTCAGTAAAAAGATCTTTTCTATAAAAAAAAAAAAAAAAAAATGGAGACTTTGTATAATGATATCACTAATATATGCTGCTGCCATGATTCATTACATTATAATTAAAAAAAAAAAATGAATACTTGAAAAATCAATGGAGTCAATATGATCCATGTATTGAAGAAAAGATTGAATATGAATCAAGCATGTAATAGTTATTCCCCATTGGCACTAGCTTCCCCAAACTTTCCTGAATGAGAGGGAGAGAGAGAGAGAAAGAGTGTGTGAGTGAACAAGTGAGAACAAAACGAGACAAACAAAATTTTAATATGTTATGTCTTCATTCCGTTGAATGAAGATAGCACAATCATGAAATATAATGTCACTTGGAGTTGACGTAGTCTTACTGAATTCTGTAGTAAGAATATAAGGCTCGCTCTTGGCTAGCTCTTTCCTGACGATTCTTGGCATCAATATATATGTTATTTGGATGAGGTGTGTTCATCTCCAAAATATAATAAAAGCCATTTTCCTTGTGAAATAAGGGAGGCCATTCAGAAAACACAGGACAGCAGCTTGCCCATGACTGTAATAAACACTATAATGTTCTTGTTTTTTTGTCCTGCATATATGTTAGATAAAGTTTAATTTATGAATTAGGGACAATAAAAGATTAACAACAATAGTTAATAAACTATTATGACAATATACTGTAATAAAAGTTAGGTAATGATAAGAGCCATGTTTATGTAAAACTTAAGTATATGATTTTTTTTCTTTCCTTATTAATTATTATTATTTCCACTTTTTTTTACTTAAAGGAAGTACTTTTCAGCTCCTCTTTGGCATTTCTGAATTGCCTGCCTCATTATTCTAGTGTTATATGACCATCTAATTATCCCCACTGTATTGGCAAGTGTTTATTAGTAGAGTCAAGCATGAGGTAACTGAAACCACAGAGATGGAAACTGTAGATAAGATTGGGAGACACTGTATATGCAATTCATATTGAGTTAGCCAAAAGGTTTGTCTTGTCTTTGTCATTAGACAGATTCATAATCACATCTATGTTATCTCATCTGCAATTCCTTTTTTGCTACAAGGTAGTAATGAAACTGTCCTTTTATGCATATGTGACTGGAATATTTCATGATAAAACTGGAGATTGTCTTCTTATTGTAACAGTATAAATGGTAGAAAGGACACAAAAAAAATATTATATCTATGTTGTTTTTTGGTATCTTTTTAATCATTTCACCCCCATTCCCACCCCAGGCCAAGAAAGCTAATAATGCCACTAAGATATAAGGGGGTTACTGGCAGTGGAAGAAAATTTAAGACTTTAAGTCAGGAGAAAGAACAATAAAAAAAAAAAAAAATACAGGATTCAGGTAGACAGAAGATGATGAC
Source organism: Acanthosepion pharaonis (assembly GCA_903632075.3). Classification (NCBI taxonomy): domain Eukaryota; kingdom Metazoa; phylum Mollusca; class Cephalopoda; order Sepiida; family Sepiidae; genus Acanthosepion; species Acanthosepion pharaonis. The sequence continues at coordinate 330,337 of CAHIKZ030002791.1, forward strand.
TGGTGTTACATTTAAATTTTTGAAGATTGTGGGTGGCAGAAGAGCAAGAAACCTCTGGAAGAGTATTCCAGAGGTGAGAAGTGCAACAGAAGAAACTATTAAAATGGAACTTATGCTTACATCTAGCTATTTCAACATTAAAATGATGAGACCAAGTAGCCTATCTAGTAGAACCAAGTAACAAGGATGAGAACTGATTAAACAACTGCCATGAAAATATTTATAGAAAAGACAGATGAAAGCCACATTATGACAGTGGGAAAGTGACTGAAGTCAAGATACCAGGGCAGGATGAATAATATTACAGACCCTTCTTTGAGTTCATTTCTTTTTTATAGTCCTTTTTATCGGCAATATCCATAACAATCCCATTCAGTAATTGAGCGGCTCTTGGGCCTTGTAACTAGTGAACAAATATAAAAAAAAATTCTACAAAGTACTCTTAGCAGTTTGACAAAAATTATGTTTCTTCAACCAAAGAAAATACCTACTGTTATGAATAATCAAGAGTGGTCTCCCCTTGTTTTGTTTCTCTCCTTTTTGAGAGCACTATTTCTGTTTACTGGGACTATAAAAGGACAATATACACAAACTTTGTATTCGCAGTTGAATAAAGCTTTCTTAAAGCCTACATCTGCATACTTTTGTCATTACACCTACCTCAAAACATTTTATGCACAACAGCAGCAAGATACTGTTCAAGATGATCAAAAGTGACAGAGTTTCTGAACACAGCAACTGCTTACTTATGTTGCATCTGCAGTTGAAATTTTTATCCCAGGTTTTTTTTTGTTTTTTTTTTATCAGCTGCATCTACAACCTTCTGCAAGTTACTCTGTGCAGTTTTTGATAAGTTAAACAATGCATTAAGAAATGTGGAAAATTTTGTTAGAAACAAAAAAAAGAAAATACTGTGATGTAATATCAACCCTCCTATATAGCAGAAAGACAAACATTACTAAGAGAATAACATGGCCTCATAACATCACTAACCCAGGACAACTAGTAATATGTAGCAGTCCCATGAGTCACAGTTCTAGTTGTTTTGGACTGATACTAAGGTTTGGGGATGGCACAGACTTTATGAGGTCATAAACCCTAGTCATCAGCCAAGCATCCAGCAGGCTAGTGGTAGTTCTATTACGATGCATGGTGTGTTCATATCCATCACCACAACCAAAGGGGAGAAAGGGAATAAGAAGAGCAGATGACAATCCCAATGCTGCAATGCAAGCAGGTGTCAACAACTATGCTCACATGGCATGGGTTGAATCTGCTGGTTTGCCTGAATATACCATTGGCCAATGACTAATTGCTAATAACTGGTTTGAAAAGAATTCAGGAGATTTCAATGAATATAGCTGCCACATTTATCTGACATAAGTTCATTCAAGCATTTATTGAATGCCATGAGCAAGATCCTGAATTACAAATATCAATGGACAGATATCAAGATGGCATGGATCAACATCTCACCAGGGTTCTTCCAAACACTTGTGGAATCAATACTCTTTCAAGTTCAAATAAGATGTTCTACATCAGGATCAAAATTCTCACTAATAATATTAGTAATACCAAAATATTACACTGCACAAAGAGACTCAAAATTCTAGAAGCCATTAGTAAAAAATAAAAACAAAACAACCCATATTAAATATCTCTCAACAGAGAAGACAGTATCTTGAAGTGTGTATAAAATATTTAATAGGCATACAAAATTAATAATATATGTGATAATTGATACATGTTTTTCAAGTGTGGCCTAGCTCCATGGAACCTTTTCGACACATGACATCACTTTGGATTAATTAAAAAAAAAAAAAAATTTTTAAATGCCAGGATGTAGCCAACAAAATTGTATCTATCAAATAGACAACACCTAGTTCTTGATAATGACTGAAACAGCCCAAAGTATTTTTTTTTTTTTAGCAATTACCCCAAACAAAATAGATTTAAGACAGAGAGAAAAACCAACCCATAACTTATTAGTGAGCTTGAGCAAATGGATGGCAGAACAATTTATTAAGAGCTACAACAGATAAGAAATTTTTGAGAATCATGATTACCTATATCCTATAGGAACACAGTACATAGAAGAAGAATATATTATAGGACTAATTAAAAACAAAATATTCTGTGGATGTGAATGAAAACAGAATATGACAAATGCTTTTATTATAGGAATGTGGCTAAGTAGTTAAAACATTCGCTTTCTGACCATGGTACTCAGGTTCAAATCTCACCACAGTTTGTCAGGATAGGAAGGCAATCCCAGCATGCAGCACTGTTGGAATGTGCCTGAAAAACATACTACTGGTTAACCCAAGCCTTGTAAGTGAAATTGGGCAGACAGAATTGTTCACTGAGGGTTGTGCTACCTCACAAGTTATTGTGATCAATGGTTTGAGTGTACAGGCTTGTTCTAACTTTAAGTAAAATCTGCTCAGCATAGTTGCAGTATGAATTATGAGTTGGCTCTCTGGGTGTTGAAGAAACAAATGTGCCTTAGTGTGCATCTACAACAGGGATTAGCTAGCCACCTTAGCAGGCAGGAAACAGACAGCCATTATACTATATTAATCCAAATAGAAACAATTCGTTTGCACTAGCAGCATGACCCAGCATTGCCCGTGCTCGATTAAAAAATAGTACGACTCATACAGCAATCGCTATCACTTGACTTAAAATATTTTTGCCCTTCCTTGCCTTTAAAAGAGTGCCCTTTGCCGTGCTGATGTTGCTACATGCCTTACTTCTTGCCTATCTCACACTGCCAATTTTTTCTAAGCTCTATACTAAACATTAAATCTGTTACAAAAAAAGAACTAAACAAAATGAACACAAAACGATCAGCTTTAAAAAAGGACTCGTAACAGGAAAAACCAAATGAAAAAAGAATGTTAACAACAAATACTTTTTCATACCCAACCCAGCTCTGCGGAATAAACGTTGAGTTTAAGCAAGTGAATGAGCCAATTGGAGTAAAGTGCCATGCAGATTTAAATTTTTTCCACTTGTGATAAATGCAGCTATCGATTTTTTTTGCGTGCTAGCATGCTAGTTAACATTCATGCCAGTCAGCTGTTGGCTCTCACGGTGGCCAATAGAATCTTCCTGCCTATTCGTGGCAGGCAGCTATTGGTTCTCACTCTGGCCAGTAGAAAATGGCTGCAAACTACATGAAAACTGCCATAGAAGCATGAAAAAAATCGATTATTTCCACTATCGATGGAAGTTGGGAAATGCAAAGTCAGTCTTGGCCTTCCCGCTAACTTGGAGCATGTGCATGTAAATTTTGGTGCAAATCCATCGAAAATTGCGGCCGTGCATTCATTACACACACACACACCACACCCTGCCTTTTATAGATAGAGATAATATATATTTTCACAAGATGATTTTACAAAGCATAAATATTTGTTCTAAATTCAGATTTCGGTTAAGGATTTGAAAAGTTGTCGAAAAAAAATATTAATGAAAAAGAACATCATGAAGAAGCAGCTAAATGATTTCTAATAAATAATGAAACCTTCTATTGATCTGAATGTTTGTTTTTATCTTTTAGGAGGTGAGAGCAAAGTAAAATGAAATAAAAGAGACTTTCATGACAAATTGCTTCATTAAGGTGTAAAACCAAACAGAAACAATGACTTTTTCATTAAACTCTTTGCTTATTTGCCAGTCAGAGTAATTATAACACGACAAAGTCAAGTCTCTTCAACATATTATCATTTCATCCAGTTAAATTACTGCCATATGAATAAGTTTTTTTTTGTTTTGTTTTTCAGCAACATCTGACTGTACCAATGAAATGTTTTATCTTTAAATAAAAGAACATAAAAGAAAAGAATCTTTTCCCTCAGTCTTTTTCTGGTAAGGTGAAAATTATTTTCAATTTAATTCATCAAAACTCCCATAAAAAAGTCATCTTATTTTATTCAGCAAAAAATGATAAATAAAATTACAAAGGTGTTAATATTGTTTTCTCTTCACAACAAAATCTTCCTGATAAAAAAAAATACTTTATTTTGAAGAACTAACTAAAACTGAATACTTTAATATTAACCACATAGATCAAACTTTATATTTTAGATCAGCTAAAATCTGTATCAGGCTATGTACTTAGTGATTCACCTTTATGTATGCTTATATAACTTCAAACATTATTGTTAGTGGATACCAGTGTTTGAAATAAATGTCCTGTATATTTTTTTTTTAAAATTTTAAACAGTGTATTATATCTATCAGCCTGTACACTTGAGAAAACTTAAAAAATTTGTGCTCTCTGGCAGGGTTCAAAATCAATATCCATTTTTGTTCAGAGAAGAAATTAACATTTGATCTGGTGTGCTTTAGACTGCACAGCCATAGAGAGCGCAATAGTTCAGCAAATGTCAAATTTAAAAAAAAAACAAAAAACAAAACATTAATTCTTTATATATATATATATATATATATATATATATATATGCGCTCCCAGAAAACTTAATTTTGGCCGAGCAATCTTAGGAGAAAGTGCAAGTTTGTAAACTGACTACTATTGCTAATATTGCAAAGCTCTTCCATGAATTGAGCCCTCTCAGCCATTGGCATGTTTATTCAAAGGATGAGTACGTAAAAATTAGCCTTCCTCTCAGCTGGGCACAGATAGCTCAGGGTAAAATCTCTGACTTATTCCAAATCATTCGGGTTTTGATCCCGGCTTGAAGCAATCGGATGTCTAGCCACACTGATGAATTGTGATACAGTGAAACTGTCTGTGGATGACTATATATATATATATATATATATATATATATATATATATATATACAAACACACAGAGTAGTGAAAATAATTATTCAATACATGGCACCAACAATTTATTACATTATCCAGCTACATATATAAATATTTACCTAAAATTAAATAGGTCAGTGGTGTAATGCATAGCAGCTCACAATGAGAAATCAGAGTCAAGTTCAAATTCCAGTTAAGCTCATTAGATTCACTTATATGCTAATAACCTTGGGAAAAGCATGAATCTATCTCCTCCCTCCAACTATTGGTTAAATAGCAATATTTCTATCTGGAAAAGTCTTTGTTATTCTCAAAAATATTCTTAATACAATATTCATTCACTAAAATAAAGAATTATTCTTAAAATCCAAAAAATATGGTTCAGCTTAAAATAACCCACAAAGGGTTGATAAGCCATAAAAATTAAATCAATAACTCAATACCTTAAAATTTCATTAAATATAGTTTTCATCTTTAATATGAGTAAAAATTTTAATAAATGTGCATATCATATGTGGGTTGAAAGATTGTTAGATGACTATTGTTGTTGTTCTGTTGTAGGCAGAATTGACTGGTTTGCAACATTAGTTTCCACAGCTGTTTTGAGACCAATATACAAAGACTGAACTGTCTGTGATTGTTGCTGGAAATCAAATTAACATCTTTTCATGGGGAGAAAAATAATTTTCATCATAGTTTTAAATAGCACAATACATATGGTCTGTATGTTATTTCTTCAGGAATGATACTTTTCATGGTCTGCAAGATTGCAAAGTTTGCTGGCAAAGTGTATTACTGACAATTTGTGGTGTAAATGTCATCTCTGATACTCAGAAATCTTTTACTAACTCTGCAAGTCATGATTAGTTGACTCTTTACCATTCACATAATCCTGCATGCAGTATGGTAGAAAATCTTTCAAGTGGCACCAGGTTGAATATTTGTTTGTTTAGAGACATATCAACACCCTATGGGTCATTTAATGCCAATAATTAATTTTCTTGAGAGCATTAGTAATTTTCTTTACAAAAATGTATTGCTGGTAATTTTTTTTTTTTTTTACAAAATGTATTGCTGGTATGTATTTTCACTATAAAAATGTATATTTTATACTTTCATAGTAGTTGATCCAGTTTGGGGTTAACTATTTGGCCACAGCTGGAACCCTAACAGGTGCTACCACCCTAGATCAAGGTGGACCTGGCAACAACAGCAATTAACAGGTAGTTCCACACTCCTCAAAACCACCAATCTCCCAATCAGAGGCCCTTACTGCCAGATGTAGTTTATCATATTTTCTAACGTAAGATGGCCATTGATAATTAAGTAAAACTCAAGACTTCAATGTTAAATAAAACAGTATTTAATTACAACTGCAAATAAATACATAAGAATAAAGAAGTAAAAGTCAACCAAAGATAACTATTTCAGTGAATACCTTACTAGTAGCATGGCTCAGCTTAACATCCGGTAAATCCTAAATCAAAACCCAAATCATCAACTTACAATAATTCATGCTAATTCGACTGAATAGTTCCACTCAATAGTCATTCAATAATAACTGTAGTCAGTAGCCTGACACTGCTATTTATACACCTGTTAGAAAACATATTCATAAGTCCAGAGTATCACACTCAAACCTCGGTGTCGGTAGTTATTAATTTTCTTTCTACATGACATTGTCATACCAAGAATGATACTGAATACTTATTTTCATCTATCTCTCTCATATATATATACATATATATATATATATACACACACACAGAGGTATCTCTCGATTGATGTATTTTCAATTAGTGCACTGAAATACATATTTTTTTTTAATGTCAAAATTCGATTAGTGCTTAATGCAATAAAACATTCTTCAGTTTAATCATAGTAATTGATTTTCTTTATACTTACTAATTATTTAAAAATTTTCTAAAATTTAAAAATGGAAAATGGGTAACTATTTTGTTTGTTAATTTTCTTTATATTCGATTAATGTGTTTTCGATTAGTAAGTATCTTTTAATGTACACATTAGCCACACTAATCAAGGGATTCCTGTATATATGTATGTATGTGAAATGAAATGCATGAAAATGAAGAAATAATAATTGCATGCAAAATGATCAGTAACAACATCAACTCACTTTCATGAAAAATTTACATCACTTTGCATTCTCCATAATTTACCTTTCCATTACACTAAAAGTTTTAGAATATTTTAGAGTATTCTCTAATTCAAAATTTGAAAAGTTCTTATATATATATATATATACACAGATATACACACACAGAACTGATATTATAAAAAGAAAAGTACAACACATATCAATTCGATATTTAATCTCCTTTGAAGTAATTCTCTTCTGAAACCACACACTTTATCCAGTATCATTTCCAATGAAGGAAGTAAATTGGATTTTTTTTTAGGATATTTTTTAAATTCATCGCATTCTCTTGGAATTCCTCATCTTGAAATTTGATCAAACCTCTAATATATATTGTTATATACCATACCTATGAACACTAATGGGTATGTCCTAATCTTCATAAATACAGAAAAAAATTTTAAAAATAACAAATAATATTCTAAGTTTTTCAGATATTCACAAGCAGTGGTTTAAAACACAAGCTGAAAGATGATTGTATTGTATTTTGTTGATGCTATAAGATTACCATTTCATTTACAACCTCCATTTTGGTTATTCTCATTCAGTACTTTTCCTTTTTACAACACACATTTATATATATATATATATATATATATGGATTATTCTATTATCTCTAAATTGAATCCTAATAAAGCATATGGACTATTAAAAACACTTAGTAAATGCCATTGATTTTTGACACAGCTTGTTGCAAATCCTCTTCTGTAGTTTCAGTCTTAAAAAATTTTTATTTAAACAAATCTGATGAAATTTAACTATTGGCCTTCTAGATCTTGTTGACAAAGCAATAGAAGCTCTAACCAACTTTAAATTGGTTAAGCATCTCACCTCATAGTCTTCTTTTAGACAAGTAATATGGCTTTCACTTATCTAGGTCAACTGCTGATATATTAATTATTACTGAAAGAGTCTATCAAGCTTTAGATGAGAATGGTGAAGTTCAGCCTGTTGCTTTGAATATCTTGAAGGCATCTGACATGGTTTGGCATGCTGGTCTTCTTCACAAGTTGAAAGGAAATGTCATTTCTGGATAAATTTTTGATCTGATTCAATCTTTCTTATCAAATCACAAAATGAAAGTTGTCTTGCATGACCAATCATCTAGATCTTTTTGCATTAATGTGAGTGTTGCCCAGGACTCAATCTTTGGATTTATGTTCTTCCTAATTTTCATCAATGAAATTCCTGTTGTCATCAGTTCTCAACTTGGTATCTATGTTAATGAGACAACTATTTAATCCTGTCTTAATGCTAAGTTTGATTGATTTGATAAAGTCAAACTGTGCACTCATCTAAAAAATAAAAAAAAAAATGACCTACAATCTATTGTAAATTGTTGCAATAAAATAAAATACAATTAAATTTTATTACCTCCAAAATTAAAATGACATTTTTTTTTTTCAAATTGACTGATGCTAACCTCTTGGAGGTTAAAAAATATCAAATTTTAATAAAAACATCTTACCTTCTTTTTCACAACAAGTGGTAAGATTATATTGAATCAGTTTCTATATATGCTGCTAGGAAAGTTGGTTCACTGTCATACTAGACAAATTTTCTTGTCAGAATCTATCTTACACATTTAGAAGTCTACCATTCATCCATCCATAGAATATTGCTGTCACATCTGGTCAGGTCCTTCTGCAATGTATTTAGAGATTCTTGATTAAATCCCAAAAAGAATCTGTAATGTTATTAGTTCTAACATCTCAGCTTCAGTCACTTTCCTACTGTAATAACATACTGTTATACCAGAAAATTACCTATTCTATTGTAATAGACTCTCCCACACATAATTAGTAGTAGTAGTAGTAGTAATCGGCGCCAGTTGGATTTAGTGGAAATGGAGTTTATAATGTCGGACATTGAGGTATCATGAAAATTACATGATAGATTGCTGCATCATTAACTATTATTTCAAGTATTAAACATTTAAAATATACGTTGGAGATGCTTTTAGGACCGACTTATAAAATACAATATATTCCAAACTGTGAAAACTACTCTACAACACATACCCATGCCTTATTTATTTTCTAAAAGAAACAGAATTCTCTAAATCAATATGATTATTCCTATTATTTATTACTTCCTATCAACTTCCAGGCATTTTAAATTATTCTACATTAAAATAAGATGTTAAAATCAAGGTTTTCTAAAACCATTATTATCACTTCAAAATTTAGGGAGTTCTGCAGTGAAAAGTAAAGATGCTGATCCTTAATCACCAAATAAATAGACAAGTGCAGAAGAACTTCCCAACCTAACTGCAATCATTTCTTGAAGGTCATCTGTAATAAACAGATTCTATTCTTTTACAGATATGTGTAATACACTTTGGCAGTGATAGTCTTGTTTGTATAAACAATGCTTCACACATCCTCCTAACCATAAACTTTTTTTTCATGTGCAGTAGTCATCTAGTTCATCCAACTTTCATTTGCACATCTTGTTGATATAAGGACACCAGTTTTCATCATTTGTAATGGTGTTCAGCCATGCATACCTGTGTTTCAGACATGTGCACACATCCAAGCAGCAATTTTGGTTAGTTTGATTGAAAAAAAATACAGGATCCAATTTAAGAGTTCAGAGAAAGTTTTTTTTTTGCAGCCAAAATAACTGAATTGTGAAAAAGTGTTAAAAATTTTTGAATTGCTGTGTTATTTCTCAGTTGGTCAACTATAGATTGTCTTCTACAACCAGATTCAATTTCTGTTGATCCGACTCCAATGCTTGTCTACTTCAAAACTTGTCTAATGTCTTTAATTAGCTGTACTAGAAATTTGTGAAGCATTCATAAAAATATGTAAAATGAGGAAAGAATTAGTTCTTTTTCAAATAAATATTAATTTTGAATTCCAAGTCTGAAATCAATACATGGCATTGAAATAATAAATTGCTATAAAAAAATCTATTTTTCTAACATTGTGAATGAATGCTCTGATGCAAGTGAAACTGATGATTGTGAATTTTGAAAATATTACACTATATATATTCTGAATGAAAAAAACTTAATGAAACATTCTATCTGTTAGAATTTGGGAATTTTTCTCTAATGTTCAAGAACTTGCCCATCATTCTAATATAATGATAATAATAAACTTGATTTTCATAAAAGCCTTTGGTATCATTAAAGAAATCATCTGTAAGAAAGTACATACAGTACTAACTTCATATAATTTTTGCACAGTATAAAAGAAAATTTTTATCCAAAAGTAGGAAAATGCACTATAAGACCTCACTTATTCAATAGAGATATATAACATGACCACAGAGCATACCTGAAACCACAGATACTATAAATCTTTTCTCTATACAATATATATACACACACACATTATATAAATATTACACATATAGAGGGTGCGATGGGTAAATTGTCGCCATTTTATATTCTTAATTTTGCACATGCATGTTGTTTGTTTTTGATTTTGTTAACTCCAAAGTATAGTAGGGTCAATTGGGCACCGACTGTGAGAAAGAAAGCACCATGACACAATTCATTCCACCGGAAATTTGGAAACTGCATGCTGTACTGCTTGGCATTCATGCTGGAAGCTCCAATACAAACATTTCAGAGTGTTTGGGTGTCAATCTGAGGACAGTGCAGAGGATTCAGAAAGTGTTGGAGGAGTCTAATGAAGATTATGAAGGTAGGCAGTTTGGAAAACTCACTAATCATTCTGATAAGAAAAGAACTCCATGAATTTGTTGGTGAGGGCCTCAGACTCAACATGGAGGCCTACATCAAGTGCCTTGAGGAGGTAGTGCTGCCCTGGGTCAAGAGGGTGGCTGCTGGAAGACCCTATGTCTGGCAACAGGACTCTGCACCATGCCACACAAGCAGGAGAACCCAGTCATGGCTGTCAGACAATTTCTGTGACCACATCACCCCTTACATCTGGCCACCTAACTCCCCAGACTGCAACCCCCTTGATTATTATGTGTGGGGATGCAGTTGAGTGAAGAGACCAACAAAACTCCTTGTAACACCAAAGATGAACTGAAGGCAAGGATTATGGCAGCATTCACCAACTTAAACAAGGAGACCGTCCAGAAGAGTTGCAGGAGATTCTGAAGTTTTCTGGAGACTGTGGTTGAAGCCAATGGCAATTTTATTGAATAAATTTACTTTTTACTATTTCAAGATATTTTTGTATAATTTTGGTAAATATATCTGTTAAAATGAGATGTCAGTGTTATTTTTTTTTTATGTAATTTAGATGACAATTTATCCATTACACGCACTGTGTGTGTGTGATATATATATATATATATATATATATATATATATATATATAGACATATAGGACATAAGAATTAAAAATTCATATTGATTGTCAGTTTCTTTTTGTCAATGTCCAACTGTCTATTTTTTAAACACTATCTAAAATACTAAAAGTTACAAAATAAAATAGATATAGCCAATTTTAAGAACACACACATATTTTCACAAAATTTTTTGCTAACTACTTGATTATTGCAAGATATCACATGAAATTTTTAGTTAAGGTCAGCCATAATGTATTGAAATATATATATATATATATATATATATATATGATGCAATGGATAAATTCTCATTTAAAAACTGTATAGTAAATTAAAGTGGGAAAAAGCACTCAAGAAAAAGAATATTCATATTAAAAAAAAATCAATTAAAATAATGAAGGTAAGTACATTTTAAAATCTTTCAAATCCCAAATCTGCTAACTTTATTTTTGTATTCAAAATGTAAGCAAACTAATTTCTAGGGAATTAATGTGATTTTCTTTTGTTTTTTGCAATCCAACATTAATTCCTATAACCATTATATTTTGTGGATACATGTTTGCATAGACATCTGTTTGTTTTTTTTAAAAAAAAAAAAAAAAAAAAAAACAACACAGAGTAATTTGTTATCTACCAGACTGTGTCATGAATACATATGGTAATAAAAAAAAAGTTATAAGTTAAGCACAATAAAAACTTAATAACTGCTAAGATTAAAAATCTTCAACTTTTCACAGCTTTTCTTTTGCATATCAGAACTATAAAAAATCACTTCTCTTGCATTTTGCCATCATTATTAAGTAAAACTTATTTTTTTTATTTAAAGGGTTGAGAGTGGATAATTGAAAGTATAGAAAACCAAAACTGGAGATAAGGTGGCGACCACTGTATATAAAATAAGATCTACTCACCTCTGAGAGACGTGTCATAATTCTAGTGACTTCAGCCATAGAAGGCCGTTCAGCATGATTACCAGACCAGCATCTATAAAAATAAATAAATATCACAGACTATAAAAGTTTATCACTACTCACAACTAGAGTTATTAAAAAAAAATGGCAACAAGGTTATGCAGTATCACCTGGGAGAAATCAATATCTTGCATTAATAACATGTCATTCTAGCTAATATGAAACCAAATAAATTGTTTGTCAAATATTTACTCAAAAAAAATATTAAATAAATATAGATTGAACTTTTCTTTTACTGTTTATTGCTCAAATAAAACATTCCTTAAATTTTGCCCTGATCGTGCACAATACAAGAGATGATGGCAGTTATGACAACAATATCTGAAAATATTATTGTATATAAACCATCAAATCTTTACACAAAGCTTAGATTTCTATAAAAAAAAATTCTTATTATCACTTTATGGAGTTTGCCAAAGACACTGGCACTAGCAGCAACAACAACAATGTTCTTCCCCATTCTAACTTTCACACTGCCATTTTGTCACCTAGCTGGCTCTAGGCTCAAATTAAAAACAAAATATTCAGCAGGGACCCTTGTATGTAAAATAAAAAGACAATTTGATTTTCAATTTTTAGTGAAACTTTAATTAAATAAACAAATAAATAATCTAGAAAAGAAAAGAGAATTAGTCAAAGATTTTAAAAACAAATTGTTGAATTGCCACCAAGATCAATGCAATAGAGAATAGAAAATACAATATTTGAAAATTTATATATATATATATATATATATATATATATATATGTACACACATAGTTGACCAAAAGTATTCAGGATGCTATAATTTAAAAAATTAAAATTATATATCAATTTTTTTAGGCCCAAAAAAATCCACAAATTTATTAAGATATCGTTCTCATTATATGGAATGTTCCTGGAAATATTTTTTGGGGATAGCGAGAATATTTTTATTCGTCACATTCTCTTAGATTTCTTCAACATCTTGAAATTTGAGATTTGAAAAATTCATATTAAAATAAAAAATATAGGAATTTTGGTTTTTTGTTGAACTTAGGGAATATCATATAAAAAAAAATTTTGCACAATTAAATGGTCACTAATGGAACCTCTTTAATAAAATGGTAAAACAACCATATTCTAAAACTTTATTTAAGAACTGCTAAAAACAATGGAATTAAGCAATAACATTATAACTTAGAATGTATATGCCACAGAGTTTTAAAAGTAAAAACCAAAAAAGCTTCTTCCAATATAAAGTTCCATTAACATAGAATATTCCTAATACTTTGCAAATGATATATAACCTATATATATAGTGGTGCAGTAAATTCAAACAATGCAAAAAAGTGGGATTGACAACTGAGTTCAAAAAAATCAAAAAATTTCTAAACTTTTGAACAAATATCCTTGTGAAAAATATGAATCCATTTCTTCACCACCAGGTATGGATGAAAAAGTAAGGCAGAATGAACTCTTTATATATGAAATATTATTAAGGGTCTTAAAAATGATAGAATATTCAACCATTTTTTAGCATCATTAAATGATTTTTATATTTTTAAACTAATAGATGTTCAATTGGCAGTATTAGTGTTCAAAGTTTGATCAAAACCAGAGTTCAAATATCAAACTTGAAGGCAGATACACCAACCAATAAACTAAAAAAACTAACATTTTATAATTCTTCATTGATATCCTATCAGGAATAAGTTAATTGCATATATTGTTCAATGTAACTTCTTTTGAAATTTACAATCATAAAAATATTTCACAAAACAAACACTGAAAACAGATTTTATACTAATACATACACCAAAAATTTTTTTTCTTAAAAATTATTTAAAAATGCATGCTTATAAGTTGGGTTGAACACCAACAAAGGGTTTTTTTTCTTTCTTCTTAAAAAAACTTTAAATGCAATCTTCAATCATTATCTTATGTCTTAATTCTTTTTTTTTTATTGTTCTCTCCCTTAATAGTATTTTTTTTTTTCACATTCAATATCAGTAATGTTTTTTTATATTTTAGTGATTTTATTACCTTACTAAAATGATTGAAATAAAAAAAAAATAGAAAGGAAATTGATGATTTTAAAATTTTGATACTTAAAAACACAAAAAAAAATTAAAAAAAAATTTTGAAAATATTCTTATGAATTATAAAAAGCACCACAAAAAAAAACTAATTCAACAAAAGAAATTTTTAAAAAAAAAAAATCTTAACCTCTTTTTCTTTCAATTATTTTTAAAAAAAACATTTAAATTTCAGACAATTTTTTTAAATTTTTTTTTAAGCCAAGTAAAAAAGAAAATGATCTAATTTAGAAGTACCCAAGCTTTGACTAACATTCTACCAGACATATGAGTTGACAATTGGGTTTGTTTCTTTTAAATTTCAAAGGGCATAAAAAAATAATCAAGATTGATTTACAAACATGTTTTGTAACTGTTTTTTTTTTTTTTAATGCTATGTTTTGGACGTGTTTATTTGTGTGTATCTGAAAAAGACACTTTTGGTAAAAGATGTATAGACACGTCTATGACAAGGAAGGGGTTAAAAGAACTTTTGTTGGTTTTCAAACTTGCATAAATGAACCATTGTTGTCCTAATACACCACACACAAACTATATATAAGTGGACACTGAGGTCAACACCAAGTGGCATCAACACAATCTTCAGGCCACGTTTACTGTGTTTTGGCTCAACTATTTATAAGTCAGTGGTATTAATAGTAAGATGTATTATTTTGATGGTTATTAAGTTATTGAGTATACTCTCTGATATTGGGCTCAGTGCTCAATATCAGAGATAGAATGTATGTAAATATAAAAGTGAACATTGAGGTCAACATCAAGCAGCAACATCAGCCCTGAAGATAGCATTTAAGTATAAAACAGACTGTCATTCCTGGGTGTTGATCTCAGTGTCCACTTTATATATATATATATATATATATATATATATATATATATATATATATATAAATAATCCACATGTATAAAATAAACTATATGTACATCTGTATGCAGGCACTAATTCTGTTCTAAAGTGTGTAGAAAATTTCACAAATATTATGGATAGGGATAGAATTGAAAATTTTGTTAAAATTTTTTTTTCTATATATCACTAAGGGAATGAAAAACAAAGACTGATTTTTTTCTCATCTGAATTTGGACTATTCTGATAACATCATAGAAATGTTCTCATTTTAAACCTGGCAAATGAAATACCATAAATTATTCATGTCTTAAATTATTTTTAGCTCCCAGATTAATTTTGACTTGCAGATAAATAGACAGTCATTTTGTAATTACAATGCACTTATAAAATAATGAAAACTTTAATATTATCATAATTTTTTATGGTACAAGCAAAGTTAGTATATACATAAAGCAATAATATACTAAACTACCTTTTACCCAATATTTATATCTTTGCCATTTTTACACATTTTATGTTATATATCAGAGAGGGAGAGAGAGGGAGAGAGAGAGAATGTTCTTTATCCTAATAATTTCTTTTCCCATCTAAAGTTATTTGATTAACAGCAAAGAGCCATAATTGTCATTTTCAGTTTCATAAAGTATCAGGAAAATGCCAGTCCTGATTTTAAGATCTTATAATGATCAATAAGATATTAGATTACCCGTAATAAAACATAACTGATTCTTGTATCCTAACACATTACTATATACACACATATCATTAGCTACATACACTTAAATGATGACATATATTTCTATATTTGAACATATTGGAAGTATATAAATATACTCAGTCTACTTTTTGAAATTTGCCAAAATTGTATAACATATTCTCTTAAGTATAATACAACCTTGTATTTCTGAAGCTAAAAACAGGGAATAAATTACATCCTTGAGTATAATATGACCCAGTAGTACAGCTATCTGTAAGTGATTTTTTTTTTTTCTAAAATTGTATCCATTAAAACCAGAATGTCATACATATATTTCACTAAAATATTTAATTTTTCATATTAAAGAATAGAAATGGACTGGATGTTTAACCCTTGTGTGTTTCTTCTAATTTCCATTTCAAAACTTGTTTTCAAATTTTCGAGAAAGGTGCAAAATAGACATACCTGGCAATTTTATGGTCTTAATCTATCATACATTTCCATTTTATATGAGTCCATTAATAAACAATGAAAATAAAAAAAAATATTGACTTTCATTAAGAATGAAGAGAGAAAACCTTATTTTAAAAAAAAAATAAAAAGTAAATCGAAATATAAACAAACAACTGTTCTAATTTTAAACATTAAACTGATTCTCAAAGAACAAATATTGCCGACATATCAAACATCTTTTGTAAACAATTGTTTTCAACATCTGCCCTACTTTGATTTATTGTCTATTGAATTAACTAAATGTATTTGCAATTTTTCTCTTTCAAAGAAGTTTTTTAAGCTGATCAGAGTAAAATTTTCTGAAAATGTGTACTAGTGTATAATACAACCCAGCCCATTTTATCTTTAATTTTCATTTAAAATTTCTTGTATTATACACAAAAAATACAATAATCATTACCAACAACTATTTTCCTAATATATTTTTGTGTATAAAAATGGTAAACCGTACTTTACAAAAAAACATCACTCATTATACAGGGTGTGGCAGAAACACTTCCACATATTAGTAAGACATTAGTGGCAATGGTGTCTTCATTTACCTAATTTAATTATGTGAGAGGTATTTCTGCTGCACTGTGTATAATTGCCAACCTAGACATAAAGAACAAATCCTATACATTTTACATATTACAACAGATGTATTATTCATTTATTCACCTACACTGTTATATATATATATATATATATATATATAATAGTATGCATATTGATCAGTACATTAGAAACAAACAAAATACTATTAACATAATTTTAATTTAAATTTTAATAGATAAGACTAAAATATCATATAGGACAAATTGCAAAAGAATTCTAGAAACCATTATAACACAAAATAAAACTAACACTAAATACAATATTTTTCTCCATAGATCATATTTTGAGATATATATTTATATAAAGGGTATTCCAATAACTTAGACTGATTTTAATGTGAATTAAGGTTAAGTATCTACTGATTTCTTTTTTTTTTTTTCAAATTTGTCAGACATTTAGGAAATATTATTTTTCATACAATTGCCATGACTTAAATAACATGATCCAATAGAGAAATAAATTTTCACCAATAACACTGATTTATTTACTGCTGACTGATCAGTCTTAATGAAACACCATTATATATAATCCGTCTTAATGAAACACCCTATATATATATGTCAAAACCCTGTATAAATGTTCAATACATGCTTTTCCACTTGACAATTGCAAACAATGTCACTTTCAACTGACTTCAATTCTAGTTTTAGCAATTTAAAAATGCAGGAATTTAGTTGATTACATCTTGTTTTGCATGCTGATCACTCTCACTTATTGACAATGGCTGCAATAGTCAAAGGCTTACACCATATCAGATTGAAAAACTAATTCCTGTATAATCACTGAAGTTAAGCAATGTAAACCTTGGTCAGTACCTAAATGGCTGACTGCTTGGAAATACCAGGTACTTTAAATTTAGATATACTGGTGGTTTAATGGATAAGAATTGTTAATCGGAGAGCCAAGTTCCAATTACCATTGGGTTCGTTATATTCACTTACATACAAATACTCTTAGGAAAATTATGAATCCACCTCCAGTAAGACGTGTATCAATAAATCATTATCTCAACAAAAAAAAAAAAAAAAATTAAAATCTAAAAATATTTTCTGGCTGTAAATAAATGCAGTAGTCAAAATTACTTGAATATTACAGAAGAGACATGATTTTTGGACAATTTATTAACAAATTTAAACCCATTATACAATACCACATTTGGAAATAGTGAAGACATAACAAAAGGTTGAATCAATAGACCTTGTCAGTGGTATTAAATAAAACTTATTTGAATGAATTCTTGCTGCCTAAATACACTTTACAAGGTTTAATCAAAAAGTATCGGGACTGTTGCTATAGTAACAAAGCTAAAATAAGCAGAGTGAAGCTGGTTGGCAGAGATTGATCATGAACCCTCTCATGCATACACAATTCTGTTCTTTATAGCAGTGTTTGGAAGGAACATGTGTAAAGTGTGTTCATCTCATCACACCACAGAAGTTCCATCAGTGATCATGGATTGTGCAGCAGTTTTTGGCCAAGAAGATTACTACCCAAGCCTGATAAACACCATATACCCCTAATCTGGCCCATTGCGAGTTTTCCTCTTCAAAAATCAAATCCAACTTGAAAGGAACATGATTTCAAGACATCAAGGAAATCCAAGAGAATCCAATGAGGCATCTGCTTGCTATCCCAAAAAAGGAATTCCAAGAATGCTTCCATTAATGGAAATGAACCTGGATAGAGTGTGTGAATTCAGAATGGGACTACTTCAAGATTAAACACCGAATTTATGTGTTGTAGTTTTCTGTTTGTAGCACCAGCCCCAATAGTTTTCTGGGGTTTTTTTTGTTTTTTTTATCAGACCTGTTTCAGTGGGGCCTTATGGGTGAACAAATATGATGTTGGAAGACCCGAAACTTGTCATGACCACAAGTCATAACATCACTGACGAGGCAATCATGAGCACTCGTTGGAGTCTTTTCATGTCAAATTTATATACATGCAGGAACATTATTTTTTTAAAGAAAGTCAATTTTATATAAATAACATCTCAGATCTCTTGCCTCTCCAAAACAGTACTAGGATTTATATCATTCTGGACATAATATCCTACATGTGTTATATTTTCGGAGAGCTTATAACTCTGCTTGCATTGAAGCAGATACCTTTCACTTGCTCACATTTTCCCAGAAGAAAACATATTCTACATATATTTTTATAACCATGACAACAGAAGCTTATGCTATTTTGAGGATAGAACAGATTGTTTGAGCAATAAATATTTAAATAAGTTACATTGTTATGTCACTCTCTTCACTTTCTTTCTCTTATTAGAATGCCAGTAAGCAAGTCATTTAATATAATGTGCTCAAACCCCAAGGAAGCTGTCCCTCCAGTCAATACATGTTGGACATCACCAATCTAGCAATAAGTAACCCAGTTCAATCAGTAATCTAGCACTAATTTCCATGAGAGTAATTTCAAATTTCCTAGGCTGCTGCACAAATCTAACACTACTGTTTGGTGGCAGTAGTAACTATTTTTCATCACTTACAAACACTAGTAAAACATTTCTACTTGTCTTTTTTGCATTTTTATTATTATCTGCTGATATTAGCTCCAGTTATGGCTCCAATGAATATAGGAAGTGCTTCATGTAGAGTGAAGTGTAAACACAATACATTGTCCATAAGTGATAAAATAAAATAAAAAAAAAAAAAAAAAAAAACACACTTGAATTTTCCTTTTTCCTTTATTAACCAACACATGCTGATTTACAGGGTATGGATAATCTAATCTAACCAAAATCATTTATCCAGCACCTACAGGTCAAGTGATGGCCAACTTGTACTTCAATTTTGGGTAAGGACTATAGTAATTACGTCATTTTAAATAATCTCTAAAAGAGAAAGTGCCAAATGAGCTTGAGCAATTTTTATCTCTACTCTTGGGAAAGGTATAACTCCATCTTTTCTCTCTCAAGCTTTGGGTTGAATAGCAGGGCAGACTGGGTCCTATAGCCTTGGTTGGGAACCAGTCTACTGCAGAAATAAACGGTAACTACTGTGGGAAATCTTCTGCCTAGTCAGAATATGCATCATTTGATTCATGACTAAGTATATTTATATAACCATAACAACAGAAGCTTACATTATTTTGAGAATGGAACAGCTTTCAAAGAGCTTATTACTCTCCTTGCATTGACACACATAGCTTTCACTTGTTCACATTTCCCAAGCATATATTACATATGGCACTTGACTAACTGATTCCATGTAAGCATTTGATCCTACCCAACTTGATACTTGACCTTGTGTCACATTCCACTTGAATGGATGTGTGAATGAATATGCTTCACTTTCTTTCATAAGTATAATGATTTTATGCAAAAACTTTTCATTACCCTCCCCACATTCATTATAAATACTTCCACACTTTATTATAATTTTTTTTTTTAATTTGTAAGCAAACATATATGTTTATTTAATATAATATTGATAATAAAGTGAGAACTAAAGATCATAATTTTCCAATTCTATTTAAACAACTTTCAAATATCTTGTGTTTAAATTTATATCTACTAGGATATATTTAATATGTACAGTATACTTACTGTTTTACACCATGTCCCTTCAAGGCATAGGCAATCATAACTTGCCACACCAGTTCCTGTATAATTGCCAAAGTTAGGCAACATCAGGCCTGGTTAGTACCTAGATAGGTGACCACTTGAGGATACCAGGTTCTGTAAGTTTGGATGTGTGGGTGGTGTAATGGATAATGGCTTGGAATTGTTAATTGTAGGGCAAAGTTGGTTTTGTTATATTCACTATGGGTTAATTAGTAATTGTATCAATAAATCATTATTATCTGAAGAAAAAAAATTAAAACAATCTAAAAATATTTTCTGGCTTTAAATAACCTGCAAAAGATTGATAAGCCATAGAAAATGAATCAATCAATACAACTCTCCACAAATGTTTTATTTATTATCAATGAATTGCCATACATTCTTCAGAAATACAGTTTGTAATTCTGAGTTTTAGACTGATTTCCACCCAAGGCTAGAGAGGTCAGGCAACAGACTAGCCCAGAGTTTTTAACTCAGCTTTCCAGTTCCACTTTCTGCACTGATAACTGTTATATTATTAGTAGATGTGCTTGTAAAGTAAGTTATTTAAGTTATTTAACTGTGGTAGTAGTAGTATCCGATGTTCACTATGTACAAGCAATGGACTCGCCCAAGTTGGCTATTTAACTTGTAACTCCTATTTTCCTTTTGTCGCTGAGTTTCGTTTAGTTGAATAAAGCTTAGCACTTTTACTTTTGTCCTGAGCTCTGCTTACTCTTACAAGTACTACAATTTATTCAACTAAACGAAACTCAGCTAAAAAAGGAAAATAGGAGTTACAGGTTAAATAACCAACTGGGACAAGTCCATTGCTTGTATATGATGAACATAGGATACTAATAACACATTCTTTGTTCCTAGAAAAAATGTAGCATTATCATCCATAATAATCTGGGGGTCTTGTCTGTTTGGATCTCCTGACCTGTTAGACCCCAGCATCATCTCTGTTATGTGGTGTGTCCTCCTCTGGTATGGGGACACCCAGGGTACTCCTATTTTGTTCCACAGTGGGGGACTAAGGGGTTAACTTCACTTCTGGGCAGGGTGCTAAATCACAAACAGCTACAGTAGACTCCCCTCCATCAGGAGGACTGACATTACATCACAGTTCAACAACCTTTTCTTTGTTTCATAATACTTTGTATAGATTTTGGAAAGCATCTTTCACTATTCCAATGTGCTTTCAGATTTTGATGTCACATTTTCCCTCTGGTTTAAACACTTGAATGGAAAATGTGTTGAAGTAAAATTATCTATGTTGGGTTATCATATAGTTTATCCATGTTTACCATAACAAAAATAATAAAAATTTCAATGCTATACTTTGACACTTGTACGTTTTAATACAATGCAGTTTATTCAACAAAGTATAAGACAACCATTTCCACCACCCAATTTTTTATGAAGCAGCTGTCAGATATATTTCTCAATAATGTCATTCCTTTAATAAATTTTTACCGTCTCTTTATTGAACTTTGAAGGGGAGGAAAAGAAACTAATTGCAACCAAAAACTTCAATTCGTTACCATTACTTTCTACATCTCTTCCTCCAACATAATATTTTTTCCTTTTGTTTTTTAGGGGATTTTTTTTTTCTTTTGTTTTTCTTTACTTCAAATGAAAATGAGTAATTACACCTCATTGCCATAGCAACCATCCTGACACTGATGAATTAGAAAATGAATACTTTTTAACTTTTTTATTTTATCTTTTAAAAATCTTTGAATTCTTTTTTTAGTAAACGCAACCAAAAATTAGTAATCAAGACAGAATTATTCAATTTTAATTTAGTTTTATCATCATCATTAGTATCATCATCATCTCATTTATATGGTATGTTTGATTCAGTGAGTTATGTGCTATGCATGATACATGCTTAGGCAATCATGTATCTTGATACATGACTTATGAGGCAGATTTTTTCCTGCCGTAGGTTGCCATGTCTTTCTGCAGTAGACCACTTGCCATCCAAGGCTATAGAACCTGGTCTGTCCTGCTAGCTGGGAGGAGAAGAAGAGGATTCATACCTTTCCCAAGGGTATTAGCATATAAGTGAATGTAATGGACCTGACTGGAATTCAAACTCGGCTCCCCGATTTCTAAATCCTGTCTGCTACCCATTACTCCACCGTGCCTCCCATGTTTGATTACAGAGGTTGAATTAAATAAACCATTAATGAACTAACAGCCAAGAGGTTACAAGTATGTGTGCATGTGTATATATATATATATATATATATACACATGTGTGTGTGTGTGTGTGTATATGAATAAAGACTAAAGGAAAACTTATCTTAGCCAAGGTGTTTCATCCTTTGGGGGATTTTATCAAGACAAATGCAAAGATTTTATTTTGTAACAAATATTTATATACAAAAGCAAAAATGTTATTGGTTTTTTCAAATTTTTATAATTTAAGAATGCTTATAACTATTGATTAGTTTAGCCAAGCTATGGAGGATGCTAAATGTCATAATTCAATGTCTAATAAACAAAAGTGAGTAAATGATATTCTTAAAAAAATTTTTTTATCATTGTAAATTAGTATTTAAATTATTTTAGCTTCGGATTAATTTTAAGTGTTATTTTTTTTTTTTTTAAGTAACATGAGGTTATGAATTTAACCATTTTCTTTTAATTTTTTTTAACATTTTTATAGTCATTTATGTTGGCTTGGGAAAGTACTAATTCTTTCAGGAATGGATATATTTGGAAAAAAAAAAAAAATCCAGGGAGCAGATTTATATTTTGATACGATTCAATAGCAACACTCAAGAATTTTCTAAGTTACTTTCTCTTTTAATAAGTGTGACATTCTTTAAATCAAAATTGTGGTTGAGTTTAGTTCTATGTATAATTAATGCATTTGAAAAATTGTTGTGTGTGAATTGTTTGTGTTCAACAATATATTTTTATAGGAATGCTTGTATTTTCAATGTGCTGACTGTTTGAAAAATAAAACATTTCTATAACTCTAGATACATAAATAAAAAAAATCCAAATCATCCTTGAAAATGGCTAAAAGAATAGCTGAAAGTGCTCAAACATACAGAACATTCGTCAATTTTTACATAGTTTGTGTCCAAGAATATATATATATATATATATATATATATTAGGTATGTGCATGAGATCGATAAAAAAATAGCATACCATGAATAAAAAAGGCCTTAAATTTGATTAAAATAATTTTTTATCGTATAAATGTTAATGTTATTATCAAGAGGAATGATCACAGTATTTTTTGAATATTTTTTAAAATTTTTTAATAATTTCTAGCACGTCCAAAATTTTCGTTAAAAATCTTCAATTTTTTTGAATCGGAAAAATCGTTGTTTTTGACGTTTGTTTAAAAAAGTGAATGTTGCCGTTTAAAATTTATTTAAAAAATCAATTATCATTTTTTTTTAACTAATTTAAAAAAGATTACAAATTAGAATGTTTATTTAGTATATTTTGAAACAAAGATTGCTTATTTTCTGTGATGAAAACATGTTTTTTTCAAATGGGAGAAAGCAGATCTGAACTGCGGTGTTGATTGACAAATGACAAGTGCGTGTTTTTCATCATGCACTGACATATTACGTCTTGAAATTTATAGTAATGGAAGGTCGTAAGTGACAATTTATTTTTACGTTAACAACTTATTTACCTCGTTATTTTTAAGTAGTCATACCATGAAAAAAAACAGCCTTAAACTTGACGAAATCAGAATTTTATTACCAAAATGTTTATGTTACTATTAAGTGGGGAGAACAAAGTAATTTTTCATTATTTTAAAAAATTTTCTGTCTTTATTAGAACGTTTTAACTTTTGATTGAAAAATCTCGTTTCTCGTCATCACCGAACTTTAGTAAATAACATGGCAAATTTTTGTTCATTTTTTTTCTTATGACACATTAATTTTGAAAATCTTGCAAAAATAGAAATAATTGTCAGATTTAAAAAGAAACTTTCAGGAATGCTGGAAATTATTATAAATTTTTAAAGTAATTTTATATAAATATAAAGGCCGTTAACAGTGCCGTACAAATCAAGTCATGTGATGTTTTTATTGGATCATGTTTCTTCCGGCCTCCGTACATTTGATTTAATTTTTTTTTTTCTACACATAGGTTAAAGGACAGTAAGATTATTCTCATTGCTGTTTCGTTGATTGTAAAAACCTTGTACTATTTATAATCTGTACAGATATAGGTACCTAAAAATAGCATTATATACAGGATTCGTCAGTACCGCTAATTTTAGAATATTTAACAACTTTTACTAACTTTATGTAAAAATAATAAAATAATTTATTAAATAACAATTAATTCATTTAAAAATTCATTTTCATTGAAAAAGTTTTGACTTCAGACAATATTATGCATATTGATAAAACAAATAAAAGCAACTAAAAGCATTTAAAATTAAATAGTTTTTTTTTGTTTTATTGGGTTTTGTATGTTACAATTCAGAGCTGATTTTCGGTTTAAAAAAGTTCGGATTTTAAAAAAAAAAACCTGATTTACTTTCCTCAAAGCCTTGTGTTTTTATTAATATAATGACTTCCTGCTTCGTCCATAAACTTTTTACAGTTTTCTTTAATTCATTTATGGGGTGGTAATATATGTATAAAAAATATATTTTTTATAATGACTTAAAAAAAAAATAACATATTTATAATAATTTCCATCATTTCTGAATAGTTTCTGAAAGTTTCATTAAAATCTGACAATTATTTTATTTTTTTCAAGATTTTCAAAATTAATGTGTCATAAAAAAAAATGCACAAAAAATTCGCCATGTTATTTACTAGAGTTCTGGTGATGACGAGAAACAAGGTTTTTCAATCGAAAGTTAGAATGTTGTAATAAAGACAGAAAATTTTAAAAAATAATTAAAAATTACTTTTTGTTCTTTACTCTTACTCGTAACATAGACATTTTGGCGATAAAATTTTGTTTTCGTCAAGTTTGACGTCTTTTTCATCAGACTATACGCTTTTTTTAGCGATCTCGTGCACATACCTAAATTGCTGAAATTCATCCCCTAGATGCCTACAACTATATCATGTTGAAACACTGGTTCTTGTCCAATCACCAAAGTTAAGCATTGGTCAGTACCTAGAAAGGTAATCACTTGGGGATACCAAGTGCAGTAACTTTGAATGTGCATGTGGCATAATGGATAACGTCTCAGATTGAAAAGTTGGAGAGCAAAGTTCAAATTCAAGTTCATTACAATCACTTATGCATAAATACCCTTCAGAAAGGTATGAATCTACCTCTTCTCTCCCCCCATTTATGGGTTAAATAGTAAGACTCTGAAAATTATTATCTCCCAAAAAATTGGTTAATACAATATTCACTCACAAAAATAAAAGAATTATTCTTACAATCCAAAAATATGCTTCAGTTTTAAATAATCTACAAAAGGTTGATAAACTGTAAAAAATGAATGAATCAAACCTTCAGGATTTTTTGGTGATAAGAGCTCTCAAAAAATTCTTGTCCTTTGTATGTCTTAATAATTTTTGTCTTTTTATCTCTCCTAAATCCTGTTCTGCCAGCCATTTACTCTAATTCAGTAGGTAGGTTATGCATTGATTTCCTCTGTCACTCTTGGACTTAAATATATACTGTCAGTATCAAATTTTCCTAATTATATGCCCGAGAAATTGATTCTTTCTTTCTGATGTTAATTATAAGTGTTTTTTTTTGTTTTGTTTGTTTTTTTTGTCATTGTTTACATATTCAGTCCATGGTATTCTCAGTACCACTTTGCACAATGATATTTTTATTGCTTCAAGTCTCTTCATCTATGAGGACATTGTCCAATATTCACTGTTATATAGAATGACTGATATTACATAACAATTTAGCAGCCTTTTCTTAGTTTCTAACAAAATTCTCCTGTTTCTTAATACTTTAACTTTGGAAAGGCATGGTTCACTATCCCATTGCACCTTCAGTATTGTTCTTTCCATCCTCAAGAATTGTTGTACTTGTTTGATTTTGGGTTTCTGATTTTTAATTTGCATGTAGGGCTGTTCTTTTTGCTAATAACCATGCATTCTATCTTCTTGATGTTTAATCCTTTCTTCCCATTTTCTTTCATTACCTTCTGTAAGAGTTTCCTTTCTGTGTCTGCTATCAATATGTTAGCTACTTAGTGTTACTAATAATTAACTTGCCCTGTCAGTTGTTACATGTGTGCTATAGTTAAAGTGAGTTTATTTCCTGGAATGTGAATTCCCTTTTCAGTGATATTCACTTAGTAACCTTCCTCACCTAGTTAGTGATTAACTAACATATTTACTCTCAACAAGTTAGTCAAACTCACTGTTCTTTGTGTTTAAAATGAAAGTCTGTATTTGAATTAACATTATTTTTGATTTTTATGACAACAATCAGGTCTATAACCATTAAGTAAAGCAACCTGAATGATCAAAGCAAAAGTAGCTTTTTCAATCTGTGTTGTTGCTTGTTTAATAGCCATAAAATGCAAAATGATTTAAGCATTGTGTGACAATGCAGCAATAATGAGATGAAAGATAAACTAGTCAAAAAAACAATGCCCAACTTTTTCTGTTGTATTATACAATCTTTTATGTACCATGTCTCTTCTGAATATATGTGATCATGTCTCTCTACAGCTTCTAGATTAGTAGTTCTCACACCTTTGGTCAGATCCCTTCAGTTCTAGGCTTCCTCAACTTCTACATTTTGAATTGTCAGCTAGTAATTTTTTTTTACCACCACTGTGCCTATAACTTATATATAAGTTCATCATAATAAGAGTGACCACAATTTTGACACCCTAACAAAACTGACCACAATTTTGACACCCTAACAAAACTGACCACAATTTTGACACCCTAACAAAACTGACCACAATTTTGACACCCTTACAAAACTGACCAAAATTTTGACATAGAAAATGCTAAAAGAAAAAACAATTCACTAAGATAAAAATGTTTCGAAAGTGTTTTTATTACTAGTTCATCCACAGTAAATTTACATCCAGGTTCTTATGTTTTGCCATTCTTGGCATATCTTCTGTTATCACAATGTGGGATATTTAATAACAAAGATGATGAAAACAAAGAATCTAAATAAAATTGGCTAGATTATATATATATAACAAAAAAAAATTTTTTAAATTTAAAATTCACAGAATCTTTCATTCATGTCCATGTCTAGTCACATCAACATAAACAAACCTAGTCCGATGAAGTCCAAAAAGATAAAACACATTACATGAAAACTTTTGCCACTTTGTCACACATCTTTCCTCCAAAATTTTTCTTGATATATAAAAATTTACACATCGTTATCCCATATATATATATATATATATATATATGTATGTAGGTATGTTTTACCAGTTTGCGACTGGAAAAGATAATTCCAAGGAGGATAGAAATCCAGGGAGAGCTCAATGTAAACTACAGAGCATTATAATGATAATAATAAGACTGAGACTTTAATTAAAGTCTCCATCTTATTATCATATATCTATGTATATGTGCGTGCATGGTGTTATCAATATTCTTTCTATAGAGGATTACAGCCAGTTCTCATTTAATCACCAAAGTTAAGCAATGTCAAGTCTGGTCAGTACCTAGATATGTGACCATTTGGAAATACCAGGTGCTGTAAGTGTGGAGGAGCGTGTGATGTAATTAATAATCACTCAGAATGAGAAAGCTGAGAGTAATGCTGGAATTCCAGTTGGGTTAATTATATTCACTTGGGTGCAAATACCCTTAAGTGATCATGACTCGAAAAGAGACATGATCACCCCAGTATGTTACATCCACCCCTACCAACATGATTAGGGTCAGCACAGTAGGGTAACGGCCCATTCCTCTCCATAAAGAATTATGGCTTGTTGCTCATGCCAATCTGCTATTGTGGGGAGCTAATCTAGTATGATCTTTAGTTTAACAAGGCCAATACTCAAGTCCTCAATCATAATAACTTGCTATTTCATGTTAGTACAACAATCAGTAGTCTGGTTTTTCAGGCACTTCCAAATTGTGCTACAAGATCTTTTTGTATTTAATAAGTACTTGCCATTCAACTTACTGACTTATTCTCTATTGTGGGCACAACACATGTCAATAGCTAAGTGAGCACAGAATTTTACCCTTTCAATATGTTTGACACAATTATTACTAAAAGCTAAAAGACATCAAATGAAGATCAACCAACATTTTAGTATAATATACTGATGGCAAACCTCTTTCCCACATACAAAATGTTGCTAAACTCTCACTATTACTATGGCAAATGTTCAAATTAACCACATTCCTTAGTTCCACAAGTTTAAACCTTCACAGCTAGGACCCTCCATGCCATGTCAAATCAACCCATTCATTTCATATTCCTTTGTTTAAGGAGGCAGTTACACTCAGCCAGAGCTGTCACTTTGTGGAAGAGACTCCCAAGAGAATGCTTCCCCAGCCACTACAATTTTAACTTAAGTCTAGAGTCAACTGATATCAACCCTTTATATACAACTCTATTTTTCTCCCTTGCACTCTTACAACAATCTTATTCAGTAACCCTCTACATTGAATGGTCTTTGGTGAACAATAGTTTAAAAAATAAAAAAATAAAAAAAAATAAAAAATAAAAAAAATAAAATAAATGCAAATTTTTTAAGCCTATTTAACCAAAGGTTGTAAAAGAGATTCTGAACCAAAAAATAAATGGCCTCCAGTAAATTACAATAAAAATAGACAGAGCAAGTTCAGTTTATTAAAAGTCAAAAACGTAACATGAAAAAAGAAATATCTTTATCCTCAGTCTAAATAGTTTTACTAGTTATTAAACTGAATTAATTTTGTAAAACATTGTTTTTAAAAATTCATGTACCATTAGAAATGCTTTTGTGACAATTAGATGATTATATTCAATATTAAGAAAATATATCATAATAAATAATAATAATCTTATTATAAATTGCTTGTCCCTCCCTTAGTTAATACAAGTGGTCTCCTGCCAATAATCCATAAATAATGAACTATTGTTTTAATAGCATGAAAAGAAAAAAAAACATAAAAGAGAGTATTGGTTTCAGTGAGATAAAGAGAGAAGAGAAGACAGAAGTTTTTAACGTCTCCTGCCAGTACCTCATAAATAATGGACTATTCTGTTTTGATCACGTGGAAAGGCAAAAAAAGACATCAGAGATGCAACTTGGTTTCAGTGAGAAAATGAAAGAAAGTGAAGGTAGGATAGAAGTGTTTAACAGTTGTTTCAGGGAAATGGAAAAAAAATTGTCAATTTCAATTTTACTCCCTTCCTAAAATAATAATCAGCATTCATATTTATGATCATCATTGTAATGTTTTGCTAAAGTTGTTAAGATCAAATATTTAACATTTTGATAAGGGAATTTCTACAGATATTTTATTGTTGTAGAACACCATGAACTTATTCAGTCTTTAACTTAGCAATTAAGATTTATCAGAAATTTAGAATAGGAAAAATGTGAATTCTTTTACAGATATTACTAATAACTACAGGAAGTGCTTTAGTTATATGAGCAGTATATAATCTTGAAGCTGCCTATTTTATTCCACACAAGTCGAACAAAGTACTTAAGTACATATGTCTACTATACAGCATTGTATTTTTTTACCATAAGAGAAAAATGCCTGTGGTATA
Organism: Acanthosepion pharaonis; assembly: GCA_903632075.3. Taxonomy (NCBI): domain Eukaryota; kingdom Metazoa; phylum Mollusca; class Cephalopoda; order Sepiida; family Sepiidae; genus Acanthosepion; species Acanthosepion pharaonis. The sequence continues at coordinate 360,469 of CAHIKZ030002791.1, forward strand.
CCAATCTACAGACACTAAGGAATGCTCTAATGTGCTTTTGTAAATGAAATAAGACAGTCCAGAGAGATGGATCCCCAGAGGCAATCTAAGTTATGTGATTAACATCTGTGAAGGGGAGCTGAAGTTTATCATCAGAAGGACATGAGAAATGTAATTCAAGAAAAACTTGCCTATGGTTTTAAAAACTAATGTGGCAACAATGTGACAAATAAGAAATATTAAAATAACCATACCAGTCAACATAAGCATAGTTTATGAAAAAGTTGCTTAAAATTTCTCTATCTCCAATGATTGAAGCCATTGTCTTTTTTTTGTTTGTTTGTTTTTTGTAAAGAACATAAAAGAATACCTGCAGATTAATCCTCCTATATGGCAGTGAATACTGGACAATCTGGTTCACACTCCTCTTTTGAACAGGAGTAGAGGTTTATCCCTTGTTTCTAGCTTAGGAAATATTTTCCAATTCCTTCTAAAGTTTTCTCATTCTTTTTCACTCCCAGTAGCCCCTTGTGTCTTAATGGCATTATCACCTTGCTTGGGGTGAATTGTTTAAAAAGAAAAAAAATTCCTCATAGATGAAGAGGTTTGAGGCAACAGTGATATGTTTCAACTGAAGGATTCTGAGAATATTATGGATGGAACATGTGAACAATAAAGAAGTTTTAAGAAAATAGAAATATCTACTAAGAGACAGTTGGACACATAATGGAGAAAGAGGGCTTAGAGAATTTGACACTGACAGGATATATTGAAGAGAAGAGGGGCAGAGGGAAACATTAAATAACCTACCTAATGACCTTGTGTCAATGGATGACAGAACAGGAACTGGGTGGGATAGTAAGGGAACAAACATTATTTAGAGCTAGAGAAGATGAGAACCAAGCCCATGAAAGAAGAAAAATCATACAAGACATAAGAAGAAAATGACAGATCAATAAAAACTTGCTCAACACATCTTCCTAGAATCATATTAAAGCAAAACCATTTTAGAAATGAACATAGAAATTAGTTTGCAAATGTGAAAAGGTGATTGTTAAGTTAAAAATGAAAGGACCAGCCACCAGGGAATGCTAATAAATAAACGGAAGAAGCCAAATATCTTTGCACTGATCTTGGAACAAAAGCCATAGATAAGTAATTTTGCCAGGAGGCATCTGCAGTCTATTGCATCAAAGGATTTTCTTATATTGAAGGCAACAGCTTTGTTTTCGTTGTAGATTCAACAATTCTCTAGGAATTCACTTGTCAGTTATGGATGAAAGGTCATCACATGATCTGACTTCATCGATTCTATTTTCATAATCATAAAAGCAATAAAAGGATCAAATATAGAAGGGTCAGTGGGGAGGTTTTGTAAGCCACAGAGTCTGAGATCTTAAAAGATATTTGACAGAGAAGATATCAAGCAGAGATAACCGAGTTTAGCTTAAAGGGTTTCTTTTGATAAATACAACTTAAAGGCAAGGCAAGGAGAAGACTGGATAGGAACAACACAGAAAAAGGTTATTTACTTTTTTTTTTTTTTTAAATGATCTTAAGTAATCAATCTTTGAGAATTTGCTCACCAAGAATTACTTAAAAATACTATTACAAAACAAAACAATAAAAAAAAAAAAGAGAAAACGGATTTCTGACAAATTTTTTAAAATATATTTATTCTGTAATAAAATATTTTATTTATTTCCATTTTAAAGGGTTCAAAAGGTTTCTTTAATTTTTTTTTTTTGTCACATATAAACAAAAAAATATATCTATTTTGTTGCAAAAAAAAAAAAAAAAAAAAACATCAATAATGACTAAAAAAATTATGAGACATGAAGGTAATAGTCATACCCATCATCACCAGAACACTTGGAATAATACTCAAAAGCCTGGACAAGAAGTTGGAAAAAAATTGAAAATCCAAGAAAGAATTAAAACCACCTAGACAATAGCATTACTTAGATTAGCAAGAATACTGAGAAAACTTGCTATTACTTGACCTTCAGTGAATGTCGACAGAAACAACTAATGCAGAAAAAAATTATAGTGATAACAATAATAGGTTCAGCTTGTCTAGTAGTGAAGTTTACAAGGTTCCAGGGACTTTTAGGAGACTTGCTGTCTGGTGAACAGTTGGCAATGGTAATATTAGCAATTCCATTATAAAGAAATATTTGGTATTCATTGACCAAGCATTCAGTGCTAATTTCAGTTAAAATTTATGAAATCTTTCAATTAAAACTTTTTTTCAAGAAAATAGGTAGTAACTTTTATTGCTCTTTTCACTAGTGTGGAACATCAACATCTTGATTATGACATTTTCTCTTCAAGTTATATACGTTAACCATTTTAGTTGTTGCTGTTATAGGTAATCCTCAAATGATATGGATTTTGTTATTTGGTACAGATTTTTTTTTTTTTTTTTTTATTTATTTATGATTCTGTAGTGCCAGTCCATGAGGTTCAAAGAAGGATGATCTTCACTAATACAGACAAGCTACATTCACTTGAAGCCACCTCTAATCATCAATCTGAAAAAGTGGTTGTATACAGCTGACAATGTAGATATTTCTGAACGAGTTTGGCACTATGCATGACATCCATATAAAAATCTCAATTTGACAAGGCTATTTAAGAACTTTAGATTTTGGTGTAATGTTTTAGTTTTAAAGCAATTTGCAGTGTTGTGCAAAACTAATTCTAACACAGTCAATCCTAAGTTCAATTTTCTTATCTCCTAGTGTGAATAATATCTATTGGTCTGTGCATTCAAGAGACTTAATACAGAAACTGTGATCTGGGGAAGGCTTCAAACTTGCATCCTGCTTTGTAGAAGAAATCACTGATCTTTTTTCCCCAACAGAAGGGAAAGCTGACTTAAACTGTACCAGATAACACATTTTCTTTATTCTCAAATATGCAGACCTAAAGACATAATTCACATTGCTTTAAAAAAAAAAAAAAACAGGACATCTACTCCCACTAAAATAACAGTTGAAGTAATAAATAATGTTGGACTAAAAAATCAACTCAATTCCTTAGAAATTACATTATGTGAAGAATATGTTGGTAACTTCTGCCACAATCTAATATTCTATTTAAAGATTAGTGGTGATCAAATGGTAAAATGAAAGAAACTAGTAAGGAACATTTTTATTCCTAGAAAGAACTTATGAAAATATTTTTATCAATGGAGTCAGTCTATATATGTGTTGGAGGCACGTTGAAATAATGGATAGTGGCTCAGATTGAAGAATCGGAGAGCAGAATTTAAATTCCAGTTGAATCCATTACATTCACTTACATGCTAATACCCTTGGGAAAGATATTAATCCTCCTCTTCTCCCTCCAGCTATGGGTAAATAGCAGGACAGATTGGGTTCTATAGCCTTGGGTGGCAACTGGTCTAGGAGAAGGACAACTCTGAATTCAAAACCTGCAGAGGGTTGTTTGGGGACCTTGTGGCACACAGTGCACCAGGTCTCTGTATTCGGCCCTTCAAAAAGTGTGGATGGTTCTGCACAAAGCCTTCCCCACTATAATCAAATCATGTGTGCTGGTGTCTGGCTGTCGATTCCCAGAAACTGATCTGCTTGACCCTCATATGTTGAATTCTACAGGAGTCGTGTGTGTGTGTGTGTGTATTGGCGAGGAAGAAATACAATAAATGACAGTTAGAATTTTACATTAAAAATACTAAAGACTCAAGGATATTGTTTTTTTTTTTTCTGTTTTTTTTTTTTGTTTTTTTGTTTTTAAATCATTTCACCCCAAGCAAGGAAATAAAGCTATTAACATGCAAGGGATTACTTAGGTTTAACTTCAAATTTTTGACATTTAGTGTATTTATATACATAACCTAATCTATCCAACCGCATTCAGCTTTTTAGGGTTTTTTTTATTTTTTAAATTCTTTTTGCTTGTTTTTTTTTTTTTTGTTTGCTGTTTTATTTTTTAACAGTGATGTTCACCCCATACATGGTCCAAAAGCCACTCCAGATAGAGAGTTGGAGAGTAAGAAGCACAGTTTATGATGGGAAAATAATGGTTAACCCTATTGAACAGGTTAAGATTGTAGTGATCAGTGTAATATCCTCAGTTCCACAAAGCAGATTGATAGTAGGATATTTCAAAATTAGTCTACCATCAATACACTTTTGCCTTAATAAATTACTTTATCTTTTAATTAAAACTGCATTAAGTCAAAATTATGGCCAAACATATTACCAAGAATGATAACTGTACTGAGTACATTCTTTTCTAAAATATTAATTTTGTATTCATATGATCTAATATTTAAATTCCTAGGTTAGTGTAATGAACTAAACATCATATTATTCTTCACTTGTTAGAGAAAGAAATTATTTCCAGTCATTTAATACAGGTTCCCCACCCACACCAGAAAAAAAAAAAAAAAAAAAAATCACTCCGTACATTATACAGAATGCAACAGAAATACCTCCCACATAAGGTTAAAAAATTAGCTTGATGAAGATACCCTTGCCACAAATGTTTTACACTTATGTGGGAGCTATTTCTACAGCATCCTGTACTATAGAAGTAATAGATTGGAATAGATTAGTAACTTCAAGTGACTGGTACACATAAACTACTGTTAACCAAAATGGCTTTGATCTCAGAAAAGAAATGCATATTATAAAGTGAAAAATACAATACTAATTTTGTATATACTGTCTCTTCAGAATGTGGGTATCACAGCTCTCCACAACCTCCTATCTTTTAAGCAATGTTTGTCCTTTTGACTATGTCTACCAATCTATGTTACTTGCAATTACACTATATGCCATATACTTGTCTCAAAACAAAAAACTTCAGTACTAAGGGAATTATACAATACTGATAGTGACAAGTATTGATTGATTTGTTTTTTTACAGCTTATCAACCCATTACAGGTTATTTAAGCCAGAAAATAATTGTAGATTGTAAGAATTTAGGGATGGGGACATAATAATGGTTTAGTTATACAAGGCCAGCTGTATCAGAGCGACACATCTGATTGCAACAGAATGTGTCTGCTTGTAACAAGTGCAAGCATGTTCTTAATGAAGCAAAGTTACTGTTTGCTGATAAAATGGAACAACATACAGCATCTTGTTCTAGAGATTATTGCCATCTCTGCAAGAGTGTACTGAACAACAGCAAATCCTCACTCCCTCCTCTACACTGAAATCATTTGGAGTACCCTCACCGGATTTCCCTCCTAGAACTGAGGCTCTACTGAGTGTTATGCACATAAACCCATCACTGGTCTCGGACATCATTTCTAAATTAGACTACCATAAGGCAAGTGGAGGTAACAGGATCACAGCCATCATCCTAATTAAATGTGTTTCAGAGCTGGCTTCAGTTTTCTCTAAACTCTACAACTATTGCCTTTCTGCTTCCTAGCAAGTTGGAAGTCCTCCTCTGTAGTTCCTGTTTTTAAGAACTCTGGAGAACCTTCTGACCCCTCTATCACACTATTAGTCTCCTACTGCTTTTCAGCAAAGCATTCAAGGCTCTACACTGTTTCTGATCTTAATCAATGATCTTCCTGATGTCATCAGTTCCCAAGTAGATATTTATACAGATGACACTACCATTTATACCTGTCTCAATAGTAAATACATTAGAGCTGACAAAGTTAACCTGGACGCTGCTCTTAAATAGGACCTCCAATCAGTGGTTAACTGGAGCAGAAAATGGTTTGTAAATTTTAATGCCTCCAAAACTAAACTGCTCTCATTTAACCACCATAGAGAAATTTCCCTGTTTCCTGGCATAGCTGAGGCTTGACTCTTGGAGAGCATCTCACTCCACTTTCTTGGTCTCATGTTTTCAACTGACTTGAAGTGAAACAACCACATTAAATCAATAGCTGCATCTACTGCAAGGGAAGCCGGTTCATTGTGCTGTACCAGAAGGTTTTTCTCCTCAGAGTTCATTTTGCACATTGACAAATTAACAATTCAGCCATGCATTGAATACTGTTGCCATATTTGGTCTTGGTCTCCCTACTATTCATCTTTAGGTCCTTGACAAAATCAAAAGAAGGATCTGCAATATAATTGATCCTAACTTGGCATCTCAACTTCATTTACTTTCTCACAGATGTGATGTGGCTTCCCTCTGTCTTTTCTACAAATATTTTCATGGCAACTGCTCTGACGAGCTTTTTTCCCTGGTGCCCCGACTACATGAATTTAAGCATTCTACTAGATTGGCATCTAGGTTCCATTCTTTTACTGCTGAAATAGTTAAATGTAACCACCACTTCTACTCCAACAGTTTCTTTTCTTGCACTTCCTAACAGTGGAATTCTCTTCCATTTACTTGCTTCCCTGAAAACTACAATCTTCAAAAATTTAAATGCAACATCAATTGCCATCTTTTGTCGTCTTCAAACCTTTCATCTTTTATCCTTTTCTTAATCCCACCTATACCCAGTTTTTTCTCTCACCTTCACTCTGTGTAACCCCCTGTGTACTAGTAGCATTTCCGCATTGCTTGGGATGAAATGATTAAAAAAAAAATCTTACTGATTAACCTATAGCTGAGAGAAGAGATGGAGTCATAATTTTTCCATGGGTATTTGCATGTAAGGGAATATAATGAATCCAACGGGAATTGGAATACAGCTCTCTGATGAACAATTCTAAGCTCTTATCCATTAGACCACCTGCACATCCAAGCTTATAGCATCTCGTATTCCCAAGCAGTCAACCATCTAGGTACTGACCAGGCTCAATGTTGCTTAACTTTTGTTATTGTATGGGAACTGGTGTTTCAACATGATGGCTGCAAACCTTGCGATAAATAGATTCCTACCCGATCTAAAAGGTTTAACTATAGGCTTTATTTATTTTCATTAAATAGTAATGGTAATATTAGCTGTTTCCTTATAAGGAAACATTTAGCATTCATCAATGAGAGCAGCCAATACTGCTTTCAGTTGAAACTTATAAAATCCTTATTAAAGGAAAATAGGTTTTAGTAACCTTTATCAATCTTTTCAGCATTGATAGGGGCTTCCCTACTAACCTTTTATTTGAAGTAGTGTGGAATATCAACATCTTCATTATGACATAATTTTCTCTTCAAGCGACATGCAATATCCATTTGTTTCTGCTGTTGGTTGTCTCCATAATGATATGGTTTCTGTCATTTTCTACAGTTCTTTGTGATACTGTTTTGTCCACAAATTTCAAAGACAAGTGATCTTCGCCAAGACTCACAGAATTCACTCATTTAAAACCATTTTTAACCACTGATCTATGAAAGCAGTTGTATAAAACTGACATTTTAGATATTTCTGAACAGGTTTGGCACCATGCATGACATTTATATGAAAGTCTTGATCTGATGAGGCTATTTTGGTACACTGCTTGAGTTTTCAGGTTAATGTTTTAGTTTTGCAGCAATTTGCAGTATTGGGTGAAACTACCCCTAGTACAGCCTATGCACCAAAGAGTGTTTAACATTACCTTAAGTGTCCCATAATGATTAAACATTATTTCAACTTTAAAAACGTTTGATTAGCCACATGAAACAAGCATTTAACTTTTTAGATAATTTTAAAATCAGATTTCAGATTGGTATCTTAAATCATCATTCATATTAATACGCCATGAAAAATATTACCTAAATGTATTTTCCTATGATGAACGGATTCTATAATTTAATCAATTAACCGTTTTAATTAAATCAAATAGTATTACAATAAGAAGTGTTTTGGTGAGGTGAATAATTAATAAAAGCAAACAATTCATTTATAGACCACTCAAGCCAAAATTGTCAACACACACACAGACCAATCGATCAAGTGAAAGTACTTACTGCGAAAATCTTGTTGATTCATGAGTGAAGCTCAAAATAAAGTGATTTCAAAAAGAAAAAAAAGTTATTCACTTCTGCATTAGATCTGTTCTTGTTAATTCATGGAAAATGGTTCAGAGCAACTTTTAACTGATTTGAAAACTTTCTACAAGAATTTATAAAATTTAACATATCTAGTGTTTAAAGTATAGCATACAGAACAGTTAACTACTTAACAAAAAAGAAAAATAATTGATATTTTCTTTTTGCTATATTTTTATCATGTCACTTATGATTTTGAGAGTGCAGTGATTGCAGACTAAGATGTTTTAGATTAGTTTAAAGAAAATCAATTGCCATTAATAAATATTAATAAATTCATGAGGCTTCTTTTTTCTCTTCTTTAATTGACAATAAATATATATATATATATATATATATATATATATATATATATATATTCCTAATCTCACCTTTCCTGAAAGAATTAAAAAGATGCCAAACTTGGCGAAAACAAAATTTTATCATCTAAAAGTTTATTATTAAGAGGAAAGACCAAAATATTTTTTAATTAATTTTTATAATTTTTCCTTCTTTTTAGAACATTCTAAATTTTGCTTCCTTTCCCAAGCTAACATATACAACTACAAATATGTTGAAAAATCCAAAGAAAATGATTAAATCCATCATCAATGTTTTTGAAGATGTACATTACATACATGCATCTTATACAATAACAATATAAACAATAATCATTTTTAAAAAAATGAAAAATTTCTTGAATATTATGCATTTACTTTCTACTAGACTGAATTATGACACCGTGTCCGCCACATGCTTTGACTAACCTTTCAACCACCTGTTGAACATTCATGAACGTTCACAAATTTAAAAGGCCTTGATAAACCAATGAAATCTTAGCTTTTGTATATAAACACAGGCAGCAAAATAAATTCTATATTGCCTTGACAAAATTCCTGAGAACAAAATGCGTCAGCTAAGAATAGTTTTTCCTCTTGTCTCTTTTATATATATATATATATATATATATATATATATATGTGTGTGTGTGTTAAAAAGATTTTGTTTTCTTTTCTATCAATAATTTTTTTGTCATTTATCTAGATGCAGAGATGTATAAAAGGAATGGTATAGAGAGTTCAGATAATATTGCACAACTACTTATGCCATGTGTCTACCATTTTCCTTCTTATTAAAAGACAAAATCAAATAAAATCAAAATATCAATAGATTAGAAATCTGTTGGAAGTGACTTTTATTTTAAAATTCATGTTCCTGCAAGACAAACTATCTGGTGCTCCATTTTTTTTTTTTTCTTTAATATCTGGAAAATGTGCATTACCATAGCCATCCTTTGAAAGACAATGGAGTGCTTTCAAGTTGTCCTAGACTAATTGACGAGTTTTTACCAATAGATGGAGGGGTAAGAATAGATGAATTCATGCCTTTCCCAAGTGCATTAGTGCAAAGTGAAAATAACAGCTTTAGCCAGAATTCAAACTTATTTGCCAATTCCATTTTTTTTGCCAATAACCTTTAAGCCACCCACACATCCAATTGCTAATAAATAGCCTTAAATAATACAAAAAATACAAATATTTGGTGCTATACACAATGTTACAATTGTCAGTATCAAGTAAAAAGCAGAAGACATGAATATTACTGTAACAGAGATTGTGTTTATTATTCTACATCATAATTATTATCAATTTTTTTAATAAAAAAAAAAAGAACACTGTCTATAGAAAACTAGTCTTGTTAATTCAGTCTCTTAATGGCACTCCATGTTTATAACAAAAATAACTACCTTTTCATAAAAGAAAAGGACAAAGGTTTTACTCTAGTAATACTAATAGTTTCAAGTTTCAGTTATTGGTTTGTTTATTTTTTTTTTTTTTTTTATTATAATCATGAATTTTAGACTAACAGAATATGGTGACTTCCTGGAGATTGAGCAGGAGCAAGTCTCTCTGAATTCCAAAACTTTTTCGGTAATTTTTTTCAATTTCAATAATAGTGAATAGCTTCAATTTTTTTCTTGAATTTTCTCCGCTTCCATTCTTTTTTTTTTTCTCAAAGGTTTTTGGAACAGTTCCAAGTGTAATGCTAATTACCAAGTACAATTTTCATCTCCATATCCCATTACTCCCCCTCACCAACCTCAATTGCAAGGTCCAGGTATTTATTCATATCTTCACTTTTTCGGGTTCTGTCAGCTGTCAGATTAGCTACATCGATATTTTTTTTCTTTTCTAGAATGAAAAAAATCTGGTCTCCCTCTCCGAATAAAGTAATTTGTTCAGAATTTAAAATCTGCAAAAATTTGAGTTTTTAATATTTTCCAGGATATCTTCTGCCTTGAGCATATATCAATTGTCCACTTTGTGAAATCTGAGTCGTTTGCATAATGCCCAATGAATCATTCTAACTTCAATGCTGCTTTTGTCAAACTTCTGAACTCACTTAGGGTTTTTAGAACAATTCCTGACACGACAATTTTGATCACAACCCTGAATTTCATGACCCTCAGTGTTCTTCATTTGTCAAAGTCCTCATAATTTTTTTTTTCATCATTTTCATCTCATTTGATTTTTAGCTGGTAGTTTGTCAGATCAGAAATCACATACTATTTAATATCAGTATTGGTTGTATAAAGCTTGAACTGAATTAATTTTATATTAGTAGATAAAAAATATTGTCCATTTAGCTAGAAATAAAATGAACTCAAAGCATTTCATCAAGCTGGGAATAAGGAAAAATAACTAAGGATATTAATACTTTTCAACATCAAACAACATATATTACATAATGTTTTTTTTTGAAATTCTCACCTCATCTTCATTTTGTCCTCTACAAAATGTAAAAATATGTATTTTCTTGTGATGCTAGTTAATCTCTAGAGAATCCCCATAATCAATTCTTGGTCTGCAGAATCCATTTAAAAAAAAAAATGCATGCACCAAAAGGTAGGAAAAAATTGATAAACATACTGAAGAAGGTGATACATGGCAAAATATACAACCTAAGCAAATACTCAAATGAGGTTTGCATTAAAATACATCAGGTTTAAATTGTAGTATAATGTTCTAGAACCTCAGTGGCCCATACTCATCAGGCAAGGTCTCTTTGGGAGGAAACTAGAATTAAACACTGGTACCTGAAGTATACCTATGATGGAAGTGCCAAGAGAGCTTATACCTAGTCATAAATATACAAGTGACTTCCACTTCAAAATTTGACCTTTTACCATGTTCTATTTGATTGGTTATGCAGATAGATATCTACAAATGTCCAGAAATTAATGGCACACTGTTATAGTCAAAGTTTGATGGTGAAGACAAGAAATTAACCTTTCACTATTTCCTCTGATGTGCTGATGGTCGTCTTTTAACAATTTCTCATCCAAATTTATATAGCCACTCTTAATTACTGTTATTTTTCATTAAACTCTTACTTTTAAATACAAGCTAAAATGCCCAAAACAGGAATGAAACCACATCTTGTCATCAAGAATTTCAATATTTAAAACTTCAAAAAAAAAAAAAGAAAAAAAAAAAGAAAAAAAGTGGGCTTTTAAAATATAAGAAGCTGAAAAGTTTTCAGCTGGACTCAATTTCCCAAAATATGATCAAACTTGGCGGGGGGGGGGGGTCTGTTCATAGTCGGTGGAGAATTCAGTACTTCTCTGTAATATACATTGTCTAAAAAAAAATAAATAAATAAATAAAATAAAAAAATAAAAAAATAAATTTTTTTAAATTTAAAAAAAAAAAAAAAAAAATAATTTAAATTAGTCACCAAATGAATTTTTATAGCAATGGCATTAGTAACCAAAACCTTTGTTACATACTTTTGGCTACATCTGATAAGTTATTTTAGAAAAGTAATTCTTGAATTTGGTCAACTTTAACAAACTATCACATTTCTAGAATATTTATTCTCAATGACTACAAGATAAACAGATTATATATTGAAAGCAGAAGAAACTGGGGCGGGGGGGGCTTGCAAATAACCAACTTAAGAAAATGGATGGCAGATAAAGGACACATGGTGTAATGGGGCAAGAGTTACTAAAAAGCAACAAAAAGGCAGGAAGTTGTAGAGAACAGTTATTGTCAAAGTCCTAAAATGTGGTAATAATGGCACTCCACAACTTTGGAACTCTTAAATAGGTAATTGTTAAATGATACCAGTTTTGACATCAAACTAACTTTTCAATGTCTTTACTTCAGTACTACCAAGCATTAACATTTTTTTTCAGATAACCTAAAAAAAAGGCATAAGAATTTTTTCTTGTTATTATTTTGCTTAGGTAACTTCATGAGATCAATAAAAAAAAAAAAAAAAAAAAGAGCATAGCACGATGAAAAAGATGCCAAACTTGACAACAAATAAAATTTTATAATCTAAATGTTATTATTAAGATAAAAGATCAAAGTATTTTTGGGGTATTAATCGTTCCTAGCACATCTGAAATTTTCATTAAAATCTGTTTTTTTTTTCAGTCAGCAAAATTGACAGATAATCAGTCATGTCAACCATTTTTTTACATTTTATAAAAAAATGAAAATCTCAATTTCAAATTCTTTTCAAAATCAATTCTAATTTTTCATAATTAATTTTAAGAAAATTAGAAATTATGTTTATTTAAAATATTTTGAAACAAGCATTACTTAGTTCCTGCACCAAAAAGAAGTAGTTTAAATGTAAAACAAAGCAGGTCATAACATTTCGCGTCACTTCACAGGTGATGATTGATGATTTCATCACGTATTGACAGCTTACATGAGGAAAACTTATCATACGAGAGGACAGATGTGATATAATTATTTAGATTTAAGCGAAAAAATTATTTACCTCACTATTTTTAAGGAAAACTTTCAGTGCTCTAATTTTTTTTTTGTTTGCACTTAGCTTTAACCTTTCCGTTTACAATGCTTTATGGAAAATATATTATAAAAAAAAAAATTAAAATAAGACTGTTGAGAGTGAGATTAAATTTCATAAGAAAGGTATCTAATTAATTTATAGGTACCTTTCTTATGAAATTTTATCAGAAGTGTACATAAAATACTATAATTTTATGTACATTTATTACATTTTACTGTGTTATTTGTATTTCCATTCATTTTATTATTAATTTTGATATTTCATTTATGGAAAATGTCATAACTGAGATTAATATAAAAATAAGATCATATAAATTTCATAAGATGATACTGATACTTGTAGGTACCCTTCTCAGTTGAAACTGAAAAATCAAATTAACTTCTCCACGCGTGTTTCACAAAAATAAAAGCCTTAACAGTGGAGAACAATGCTTAACTCAAATAACACAAGTTAATTGTATTCTTGCTGGTCTTCTGTACTTTATAATTACAGCTGTATTATAAACACAAAATTACATTTCTTAATTACTGCAGGTTTTCTTATTGGTCGACATTATACAAGTTACAATATGCTAAAAAATGATCTATCTCATAAGGATATTTATGAAACTCAATGCAGATTTCAACTAATTCTATAATATTTTGTATTGTATTAAAAATTCATTTTTCATCAAAAAATTTTTTGCTTTCAGAAAATATTGTCCATATTCATAAAAACTAAAAGTAAATAAAAGCATTTGAAATTAAATAATATCCTTGTTTTATTGCATTTTATGTTACAATTCAGAGATGATTTTCAGGTAGGGGGGGTCCAATTAAAAAAACTATATGATTTGCTTTCCTCAAAGCCTTGTGCTTTTAACTAATATAATCACTAAAGTGAATGCAATTGAATTTCTAGAAGTTTCATAAAATTAGTTGGGGGGGTAATAAATATAAAAAATAAAAATATTTTTGCCATGACTTTAATAAAAGTAAAACATTTATAATAATTTCCATCATTTGTGAATAGTTTCTAAAAGTTTCATTAACATCCGACAATTATTCTTATTTTTGCAAGATTTTCCAAATTAATGTGTCATACAAAAAAAAAAAAAAAAAAAAAAAAGCTAAAAGTTTGCTATTTTACTAGGTCCAGTAATACAAAGAGAAACAAGGTTTTTTTTTTTTTTTTTTTTTTTTAATCAAAATTTAGAATGTAAAAAAAGGAAAAATTATGAAAATTAATTAAAAAAAATACTTTGGTCTTACAAACTTTTAGGCAATGAAATTTTGTTTTTGTCAAGTTTGGCGTCTTTTTCATAAAACTATGCTCTTTTTTAGCAATCTCATGAAAGTACCTAATTTTGCTATAATAATATTTCAAATATATTTAAATTATGTAGCTGTTATAATTATAAGGAATATCAGACAATTATATTGATCCTGAAAAGCTGATCATACCCATATGCAAAAAAAAACGTACAGTAAATTTGATAAGCTTTATGACTATGATTTCTTTTATATAGCTAATTCATTGGTCTAACATCTAAATAATGGCAATATACACTTATCTGTTTCCCCCTACAGAATAGACACCTGGCAATCAGAAATAGCCATAGCATGTTTAATTCCTTTTGTGATTCCAAATACATTGTAGTATAAAATCAACCTTTCTTTTTGCTAAGATGGAAGTGGTAAGACGTATATTCAAGAGGGAATAAAGTGAGAAAAGAGAATAGATAAAATATGAAAAAAAACTGTAAATATTAAAATAAATAATAATAATAATAGTTAAAATTGGTTAAAGTATCTATATGAAAAAGGAAAAAATATATTTTTTTAGTTCACATTGGGGTTTCTAATTTGGAAAAAAAAGTTGTTTAATTCACTTAGATTTGGCTTTGTACACTACATACATCCCTTCCAACTTCCACTCCATTTGTTAATGTTCAGAATCTATCAAATGAAAAGACACTTGAAAAGTAGCTCCAAGTCAAGTGTTATGGGCAAATTGCCAATTTGAATTTGTTCACAAATGTAAATTTAATGATGATGATGATGACAGTGATATATATCAATAATAACACAATTAATAATGGGGGAAAAAAGATCAAAAGAACAAAAAATATGATAGACAGAGAAACAATGGAAATAGCGTTAACAAAAGAAGAATATGAATGAAAAAGTAGTGGTTGAAAAAAGAATGTAGAGGAAACGTGTGAGAGAGATACACACACACGAGAGAGAGAGAGAGAGAGAACTGTATTCAGTAAAAGAGAGGGTAAGGAACATACACAGCAGAAGAGAGAGTGACAGAAAGATACACACAGTAGAAAAGAAATAAAAAAACAAAAAGTAAGACAAGGATAAAGCAAAAGGAAAATATGATATGAAAAAAAATAATATATTTACAATAAGAAAGATAAAAATTGTAAAAATGACAGCTTCATTATTTTTATTAGAGTGAAAGAAGCTTATTTAGTTTTGGAACCAATTGAAGATTCGGTTTGGCATTGATAAAGGGAGGGAAAAAAGCATATTCCTGGATATTTTTCAATTTTTTTTTCCTTTTGTTATTGCCATCTGTAATCATTAATACTTCTCTTAAGGCTTTTATTAATTCTCAATGATTTTTCTGCATGACTGCATGTGTTTCTGAAGCTGTGCTTACAAATAATAACAGGTCAAGATATGATGTGGAGTTTCTTAGGTTAAACACATTTTATAAGGACTCAAGCTTATTAGCAAAACACACTTGCCTCAAGTACTAACAGTTTTTACTTTTCTTTTTCTTTTTTTTAAAGAATCAAAATGTTATAAAAATAAAATCACTATTTGATAAAAGATACCAAATGTTCATTGCATACAAGTATCTATGTTATTAAAACAACAAAACTGGTGTAGCAGACTCATTTCTCAGGTTGACATCGAAGCCAGTGAAATAAGTTTGACTCAACAAGCACAAGTAAAAACTAGAAATCATGTTACGACAAATTAAACTTGGGGAATCAAAATAATTTAAAGTCAAGAAAAATAAAGGTTCTATTTACAAGTAATTACAAGTGTAAATCATTATCAACAAAAGCAGAATCCAACTTGATGAGGATTCAAGACATAATAGCATTATCTTCTGTGAAAGATAAGAATTAATTACAAAACACAGAAGCCACTGAGCAGTAGAATCTTTGATGTAGTTAATTATTGTCCTTATTATCCATTCCAATGATTCAACTGCAAAGCAGCTTCAAAGTAGGTTTTGTGTTATGCACAATTAACTCTTATCTTTGAAACACTTAAATATTTTCGGAATTAATAAATTAAACAATAACAATCTCAGTTAAATTTTCAGTTACCATCCAAAACTCTTGGACTGTCTATACATCTCAGATGAGGTATTGTAAATATTTACACTATTGTTCAGACAGTTGTCCTCATCTTTATTGTCATATCCACAACACATGGCTCAGTGGATAAAAGCATTGGTTGAAGTAATCCAGTGACTTGACCTAAAGAGTTGTGAGTTCAATATCTGGTCACAACAGAGATGAACAAAAACATGGAGAGTTGAGTTACTCAAGAGAAATAACTGAAATTGAGATATCCAGAAAAGGCATGGCATGCGAAACTGGAACAATCTACCCCCAGTGAACAAAATAAGTTTGAATTTCCAACATATTTCATCTGAAGAAGGCATACAATAGCCAAAACTTTGTGAACAATGTAAATAGTGTAAATACTCTTTGACTCTATAAAAATCAAAAGACTATTATTGTTAGACCAGGGTTTAAAAAAAAAAGTGATTTTTGGATCTGTAGAAATTAATACAGTTGTGCTGTACGAAGTATAAATTCCTTTTTGAATTGACAATGAACCTGTAGAGAAATGAATAAACATTATTATTTTATTACACTGTAAAAGAATTTTTTTAAAATCAATTCACCTCAAGCAAGACAATAAAGCCACTAAGACACAAGGAATTGCTGAGTGTTAGAGAATACAAGAAAAAAAAACTATTAAGAAAAGAGAACAATAAAAGAACAGGAATTAAGAAGACAGAAGATAACAATTAATATTGCATTTAAATATTTGAAGATCAAAGATGACTGGGAAGCAAAAAGCCAGAAGAGAGTTCCACAAGCAAGAAGTGCAATAGTAGAAAATATTAGCATAGAACTTCTAGTAGCATCTAGCAATTTCAACTTCAAAATGATGAGACCTTGCTGCCAACCTAGTACTATGCTTAAATTCATAAAGTCTAGGTAGCATAGAGGAGAGTTCATTAGAATAATTACCATGGAAGTATTTATAGAAAAGGCACAGAGAAGCTACGTTACTAAAAATGTGGTGTATTGGTTATCAACATGGGAAATGGAATTGGCAGGCCAAGTTCAAATTCCAGCTTAGGCAGTTACATTCATTTCATACCAGGTCACTTGAGAAAGGAATGAATTAATCTATTTTTCCAGATATTAGTAATTGTAGACAGATTTACAAAAAGAGCTATCAAAAAGTGGATGAACCTTCTTGTAGACCATTTCCACAATGAGATAGACTGGGTTTCATAGCTATATATACACCTAGTGCAATGATGACATGGTATTACTAGGTGGAGGGCTTTCTTGCCTGAAGTCAATCAACAAATGCATATTTGTGATCAAGGTGAGCCTTCAAGTCAGAGGACATTGGTTGTGGTTTAAGCTGGAGAGAGATGAGCTCTACCAGATCTACTTGTCCAAGACACATTATCCGTGAATGAATTCCTTTCCAACTTTTAACCCAGATATGTGGAAGAAACTGGTCAGTGAGTGGCCAATGATTTCATCCTTGTCATGAGAGCAGATGAGCTGTGGCTTGGCTTACAAGAGCTTACAGAAGAGGATTCGAGATTCACCAATTTCACTCCCAATAAGAATCATGGATATTAGGAAATGCAGATGGTGTAATGAATAGTGACTTGGAATGAGAATTTGGATTCAAATCCCAGTAGGGTTTTGTTATGGAGTGATTTCACAGTGGAGGCTTGTATTTGTATTAACCCAGTCCTAAAACAGGTTCGACGTACAAAACGTTAGGAACTTCATATAATAGGTATGACACAGTAATCTAGTTGTGGTCGCTGATATTTTAGTATCCGACTCACGGTCGTCCGGCATCGACTGACTGGCCAACCAACTTAGTGACTTCCGTTACTATTACTACTTATTATAGGTGGGTGAGTCTATTAACTATAGAATAGGTGTGTTCCACTATAACAGGTTTGTTACATTCACTTATGTGCAAATAACCTTGGGAAAGGTATAAATCCATCTCTTCTCCTCCAGCTATGTGTTAAATAGCAGGGCAGATTAGGCCATCTAGTCATGGTTAGCAACCAATCTAGGAGAAAGACAATTCTGAATTAAAAAAATGTAGCAAATATCCATGGTCTTTAACCAGAGAAGAAGGAAAGCAATATCATTTGATATTTAACAAGTAGCAAAAACAATTAATGTTTTTTGGCATTGAACTTAAAAAATGATTGATTGATTTGTTTTTACAGCTTAACCTTTTGCAGGTCATTTAAAGCCAGAAAATACTTTTAGATTGTAAATATTTTTTGGAGATAATGATTTACTGATACAATTACTGATTAATTAACCCTTGGATGGAGGGAGAAGAGGTGGATTTATATCTTTCCCAAGGGTATTTACATGCAAGTGAATATAACAAACCCAACTGGAATTGGAACTCAGCTCTCCAATTTCCAATTCCAAGCAGTTATCCATTATACCACCCAAACTTACAGCACCTAGCATTCCTAAGCAGTCACCCATCTAGGTACTAACCATGCTCAATTTTGCTTAACTGTGATGATCATACAAGAACTGGTGTTTCAATGTGATATGGATATAAGTATTGTTAAGAACTAACATAGATGTGTCAAGAGAACAATTTAAGTAACTATTATAGTAACAGATACAATTTAAAAATATATACTTAAAAAAAACTTTTATGCTACAATAAGTCAAAAGAATGGATTAATATTTTATCTACATTTATAAATAGAAATGATACCACAAAAGGATATTTCTTTGCTTTTTAACATCTGGGGATTATTTATTCAATTATGTTTTTACTTCAAACTTTTCAAAAACTTATTCTCTTCTTAAGACAAATGCAATGTCTGAGAGAAGAAAAAGTTTCTCAAAAAGAATTGAAAAAAAAATGTTTTTTAATATAGTCTTAGAGGAAATGATAAAAATGCAAACCTAAATAAGTGCTTTCAATATAAAAATACACACACCTGCATATGTAGATATATAATCTATGCAACAATCAATTTCTTATATTAAAGGGAAGTAACACAAATATATATCTATATTGCTGGTTCCAATCCAAAAGAAATAACGTCTAAAAACATCTCCCTCCCTAAATTTATAGACAAATCCTACAGATACATGCTGAAATTTCTTCCTAACTAATAAAACTAAACCAATTCAGTTTCATTTGCCATATTTTTCCTTCTGGTCTTGAAGTCAGAACACTATAACCACTTGACTGTGTGCGAACATAATTCTTACTTTGTGAACTTTTTTACCTAATTACTGTTGATTTGCCTAGTTTTGACTTGCAAATATATTGTTTGCTTAGTATTAATCTGCCCTGTCCTTTTTCTTCCTTTTCTTATTTTGTTAACCTTTTGTTAATTCTGTTTGTTGAGCATTTAGTCAATGACATAACTATGGCCAATTACTCCACATATATTATACAAGGATACACGCATGTATATACACAAGAAAATAAGTATATGCAGATACACTGACATCTGTCTATATTTCTGAGATGAGGTATTGTAACTACTTACACTATTTACACCATTCGGACTGTTGTCCTCATTTTTAATGCCATATTCACAACATTTCAGGTGTTGTATGCTCTGGCCTTCTTCAAATGATATACACTGGAATTTTAAACCAAACCCTTTATTTTGTCCACCAGGGTAGATTGTTCCAGTTTCACCTCTACTGTGGCTAGGTATTGAACTCACAACTCTGAGTCAAGTCATGTTTTGGATTACTTCAACCAACACTTTTATCCACTGGGTTGAGATATCAAGAAAAGGCATGGCATGTGGAATTAAAACAATCTACCCACATGCACTAAATAAAGGGTTTGCTTTGAAATTCCAATGTATGTCATCTGAAGAAGGCTGGAGTATACAACAGCTGAAACATTGTGAATATGGCAATAAAGATGAGGATAACAATCCAAACAATGTAGATAGATACACTGATGTGCAAAACATTTGGGCTACCTTGGTTAATATTAATTTTATCATCAAATTGAAAGTGAATAACAAAGTTAAACTACAATGATCTAGCAAGTCACCTTACACATCACTTTATAAGATGGAACTATTCCTACTTATAAATTTGCATATTATCATGACTACCATCTCAGATTTTTCATTAGCCCAATAGCATGGCTTTTTTCAGCTTCAGGCTGCTTAATGTGATGTAGCTTCTATTATGCAGCAACTAGGAAATGGCAATACTTTATTTTCTAATACTCAAAGCCCACAAAAACTACTGATAAAAAAACATACTGCTAAACAATATTAACTTAATGAAATAAAGGTGTATAATCATTTTATGTAGTTGGCCCAAGACTTTTGCTATGACAGTGTATATGCTAATAATAGATCAATACACAATCAAATTATAAAGATATAAACATGGATATCATAGTATTGTATAAAGGTGTTTAATAACAGAATGGATGCTGGGCGGAGAATGTTTACAAAAAAAAAAAAAAAAAAAACTTCTCAGTTTGTTAAAATCATATCAAGCAAAAAAGTTTTTCAGTCAGAATTCAACTAAACGTCTGAGATATAATAAATTCCAGTTAAGAGAACTCTATTGAAAACAACCAAAACACAAGAAATTTTGCATAAAAGCCAACAGATGTTGTGAATGGAAAAATAGGAAGATGTCTACTAGGTGCCCCCCCGCCAGTCCCCAACCTATTCACTTTCTATTTGGCTATGTCCACTTCATTTGGCATAATGAATAAGTATAAAAAAAAAAAAGAAAAAAAAAAAAAACATCTCCACCAGTCATACTGGAGTTACTAAGGAAAGAATATGATTTTCAAATAAATCAATATTTAAAGGATGTCTCATAATAAAACTTTTTTTGGGATATTGCTGGATTTTTCCTTCCAAAATGAGAGTGCCTACTATACTTGATGGAATCTAACAATTTGGACAACTAAGCAGGTCTTCTCAGATTCTCTTAATGTTTGATATTAGTTGCTGACAATCTGTGAACAAACATAAATATTTACCTCTTCTTGTGAAGTTTGATGTCTAACTTATTGGTAAAGAAATGGATGTATTTGGAGTTATGTTTTAAATCTTCTATGTGTTGTGTTCATTCAGGACATAGGCAATCATGGTTCTCCACAATTTCCTGTCCTTTGTAGCTCTTAATAAATTTTTTTTTCTTATCTCTTCTAAACCTTGTTCTGCCATACATTTACTCAAGATCTCTTTCCTCATTATCTACCTGAGAAATATCAACTCTCTTTCTGATGTAAAGTCTGTGTCCTTTTTGCTTCCATTTTCTCTAAAACTTCATCATTCATCAGATGTTCAGTCAATGGTGGTCTCAGCATCCTTCTGTACAACATATTTCAATTGCTTCAAGTCTCTTCTTCATCTGTGAAGAGATTGTCCAGCATTCACTGCCATATAGGAAGACTGATATTACATAACAGTTCACTACATTTTGTTTCTAATAAAATTTTCATGTCTCTTAATACTTTGCTTAGCTTTTAGAATGTACCTTTCACTATCCCAATACACCTTTGGATTTCAGTGTTGCACTTTCCTATGTTAAAACACTTCCAAGATATCTAAATTTTTGTAATGGTTTTGATTTTGGTATCTAGAACTTGTATGTTAGACTGTTCCTTTTGTTAACAACCATACATTCTTTCTTCTTGCAATTGATGTTTAGTCTTTTCTTCTTACTTTCCTTCACTACTTTCTGTAGAAGTCCTTATAGTTTCCTTTCTGTATCTGCTATCAACACTGTAGAGTTTTGTACATACTAAAAAAACTTCATGAATTTGGTAAGTAGCCAGAAAATTTACATGACCTCAATCTAGAGAATTTTGAAGACAGAGAAGTTTCTTGAAAATGTCCGCTTAGATCTGACAAAAGAATAGTAGCATTCTCAACAGCATTTGACATAAATTATTAGCAACATTTTGCTGGGGGAATTAAAAGAGAAACAAAATGCTCAAAAACCCCTTTCACAAATTTAAAACTGTTTCCTAGAAGAAATCAATTAAAAATATTGATATACTAATTGGCATTGCTTGCACAGAATACACTTCTGCTTTATTACGAGTTACACTTTTTATAGACATTATTTACATTATTCGGACTATTGTCCTCAACTTTGTCGCCATATTTATTTTAAAGATTATTTTTTGAATCTTCGGCCTTCTTCTGGTGGTTGGAATGTTGAACTGAACTTTTTATTTTAATATCTGTTGAAAAGACTGTTTCTTTCCAAATGCCATGTTTAATGGATGTCAGTTATCAGTTATCTCCTGTGGATCCTGTTAGTTAGATCCAGTGACAGGACCCAAAGAGTGTGAGTTCAATACCTTTTAAGGCAGTGGAGAACTTGGAGAGGGAAATTAACAGGAGATAACTGATAACTGACATCCATTAAACATGGCACGGAACTAGAACAGTCTACCCCAGTGTCTCTACTTTTAAAGGGTTCAGTTCGGTATTCCAACCACCTGAAGAAGGCCAAGCGCATAAACGGCTGAAACATTGTAATAAATATAAACAAAGATGAGAACAATAGTCTGAATAATGTAAATAATGTACATAATACCTCATCTCAGAAATATAGACAGATACTGAAAGGCCGAAACATTGTAATAAATATGGCGACAAAGATGAGGACAATAGTCCAAATAATGTAAATAATGTACATAATACCTCATCTCAGAAATATAGACAGTTACTTTTTATAGTATATAAACAACTAAGAAGATAATATGAATATCTAAAAGTTGAAGAGGACATAAAATTTGTATTAGTGAGAAAAAAAGATAGAGTGAAGACCTATAATATATCAGGAAAATAAATAGAATAATCCTCTTTTATTAGCTTTTACCATTGATCAAAGTATATATTTTTTCCTTTTTTTCTAATAAAATACAAATTAACTTAATTTTCTATATATCAAAATCTTAAATTATTTCAACAACACAAAAAGTAATAAAGTACATATTCTCAATTATATGTTAATTTACGTAAAATTATCATTTTTCAATGTAAATTTATAAAAGAAAATCCTTTAATCTTATTTACAGAAAAGATGAGCCAACAATACATGTAAAATATTTAAGACCAAATAAATAAGTTCTATTGAAAATATCATCACGTGAAAATAAAATCTGATATAAAACTTGCACAATTTATGTCGGAACTTTCAAGATGAGAAATTATCCTTATAATATAACTTTTTATTTGGAGAAGCCTGAAAACAAAAATAACAGAAACCTCCAGTTCACACTCCTCGCTAATCTTTTGAACATAAGTAGGGGTTTATCATTTCAAGAGAAAATAATGACATAATCAAGATGTTGATGTTCCACACAACCTCAAAAGAAAGAGTCAAGAAGGAAGCTCTCGTCAATAGCAGAAAGAGTGATAACAGCTAGTGGACTTGAGAAATCTATTTTCCTGAAAAAGTGTTTTTATAATTAGAAAGATTTTATAAATTTCAACTAATGGTAGCATTGGCTGCTCAGGCAATGATATTGAATATTTTCTTATAAGGAAATGACAAATATTACTATTAATATGCTCTTCTGACCAATACAAGATATTCTGTAAGATTGGAAAACTAGAATGATAAAAATTTATCCCCTTGGATAAGGTGTTTGGTTTAAAATTCCAAGAAGGTTACATAGCATGAAAAACACCTGAAAAAGACTTGAGAGTATAACTATCCAAATTAGAGTACTAGTCAGAATAAAAGGGCATGTAAAATTTAGATATGATCACAAAAAGCAAGACAAGGAATTTTAAATCTTATCTGTATGTAGAGACCAATGAACATTCTTAAAACTATCTACTGTAGATGTCATATATCAGCAAATATCAATTAGAAACGATAAGGAATGATCCATGAAGTGGTTAACCTGCTGATCTCAAAAGGTCACTAAAAGCAAGCTCAATTCTTGCCAAGTGTTTTGATTTAAAGTATCAAAATTTTGAGTTAGATAAAATCTGTTTAGAAGTAACTAATATATATATATATATATATATATATATATATATATATATATATAAAGGGTGTTCCAATAACTGATTTTAAATGTGAATTAAGTTTAAGAGTCTAATGATTTTTTTTTTCTTTCTCTTTTCGATTTGGCAGACATTTGGGTGATGTTATTTTTCACACATAATTGTAATAATTTAAATAACATGCTCCAATAGAGAAATAAATAAATTTTCACCAATAACACAGATTTATTTACTGCTGATTTTAATCTCTCTTAATGAAAAACCCTATATATATATATATATATATATATATGAGAGAGAGTTTTTTTTTATTAATGTTCACACAAAACAAGGTCCAAGAGCCACTCAAGGTAGAGTGTTACTTTATATTGTTGCATTAGGTTAACAAGAGCAAGACTTGAAGTTCTTGGGGCTATGCAGAAAAGATAACAGCTAACTCTAGACTTGAAGAGGTCAAGATTTAATTAGTGAATAACATTTCAGAGTTCAGTTGAAGACATTAGAAGTATAGTGCGGAAGTAGACTTTAGGAGGAACTGGAAACCCAATCCTAAACACGAAACAAAGGATAAACCTCCTGTTAAAAAAACTGGGGAGGAACGTGAATCGGATGATAGGCGAACATAACTATTCCTATTCCCTTCCACTCCTTTCTTCTTTTATGTGCTGTGTAAAATTCAGAGTGTAAATTTTAATAACTTTCCACAACTTCCTGTCCTCTGTGGTTCTAAGAATACTTATCTCCTAACTAACCATCCCAGTCTCTATTCAACCATTTTTTAGGTAGATTACTTGATCTTTCTCTCTTGCTTTTAATATACCCTGTGAATGTCAAATTCTCCAAGCTCTCTTTTCTCATATGTCACTGAGATTTCAACTACCTTCTGATTCTAAGCATATATCCTTTTTATTCTTATTTTATTTCTTTACAACATACTTGTTGCTCACAGGCTTGATATATGGCATTCACAGTATTGAATATCATACATCACGAATAACATTGGTGTTTCAGATCTCAAATGCTGATACTTATTAACATTGAATCAAGGACTATTTAAAGATAAGAACTGTACATATAACTTTGTGACAATACTATAAACTTAAAAATATCAAGACATATCTTTCAAATATTGAATCATATGTGATTTTTTATGATAACCTTTATTACAAGACTTTTGGTTCCAACTGAAAATCTATATGTGACTGTGTTTTCTTGAACTTAATCTCATGATACTTCTCTTTATATTTAACAGACTCACATCAAAAGAACTTTAAAATGGTCTAATCCACAAAGACACACCCACAGAGACTGATTTTAAAATTGATTTGCCCAAATATTGGAAACATGTCATAAATAAAACGGAATGAAATTTTACATTTTCAACTGAAATGAAAAAAAAAAAATAATCAATAAACAAAATAAAGGAGGCACACCGTAGAAAGAACCACAGAAATCTTAGGAAATATTTTTCCAAGAAAAAAAAAAAAAAACTCACAAAGATCACACATTTTACTAAAATGTGTTTTGTTTTTTTTTTTTTTGTTGTTTTTTTTTCAATCTCTCTAAGGTTTTGTATAATAATTAACAAATAATTTTATTTTTGCTCTGCAAAAGAATAAAATCTATACCAGTATGTTGCTGTACAAATACAATTTCCTGAGTAAAAATAAAATTCCCAACACAAATTCTATATCTTTTTCCTTTCTAGATAACTAATATGTGGGCAGTTCTACTGATTTGCTAAAAAATTAGCTTACCATTATATAAAAAAAATGACTCAAACTAAATAAAAACAAAGTTCTACCATTGTTATTAAAAGCAAAGACCAAAGGATTCTTTGATTATTAAATTATATTTTTTTTCATCCTTTTTTTTTTTTTTAGATCATTTGAAATTTTGGTTAAATTTTTTTTTTTTTTGATACCAAAAAAAAAAAAAGATTAGTATAGGAAATACTCAAATCTTCTGAGTAGTGAAAAAAACACATCAATTTGGAAATTATTGCAAAAATTAAATAATTTTTGGATTTTAATGAAACTTTTATGACTTATTTACAAATGAAATTATTTTAGAAATGTTTTTTTTTAAAAATCTTGGTAAAACCTTTTTTTTTTTTTATATATATATCTGTTACCCTCGACTTATGTAATTTTATGAAATTTCAAGAAATTAAATTTTGTGTCATTTAATGTTTATATTAGTTAAAAGCAAAACTCCTCAGAGAATTTTTTTTTTTTTGTAAAACAGAAGCACCAGTTACTGAAAATTTGCTCTGAGTCAAGAAGTAAAAAATGGAATAAAACTAAGATATTATTTAATTAGAAAAGCTTTTAATTGTTTATATGAATATGATATATTACGGACACTATTGTATTAAGAGAAAAAATATTTTGATCAATAATGAATTTTTATAAAAATATTTTTCAATTAGAATAATTTATAAAGTTTTAAAACTTTTACATTTATATCTGTCTAAATACACAGAAAAATACTGAGATAAAAGACCACAAAACTCGTTACCTAACCAAATTAGTGAAGAGGGGTCATTCTATCTCAAATCAGCCAACAGCCACAGTTGACCCTCTCAGAAAAATCTGGGAAAATTTGCAGATGATCAAATATATTGATAAATCCCAAATATCAGATTTTTATCTTTAATATGTTTAAAATCAGAGCATCTTGAAATTTCACTGAATTTTTTTGCATTTAACAAACTTCTAACACTCATACCACACTACAGGTGACAATAAACATCATAGAATTCTCTCCCTTTGCTTCTCTAGGTGCATTTTGTCTCCTTGTGATGGATGCTATAAATAAACACTTGTCAACTGTTATTTCCAGTATTTTAAGCTCAAAATCACCTCCTACATTTTTGAAACAAGGCTAAACTTCTGTTTTCCAACACCATTTTGAATTCTTCTAGACTACACGAGATGTAACACCTATTAAACACACGTTAATTTTTTGTTATTTTTTATAAACAAAAATGGCCACATGAATATCCAACAAACCTTTTATT
>CAHIKZ030002791.1:392500-430000 GCA_903632075.3 Acanthosepion pharaonis
TAGCAGGTTGAGGAATCTGAAAGCCAAGTTTAAGTTTCAGGCAAGTTTATCACATTCACTATTTTGCAATTAACCTTGAGAAAGGCATAAAATCATCTCTTCTACACCCAGCTATGAACAGACTGAGTCCTATAGCCAGACTGGGTCCAACACTGCCAACTATGGATAAAATAATCTCGCCAACCTGCAATTGGCTAAGTGTGATGAGTACAGCTACAACTGAAGACATGGTCAATCAAAGAAGGGTTTCTACAACAGGTGTGAGAATGATTTATATTTGGAGATTAGTCATTTCCGTACAGAGAATACAAGTTTCCATCAAGAGCAGCACAAACAATGACAACTGCCACAAAACTAAGAAACATCTGGAAGGGCAAGAACATCTACCTGAAATCAAAGATCAGATTGTTGTATGCCTGCAAATTTAGGACATTAACAGTAGAATAATCCAACCATTAGAAATGAGATATGACAGAAGCACACACAGATTCTTTTATGCAGACAGCATCAGAAATGATGCAGTGTGTGACACCATCAAACAAAATCAGGTCCAATGGAAGACCTCATATCCACCATCAAAGCTGAAATGGCATGAATATGTTATAAGAGCCAATAATCTTTCCACTGTCATCCTGCAAGGTACCACCTTACACAAAAGAGGAAGTAGACAGAGGGAAAAATGGCCTGACACCCTCATTGAGTAGACTGGAAGATCATTCACAAAGACCCAGACATCAACATGCAACCACAGCATTTGGAGGGAGGTGCTCAGCTACACAGCAACACTACAATCACTGATGATGATATAAACATTGGGTATTCATTGACCAAACATCACTGCTGATTAAAATTTATAAAATCTTTCCCATCAAACAGGTTTTCAGGAAAATAACTCTTAAGTTCACTAAATGTTATAGCTCTTTGATAGGAGTTTACTTTCTCACCATTTGTTTTCCTTTCTACCTACATATGTTACCTATTTTTGTTGTTGTTGCTATTGGAAGTTTTCAATTGATCTCTCTTGTTATTTGATAAAGCTCTTTGTGATTTTTGTAGTGATAATCTAGAGAGTCTGATGAAGGATTGTTTTCTTTTAAGTCCTAAATGGATTCATTTGCCTGAAGCCATTTTTAATCATTGATCTGATAAAACAGTTTATAGATGACTTTAGACATTTCTGAACAAATTGAAATCCCCATTTGACATCCATATAAGAGTCTAGATCTGACGATGATATATCAGAACACGATTCAAGTTCTTAGGTTAATGTTTTGGTTTAGCAGCATCTTGCAGTGTTGATCAAAACTAGCCTTACCACAATCTATCCTATGTTCCATTTTCTTATCTCCTATACTCAATTTGTTAACTTATCCATACACATATGTATTTGAGGTGCTTAGTATTCACTAATTACACATTCTGAATTTTTATGATGGACTAAGAGGATGTGCCATAATTGTTTTCATTCAAATTCCAGATCATAGATTCTGTTTTGGAAACATTTATCTTGTCTCTTACTTCTTAGAACACTTGATAATGATTGCCGATTTGTTCAGGATCATTTTTATACCACCTATGTGATCAGCATAGCCTAAACCCCATCACCATCAGTACACTAGCCACTGATGTCAAATAACTTAAGGTGGACATGTGTACACTTATTGATTTAAGATTTTTATTTTTGTTTAATCTAATTAGGAGTAAATTATCCCAGTAGCACTTTGTATCAAACCTCTTCACCAACTTGCTTCTAGTCTGACCACTGAACCAAGTATGCAAATGTATGTGTAGAATGATTTTTATATCATCAATTATTCATCATAAGTCACCACAGAATTCCACACCCTGTCACAACAAATCACATCAAGAGCATCCAAAAACTGTGTAAACAAATACGCATCAAGAAAAGAAGACACAAAAATAAAAGAAACAAAACAGAAATGCCTGTAAGAGATTAAGCTATGATCAAACAGCTTTGAAAAGACATCAAAAACCATAAACAACCTCAATAGGATGTCAACATAATATCCATAAACAGATCACAGTACACCAGACTTGTCCAAACGGAAAGGCCACAAAGAAAGTGTTTGTTCATTTGTACAGTAACAGCCAACATGTCATGCCAGGTGGCAAAAAAAAAAAAAAAAAATACAAAGAATTTTGACAAATAGGTTTTTTTTTCTCTACTTTCCTTTTATTATTGTTAATGCCAATCATGTGATCACAATAAGAGCTTTAGATTCATTTATATCCAAGAACTGGAGGGACAAAAATCTGTCATTTGTGGATAAACATATTTAACCCTTTTACTGACAAATGCCAATCTTATATTATTACTTCTGATATTTAGTTATTGTTTTTGTGAGTGCCTTCTTTGAGAATTCAATTACATTAGATTTTTACAAAAATTATAACCTAGGCTGTTTTTAGAGTTAAGAGAGAAAAATTAATCTGTATAAAATTCTTTGGTACACTGCTTAATGTTTACAAAATGACTACAAAGTACAATGGGTAGAAAATTAGAATAACTATGGTTTCATCCTGCCACTAACTAAATATGATGACTTGGACGAAAAGGTTCATTTTCATTGTCTAAAAACTTTAGGTTGTTTTTGCTTAGCAGTATATCAACCTCTATGAGTTATTTAATGCCAAAATCTAAATATTTTGTACGCAATTTTATTTTATTTTTGGGGGATAATAATGGTTTTAGTGATATAAGTTTTATTAATTAACCCATAGATGGAGGGAGAAGAGGTAAATTCATACCTTTCCCAAGGGTATTTGTACATAAGTGATTATAACGAACTCAACTGGAATTCTGCTCTCCAATTAACAATTCTGAGCAGTTATTCATTACACCACATACACATTCAGACTTACAGCACGTGGTATTTCCAGGCAGTCACCCATCTATGTACTGACCCGGCTCAATGTTGCTTAACTTCTGTGATTGTACAGGAACTAGTGTTTTAATATCATGTGGTATAACCCAAAAATTTTAGGAAGCATTACCATGTTGATAAGTCACATGATTCAGTTCTTTCATATACTATGTTCTTTTCTCCTCAGTCCCCACTTCTTTTTATATACTCTTATTTGCCAAATACAAGGCCTTTATTCACATTCAACCGGGCTTATAGAGGCCAAGAATGTACTTGTTAATGTGTCTGTATTTCAACATTATCTTTGATCATTCATTTAACAACTTTGCACAATCCAGATGCATTACAATCACCAACTTCTCTTCCTGGCATAATTTACAGCTACTGCTGCTAGTCCTACCAGATTTGACGCTTCTCAATATACTCCACTGTACACTTGGATTGTTGCTATTTTTTTTTCTCTTAACTTCCAAACATAGTCCCCCAGCTTTGTAGAATACCTATGGTTTTGTATGTTAAATGAAGAAGCATGATTGTACCAGCATTTCTTGAAGGTACCCTCAGTACATCCAATATAAACTTTTTTTGTCCACTATCATTAACTTCAGCTTGATAAATTACACCTTCTGTGCAGCAGGCTCCATTCAAAGGGCATTTATTTTTGTTTCTGCAATTACATAACTTCTTGCTTTCACTGCTTTTTTGTGCATCAGCTTTCAAATTCCTCGCATTTTGCCTCTTTATGATGATGTTTAAATTGCTAGTGCAACTGTAACTCAATTTCACAATGTTTCTGTTCAAAATTCAACACAATTTTTTCCTTATTAAACCAAAGAATATTTTTCATATTTTTGTTTTTACCTGCAGATTAAAGAGGGATGTGAAACAAATTACATTTCTCTTATTCTGTTATTCCTCAGTTGTTGATCAATCAACGGGTTTAAATATAAATCTCAATTTATGCCCCCCTCCCACTTGGTCTTCCTCTTTCTTTCTTTTTTTTTTTTTTGTTAAATATTTCCCTTGTTTTTTTCCTTGACAATCTGCTTTTAATCTGTACTTAATTACACACGCTGGGTGATTCAACTTCGAATTTACATATTTTAACACTGTGTTAGGGTTTCTATTTGGGGAAACCGTACCGGCCAATAGATTAAATTCATTATCCAAATATTGAATATTTTTATGTTCATTTCCAGTGATTTCAAAATTTAAGAGCTTAAAGAGTTTTTTTCCTGGTGGTATCATTAGCTCTTTTATTATTTGGCACCACAATTAGTTCCTCATCTTTGTAAATACCATGGCTGTCAATGTGGACAATTTTATTAATTTTACTTAATATAAATATACCCATCAGCTCAGAAATCTCTACCCCATTGAAAGATCCTTGGGGAAAATCAAAGTTTACTTCTTTGGACTTCTTCACCCATGCTTCTCCATTATGGGTCAAAACAGATTTTCAGCAATACAATATTAACTCACTCTGCTCTGGCATGATGTCAAAATTTTTTCCATCATATAATGCTTGTAATAATCCTTTCTTTGTGATGGTAGGATAAAAATTTTTTTTTTTTTTTTTTTTTTAAAGCAAAACACCTGAAGCAAGGAAAGAGTGCTATTAGCATGCAAGGGGTTATAGAGAGTAAGAGTAAAGAGGAATGTTTGGGAAAAGGATAAAGTAAACAACATGGATTAAGGTCAAGGCATCAGAAGATGTCGATTGGCATTACATTTATATTATATTTGATAAATACCTGTTTTTTTTTCTTATCTTCAATCTTATTGAACCAAAAGATGCATTCATTGGATTCCTTCCACTGATTCACCTGCATTGCTATTCTTAGTAGTTTGCATATATTTTATGTAATTTTCTGGCTTATAATGCCCAATTCTGTCTTCATATTTTCATTTTGTAAACTTCTGGACTCATAATATATATTTTTTTCTGTTTTATTGCCCTTTACAAAAATATATATATATATATATATATATATATATATATATATTTATTTCTCTTATTTGCACTGATAGGTTCTTTTGAAAATTGCTTTTGTTTCCTGAACCTTATATTATCGATAATAACAATTAAATCCTTTTCAAAGCTAGATAGATCTTCCACTACAAGGGGGTATTTCCTAGTCCTAAACACTGGTTTTTTTATATATTCATTATTGTTTGCATACTTTTGCAAAGCAAACTAAATCCTCCATCTCATTCTCGTGAGAAAGGTTTCTTTTTGTTTAACAATATTCATGCCTACTATGTATATGAATATTTTTTTCAATGAATGCTGGATTTTAAATTCTTGCATATTTGTGTGTGCCAGTGCAATGTTTGAAAAAAGATCTACACTGTAGAATGTAGTTGTTTGATAAATTTCAGGTTAATTAGAAAAATGGGGCATTATAAAAGATACACACTGTAAAATAAATACTTGACTGCTAAGCAAGAGCTAGATTTAAATGTAAAATGTATGTAAAATAGGCCAGGAAATTATCATGCCAAAGACACATATATAAAATAGTTCAATTTTCTGAACAGTGCATTGAGCACTTTTTTATATATCTGTCTTTGGCACAGTAATCTCCAAACCTATTTTGCATACACTTATATATATATATATATATATATATATATATATGTGTGTGTGTTAAATAATATGGATAAGTTTTCTCTATCAATTTTTTTATTAAATCTTTCAAATTTCTGAATAAGTTGTTTTGTGTTATTGGTAAATCTGCCAAAATTCATATTAAATTTATTTTGTATTATATCCCACTCGCAAGTACTTTCAAATGTTGCTACATTCATTTTTAAGGATTGTTCTGTGTAGCTACGCAACTGGTTTTTAAGTCTGGTGTTCTCACATTTGCTGAAACCAATTTCAAGTCACTCAAGGTGACATCATATAAAATCAAACTGAAATTTTTATGTGTATGTTTTTGGGTTCCATCAAATGTGAGAATGTTGAAATTAAAAACTATTTGCATAACTACACATAAAACAATTCTTGAAAATGTATGTAGTAACATTCGAAAGTACTTAAGAAAAAATAATATAAAATCAAAGTTAATATGAATTTTGAAAATTTTAATGACAGCACAAAACAACTTATTTAGAAATTTGAAAGATTTCTGGGGGAAAAAAAAAAAAAAAAAAAAATTGACAGACAGAACTTGTTCATCATATTTTACAAAACATGTTTGCAAGATCTTGCTGCCAAAATATGCCTTATGTATATGTATGTATGTATGACAATATTGTTTGGATTAATTCATGGAATAGTAAAAAATATTCCATTTGGAAACTTATTATTTAAACTTTGTAATTCTTGTGTCATGTTTTTCCCAGAAAAAGAATTAATGAAAATAGAAAATCTTCATTGCATTTTTAAAATGTCTTTATTTTCATACAAACCCGTTATCACATTAATAAGCACAAGAACTATAATATTAAACAGTTCCTCTCTAATAATACTATAATACACCATAGAGACAATTGATAAAAAAAAAAAAAAAACATTAAAAATTATCAAAGCTATTTACATTCAACAAAAGCAACCATCCATTAATAATAATAACTATAGCTGCCAATCGTATATTCTTCATTGCATATAAAAAAAAATACAATGCACATGACTGATACACAATTGCATGTTGCTGACATGACTTTCTGCATTTTGATTTATCAGATTCAATTTCAAACAAAAAATATGGCACTGTCAAAAACTTAAAGAGAAAAAAAGAAAAAAAAAAAAAAAGAACCAAACCACTTTAAACACTTGATTTTCTTTCCTTTACTTTATTTTATTTCATTTTACTTTTTTTTTTTTTACACCCCTGGAAGATGATTCATCTGAGTTGAAAGCTTGAACATAGACTTGGTTTTGGATATTTTCTGGCATTTGCAGCAGCCAGGTTTGTGGCATATGATTCAGAGTTTAGAAAAGACAATGGATATATTCAACCAACATATAAGGTAACCAAAAAAGTCCTTGCCATTTTTTATATCACATGGGAAGAAGTGATCATTAATAGACAAATAAATGACGTATGGGGAAAGTGGTGGGATGGGAGTGGGGGCACTGCTCATGACCAATCCAGGTGTATTGAACACACACACTCATCAGTCATAGCTTAAGCAGTGGCAAAGACATATGCCAGTGTTGAAGCTGCTTTTTTGAGGTTGTCTGCTTTATTACTTTAAGGTGGGCTTGTCCACAGCTGCATCAAATCACATCACATCTTTGGGGATAATGCTGTGAGTGAACACATTGCCAGGCACTGGTTAGAAAATTTCAGGTGGAGAGATTTGTCACTGATTAGCCCCACAGTGGCTAGCCACAGGTTCTAGATGATGATTTAGTTTGGTTGTTTTACCAGTATATCAACCCCTGTGCCTAGGTGATGAGGGCCTGAAGGCGGTCACAGAGGACAACAGCCAAACCTGTTGTGAGCTTGCCAAACACATCCAGGTTTCTGATGAAACATTCAGACTTCACCAGCACCTCATAGAGAAGGCATACAAGTTCAACAAGTGAATACCTCACACAATGTTAGAAAACAATAAGCAACAAGTGACAGCCTGTTTTTCATTGCTTCCCCAGTGCTGCAATGTACCCATATTTGCACAAATGCTCCACAGTGACAAAAGGTAGGTCCTCTATGACATTCCCAAGTGTGCCAGACATTGGTTATCCTCACAGGACCTTGTGCCTCACACTACAAGACCACCCCTACGCTTTCACAAGATCACGCTCTGTATCTGGTGGGCTAGTCTACATGTGGTACACTATGAGCTGCTACCAACAGAACAAACCATCACTGCAGACATGTACTCACAGCAGTTGGAACATGTGTAACAGGTACTGAAGCAGAAGAAACCAGCATTTGTTAATCACAAGGGTGTACTGTTCCTCCATGATAATGCCAGGCCTCATGTGGCATGGATAACCAGGGATACCATATGGCAACTTTGCAGGAAGACACTGTACCACCTACCTTACTTCCCAAACCTTGCAACGACAGATTACCACCTCTTCCATTCCCTGGACTACCACCTTTATGCGAAATTCTTTGCAAATGAGGTAGACATGGGGGTTAGACTGTTCTTGTTCCACTGCCCATGTATAGAGATATCTGATCTAATTTTAATTTCTCGTGGCAATCGCATGTTAGTATAGACACAAAAGAGATCCTGAATCACCTACAGACATGTTTATCAACACCAGTTACATCCAGGTTTTCTGTGTTAGCAACAGGATAGCTTCACATGTCTACATACAGGCCTCTCTGCAAATGGTCAAGATCAAGGCCTTTGTAAGATGCCTCATGCTAATAAAAGCAACAGGAAAACAAGCAGTCAGTAAGACAAGGTGTCATGTGAAGTTAGTCCTATGGACATTTTATCCCTAAAGTTGCTTTCCAAGGCAGTGTTATTTTTGTTACCTCCCATATCTTTCCCATCTTGCAATAGTTGCTGAAAGAGCAACTGATTAGGTGTTTCCCCCAATCTCAACAAACTTTTGCTGCACATTACAACACCTACTCTTGTTTGCCAGTTTCCACTGAAAGCCGGAATGCACAACAGCTGAAATGTTGTGATAATGTTGAGATGAGGACAATAGTCTGAATATGAATAGAGCAAATAATGATAACTTCTCATCCTAGAAATTCAGACAATAATTTAAATGAGTATGGAATAATTCAAACCCTGGATTTACACATAAGACACATAATATACATTCACCATTTATCTTATCACCTAATTTTCCTCCTTTTTTTTTTTTTTTTGCCCAAAGAGATGCTTTGTGTAAAAGAATGATACACTATTGTAAGGTAAATCATTTTGCCCATTTCACTAAACTGCTGTCTTGCTGAGAGTTTATCTGTAGCTGTAACAGGTTAAGATAAAATATATGAATTTTTGTTCCTTTTCTAAAAGAGGTTCTTCTAACAATTTCCACCTTCTCTATGAGTATAAACTTAAAGACTTGTTTAAGTTTCAATTAGTTGGCAAAAATTCAAAAATACGCAGAAGCTATGGTGTAACAAATGCTGAAAATTAGCATAGGAATTTTTTTTTCTTTTAAATAGTGATAAAACGAAGTTACTTGAGAATAAGACAGAAAAATCAATAACGTAAAGAATCCACAAGAAACATTTATTGGCGGGATAGGAGGAGAAAAAAGAAAAAAAAATCAAATCCTAACTTGAACTTATTAATCTAATACCAAAAAAAAAAGAAAAAATACTAAAGTGGACACCTACAAGAAAGCAGGGGAGAAAGGTTTAAGTTAGGTAAAGTTTTCAGACATACAAATTTTCATCTTTTATCTCCTTTTTGTATAGTATTTATATAAAAGCAATTGCTTTACAGATATTTATACTATGCGATTATTATTTACCGAGATATATCAATAAGTTCATAACCTAATGAAGAGTATGGTATTTATTTTAAAAACATACTTTCCTTTATTTACATTTGGGTTAATGTTCTCATCTTTATTGTTATTATCATAATGTTTCAGTCATTGTACCCTCTAGTCATCAGGTATCCATTGATCCAGATAACCTTCAAAGAATTCCCAACTGCTCTTTATTTAATCTATGGTGTAGACTGTTTATATTCCATTGACCATGCCTAGGGATATCTTGTTTATTTCTTTTTAGTACTCCTCAGTTATTGCTTGCCCTGAGTGTAAGTCTATACTAACCATCCCAGGGATTAAAATCCCAATTACAAT
The DNA here is from genome assembly GCA_903632075.3 of Acanthosepion pharaonis. Lineage (NCBI taxonomy): Eukaryota > Metazoa > Mollusca > Cephalopoda > Sepiida > Sepiidae > Acanthosepion > Acanthosepion pharaonis. The sequence continues at coordinate 402,131 of CAHIKZ030002791.1, forward strand.
GCCACCACGTTCATGAACTAACATTTAATCCACAAGACATGATATCCCTAGACATGAACAGTGGAATATGAGAACAATCTATGTAGATTAAATAAAATTAAGTTCAAAATTCCCTGACAACTACCTGGATTGTTAGACACTAAATGAAGACCAAAAAGTTGTGATAATAAAAATGCGAACATTAGTTCAAATATAAGTGATATAAATAATAATAACTCCTCATCCCGGAAATTCAGAGAGAAGGTGATCTGGCCATAATCACAACAAAAATGAGAACATTAGCTCAAATATAAGTAATATAAATAATGAAAACTTCTATTTTCTAACACAATCTCCTTTTTGTCAAGGCACTTAATTCAATGGTTAATACTAATCTCAAAACAAAGTTTATACATTGAATATTTTCAGCTTATAACTATGTTAAGCTATGGATTTATTGATATATAAATACAGATTGCTCCTATTATTGTATTTTGCCTTCAAACTGAGGCAACAAAATTCAATGATCTATTTTAAATAAAACCTCTGGCCTGCAGTTATAACTTTTTCCTCCCTTAAAAATATCCATAAAGGCCTGTGAAGTGGTTGAGCAATTACCAATTTGAAATTTGTAAATATATCACCATATTCCATGCTAAGCAGTCAAGTCTGGAAACTAGAAGACATTTACAAAAAAAAAATAAATAAATAAATAAATAAAATAATTTTCCAAGATATGTTTTAGAGCAAAATAGTCTGACGCCAATTTTTAAAACAACGGAAGCTTGTGCTTTTTCTAAGATAACATTTCTAAATAGATTTATCTAAGCAGTGTCTGCAAAAATGTAATTTCATAAAACAAAAGTAAAATGAAATATATATATATATATATATATATATATATATATAAATAAATAAACACAGAGACTTAAGTCCTCTATAATAATAATATACAGTCTATGATTTAACAGAAGTAGTTCATAAAATTCAATATTTTTCTGAGGACATTTTAAGGAGAGAATAATAAGGGTTGAAGTAGCCAAGATCTGTTATTTTATCCCCCACCCCACTCAAGAGACCACTTATATATTTAGTGGCTTGATAGAAAGCATTTTGTTTAATATTGAAAGGAAAGAAAAATGTATTTTGTATTAGATAAAAAAAAAATAAAAATAAAAATAAAAAAAAAATCTATTTTTATTTTATTGTCTCTTCCATAATTGTGGTTGTTCTATGTGCTATGTCCCTTCAGGGTGTTGGTGATCATAGCACTCCACAATTTCCTGTCCTTTGTAGATCTTAATAAATTTCATCTTTTTGCTATCTCTCCTTAAACCTGTTCTGTTAACCATTTCCACAACATGACTAGGTATGTTATGCATTGTTTTCCTCTGACCCTCAAGTATAAAATTTTCCAATCCCTCTTTCCTCATTACATGCCCTAGAAAGTGTCTTTCTTGCTTCCATTTTCTCTAAAACTTTGTCACTGGTCACATGTTCATTCCATAGTATTCTCAGTATCATTCTGTAGAACCACAATTCTACTGCTTCAATTCTCTTCTTCATCTATGACATTGTCCAGCATTAACTGCCATATACGAGGACTGATACTATGTAACAGTTCAGTAATCTTTTTGTTTCTAACAAAATTTTCCTGTTTCTTAATACTTTGCTTAGCTTTTAGATTGCATTTGCATAATACTCTTTTGATTATTGGCAATACTTTTTAAAGGTTATTTTTATATATCCTAGTGAAAACATTACATTGTTAAATTTAAATATAAAACTAGGAATTTGGATGTGCAGATTGTGTAATGGTTAGAGGATAAGAATGAGAAGTCAATGAGCCGAGTTCAAATTCCTTTCAAGATCATTACATTTGCTTTTATATAAATACCCTTTAGAAAGGTAGGAATCCATCTTATCTTCCCCACAACTATGGGTTAAATTGCAGGGAAGACAAGATTCTCTATCCTTGGTTGGCAACCAGTATAGAAGGAGGAAAACTGAATTCAAAACCATATGTAACCCTGATGAGGCATATACTTGAAATGGGCCCAGCTGAGAGTGATCATTTCTTGACTAGCATTCTGATATAGCTTCCAAATGATTACAAGAATTGTCCCACTATTTGTGCCTACTCAAATGTGATCTTTTTATTTAATCCTATGTAGGAATTCTGACCAATTTGGGATTCATTTCATTTTTGACTATTGGTGTTTTAGCCAATCATAGGAGTAGATTCCATTTTGCCCTTAATATTCCAACACAAAGTGAAGAGATTAAGACTTTAAGGTTCTTGCTACATGGACTAAATGTTACTATTAAATGTTAATCTCATTCTTAACATGGAAAAACTTGCACTGACAATATTATCTTTAAGTCTAACAAGCTCTACATTTTAGAATTTCTACAGTTCCACTATTCAATCAGCATCAAAGCTAGTCTTCTATATACTGTGTGCCTTCAGGACATAGGCAATCAAGGCTCTCCACCATTTCCTATTCTTTTTCATTCTTAATAAATTTTTACTTTTTGTTATTTCTCCTAAACTTTGTTCCACCATCCATTTACGAAAGCTCACTAGGTAGATTATGTATTGTTTTCCTCTGTCACTTTTACCTTCAATCTATCCTGTGAGTATCAAATTTTCTAAGCCCTCTTTCCTCATATGCACTAGAAATTTTAACTCTAAGTATAAGTGTCTTTTTTTGTTTCCATTTTATCTAAAATTTTGTTGTTGCTCATGTGTTTTGTTCATGGTATTCTCAGCATCCTTCTGTAGAACTACATTTCTGTTGCTTCAAGTATTTTCTTCATGTGTGTGAAGATTGTTTAGCATTCACTGCCATATAGGAAGACTGATATAATGTAACAGTTCAGTACTCTGTTTCTAACAAAATTCTTAGTAGGTACAAAAAAAAGAAATTGAATTTGTAAATAACTGCACATGTGTGGTGAGGTGATCTTTTCAGGAAACTGCATTTTTCATACATCAAAATTTGGTAAGTTACACTTGTAGTATATACAGATTTTACAAAACAGTTTCAAAGACAGAATAAACCACAAATGGACACTTAAGGCAAAAACATGGGTGGGGGATATTGACACTTGTAAAATGAATGGCCAGATGAGATCTTAACCTTTCTTTCCGTCCCCACACACTTTTCCCTTTTGTTTAGAAGATTATAGATGACAAGATAGTCAATAGATTGGGGTATGACTCGTTGACATCCAGAGAACTTGCAAAACAGAACAAAATCTATTCATTTCTTCTATGGACCCATAACTAACTAGGGGGAGTCACTTTATTCTTTATCAATATTATCCATATACATGCAAATATGTTTCTAACAATGATCTTACAGACACGTGTTCATATATATATATATATATATATATATATATAATTATTATTTATAAAAAAATTATAACAGAAGTATGTTATAAAATCACTACAAAAATAGCCATTTTGTTTCAACACCCTCAGTGTCTTATCAAGTGATGATGTTGAATATAAAATAAATGGTTTTAAAAGTTTCAGATTAATTAACAATCCTACATTAGGGGGAAACATTGTTAAAAAAGCTAGAATAACCAATCAAAATCCAAGTATAGGAAGATTCAAAAGCTTGACAACGAAATCATGTTATAATAGCTATTCAGATCTTTAAAATATGTGTAATATTAAAAATAATTTATACTAACCAATAATTATAAAATTATATGATAAAATTTAATATTAAAATTAAAAACTGGCAATTTTAAAATCCAAATTTAATCACTATTAAGTTCAAAAACTACAAAATTATTGAGAAAAGAAAAAATACATGTTATTCAATTTATTTCTTCGTTGAAATTACGTTTGACAAGACGCTACAATATATCCGGTCATTTGACAATACATGTATATATATTTTTTATTCTAAAGTGTGTGAATGTGGTCTTAAACTCACACGCAAAACAACAAAAACACAATCAGATTATAATACATAAGCACCCAGACATATTTAGATATATATATATATACACACACATACAACAAAAAAAAAAAAAAGAAAAAAAAAAGGTCAACGAGACAGGAACATCTTTACAACCCTTTATGAAAAAAGGAAACGGGGAAACAAACACCTAAACACACACACATCTACATGAACATTCATAAATACATTGCAAAAATTATAAATGTGTCATCCATCTTAAATCAATCAAGTTACAAGTGACCCTCCCAGAAAAATCTGGGAAAATTCACAAGTGTCCTTGATGAAATTATTGATAAATCACAAACATTAGATCTGTATTTTTTTAATAGTTTTACAATCAGAACATCTTGAAATTCCACAGCATTTTTTGCATTTTCCTAAATAAGGCTTTCAATGAAATTCAGATATTCATAACACCAAGGATATTACATGTACAGATTTGAAACTTGGTTAACAGTTGATATTTATTGCAGATTACAAATATATAAACTGAATGGGTGGCAATGGCAGGTTTCTTCTCCTAATTTCCATTTCAAAACTCATTTCCAAATTTTTTTAGGAAAGGTGCTAAGTAGTATTTTAAATATTTTTAAATCCACATAAATTATCATAATATTTTGCAATGTAACAAGACAAGAACTAGTGTACATTATATAGCAATATAATTATGTCAGGTTGTTTGCATATCTATTTTGTAGTTTTATTTTTTCAAATTGTTTGAAGTTTTCAAACCAGATACTTTATGTCAACTAATGGAGGAACATGAAAAACTTCACAATATGAAAATTAATGGCCCATTTTCCAAGCCTTTTGGCTTGGATGAAGGCATGGTATCTGTTTGCTTATTTTAGATGGATGAAGGCACTTTGTTCTGAGGATTTCAACCCTGCAGCAGAACATTCCACATTGTACTAAAAGAGGTTGGGTCAGTATAATATTGATTCGAGCATAACAGCAGTTGCAGGGAGAGGGTAATTTTTGTCCTCAACCCATATACATATTTATGTGCATAGGCACACCAAGTTAAAAATGACCTTGTGCTATATGCTGTCTTTATGGGGAGGTTGAGTGAATAATCATCCCATTTTTCAAGCAGATAAAACTTAAAAAAAAAAAATTAAAAAAATAGTACCTCATTTATACAATAATTAAGCTTTTGTTCTAATTTTAATGTTAGCAAAATATGACAGATCTTGTGTATTCCCACTATTTATTTTTTTCATCAATTTCAGTGAATTTCCAGTCCGAGACGAAAGATGTCAATGCTAATTCCCAAAGAACAAATGTTGCCAACATATCAAATACCTTTTGTAAACAATTGTTATCAACACCTGCCTACTTTGTGTTTTATTACCTATTGTGCTGAGTATATTTACAATTTTGGTATTTTAAATAAGATGTTTTTAAGCTGAGAAAAAAATTTATGGAAATGTGTACTTGTGTATAATACAACCTCCCTTTTTGCCTTTAACTTTTGTTTGAAATTACTGGTATTATGTGCAAGAAAATATGGTATATCATTTTCCTTCACACACACAGTCCAAATTTATTAATGCTTACATTTATGGCCTTCTATGAAATTTAAAAATCAAAATGCCATTCTACACAAATATTCAAGTAAATCACAAAGACAAAGAACCTCAGTTAGATTCACCTAACCTTGATGTTAGCAATTGAACAAAGACTTTATCCACTTCACTCAAACCTTGTTCATCAAGCCATTCAATGTTTACCCATAATTACTATGGAATAATAGATTTCACAAATTCATTTGAAAATGCTTTACTTTAAATTCTAACAAACTTTTGCAGTATTTTAACTAAACAAAATGCAAACTTGTTTTTTTTTGTTTTTTTTTAAACCCTTGACACAAACAACCAACTTGTAAAACAATGACACAAAATACAACACCACTTTACTAAAAGAGTCAGTATACACAGTTTCCAAATTTAGTTTGTAGTAATCTTGTCAAGAACAGTGAGGAAATTCCAAGGATTAGTGGTGAATGGTTGGAAGGTGTTGCCGAAGAGGGGTAGGGGGTTAAAGGTGTTAGGCAGGTCAAAAGGATCTTCTAGACATCCCAATCCCAACTCTACCATTCCCACAATCAGCATTACCAAAGTAATAAATAAACAAAATTGGTGAAGATGTTCTGGTAGTAACTGAAGACTAAATGGAATTTGATGCAAATCATAGAAGCATTTGAACATCTTAAAGTGGAATTTTAATCAATTCTACAAAGGAATTTGATTTGCCTGTTTTCTCCTAGAATAAAGCAGAAAAATAGCAACAACTACCCAAATAGGAAAAATAAAAAACAATCAAGAAGTGAATTTAAGCAGCATGTTGTAGGACAACAGTTTCTTCATTTTTATTTTTATTCCTTCTTAAATCATTCTTAATTCTGTAAGTGTGTGGAAAGACAATTCCTGCTAAGTAATTATGTCACTGATTTTTTTTAAACACTATTTTTAACAAATTTAACTGTAAATACATATACAAATATCTCTTTTTCTCTCAAATATATATATATATATATATTATATATCCTGACTAGTGGATGGAGTGATTGCTGGAGGGTCTGTCTATGAAACTCAAAATCCTGAAGTTAACACCAATCAACTAAGTGACAAACTTTATATTTGTATTAATTCTATATATATATATATATATATATATATATATATATATATATAAAATCAGGGTCAGATGAATCAGAATGGATTTACCTGAACCTGACAAACACTGTAACTACAAAAAAAAGTTGAAAGATAAGCATTTTAAACTTTACTTAACTATTGCAATAATATATTTAATATTGAGCATTTTGTTAATATCAACTTGCTTTTAAATACATTAAACTTCAGTAACTTACTAGACTAAGTCTTTTGTTAGGCATTAATGATCTGTGTGATTAAAATACTTACAGATGACTGATGTTCACATACATAACTAGCATGTGAATAAATGCACACAAGTAGATGAATTTGAATGGATTTTTTAATCCAACATTATTCCTTATTACTATAAACCGTATTTTTAGTTGGTACACATATCTGAGTTTCTATTTGTATTTTTTCTTAATCAGAGTAAATAACAACAGCCAGCCTAGATTGAGAAGTCCTACTACAGAAAGATTTTCACCGTCAACAAAAATCAAACACACATATATATATATATATATATATATATATATATATATATATATTATCACCCAAGTATCATATTTGAAGATTGGTAAAATGAATATAAATATTGAATTATAATTGTCTTTTCTATTTTTTGTTACCATCAATAAAAGTACTCAGATCAATTTAAAAACCTAAACATGATGTTACTTGACATGGTAAATAAAGATGCGGCTCCCCTGATATGTAAACACTAACATTACCAGATTGTAAGATGCTGATTCCACCAAACAGGTTGAAAGTATTTGATGCTGGGCCTTCAAAAAGGGGAGGGCCCCAATACCATTTCCTACCAGGTTAATCCAGCACTGCCTAAAACTATAAGATTTGTGATAAATATTTTGTTTTTTATTTTTCTTGTTTTGAGGTGGTGGTAGTTGTTGCTTTTTTTCTTTTTGTTTCGTTGTTTTTTTTTTTCTTGTTTTTGTTTTGTTTGTTGGGTTCTTTCTTGGTTGGTTGTTTTTTTTTTTTTTACTTTTCTTGTTTCTACCTTTTTCAGATTATGAAAAACAATCAAAAATTTTCTTTTACAAAATAAATAATAAATCAACTGCTGAACCTGGGTTATTTTGCATCCTCCCAGCAGAATGTGATTATTCAATCCGATACATTTTTCCCAAAGCCACAAATCATAAGAATTTTTTAGAAAACAATCTAATATTTCTATAGATCAGCCACTAATTTATATGTCTACAAATCCATCCTAATAATTCAATGTATCAACTATCAATACAAAATAAAAAAAAGAACTGAATTGAAGCTTACTTAAAAAAGCCAACAAACAAGTCAAACCTTAAGATCAACATTCAGCACCTGTTTTGTATCATCAATATACTAGTAAAAGGATACTGAAAAGTTCTCCACTCAACCCACTTTCCTAGATCTGATACAATATCAACATTTTTAAGAGCTTCTTGGTTAGGCTATGAAGTTTTCAGCACTCTCTTAAAGGTTTCTTAGATGAGTAGTACCAGTTGGAAAATGCAAACAAAATGGAGTCAAAATGATGGTTCATGGATCAAAATAACAGTATCTAAAAATTAATGTTCCTTTTACTTTTATATTTGTTAATGTACAGCTTTGCATCTTAAGGTTTCCTCGTTTTTTGTTTTTTATTTCCAACGTGTTTATTATGTAATTTTCAAAAATAATTCTTAGCTCTTTTCATAAAATATTATTAGAGGAAAAACAATTTGTACTTTATGAAATAAGTTATTTCCTCCTTTTACCCTTCAAGAAATATTCTATTACAATATAATAGATGAAGACTGATTAAATTTTGTCTTCAGCAAAATTTTTATCTGAAGTTTTAATATTGACTTTACCATCTTGAAATGGCTTAATTTATATTCAAAATTTAAAGCAAACTAGTTATAAAAAAAAAAAACATACATCTACAGACACAAAGGACTCCTTATGACTGACTCACCTCTTTCTCTCTAATTTCTCAATAAAAGAAATTTAGAGAGTAATACTAAAAAGAAAAAGCAACAAAGATTTGCAAAATTTAGGAAAAGAAAAAAATTCAGAGAAGATAAATGAAAAACTAAATTAAGATTAATTAATTAACTGTCAATGTTAACAAAGCAAGATCATTTTCTGTAGGGATAGAGATGTTAGCACAAAGATGATAGAGATAAATTGAATTGTTGGTAGAATGAATTGAAAAAAAAAATATCTACTTTAGCTAAAAATTTGAAGATGAAAAAGAAAAAACCCAGGGGTATTAATCGTAACAATATAAAGATTTTTTTTTCTTTTTTACCTGTTGAAACAGATAATAATTGAAATTAAAAACTGAAAAAATAATTTTAATCAGGAAGACTGAAATGAAGAAAATGATAAAATTCAAAGGAGTCAAAATAAAAGAAAGAATGAGAATGAATATGAAAAAACAAAATTCCAGATAGGAAAGAAAAAGTGAGAGTATAAAAAAAATGGAAGGGAGAGGAGAACAGGATGAAGAGAATTCTAGAAAAAGAGAAGTAAAGAAGAGTGTAAGGATATAAAAAGGGAAAAAATAATAAAAAAAAAAAAAAAAAAAAAAAAAAAAAAGAACAAAGACATTCAAAGAGAAGAAAAAAGAAAAAGAATAAATAGAAAATAAAAGAAAAAGAAAACTAAGAAAATCTTTGCAGCAAATGATAAAAAGTAAATTTAAAAAATGAAAAAGAGAAATTAAGAAAACAATTGTGAAAAGCAAAGAAAGGCAATGATCAAAATAGAAGAATGAATGAAGTGAGAAAGGAATCTTTAAAAAATAAAGACAGAAAAGTAAATAAAGAAACTAAATAAAAAAGAAAATAAAGGAATTGGAGTACAACAGAATAAAAAAGAGAATAAGAAAATATCATAAAAGGTACATTAATAGGTTTTGGTTTCAATAACTATGTCAGTCACATAACTAACATTACAGACAATCAATCTACTCACTGAAATTCTGAAAATCAAAAAATTTAAAAAAAAAACTAATCATTTTTTTTTTTCCATGAAAATTCATTTGCATATCAAAGCTTATATTTGGCCACAAATATAACTTGACATGAACCAAATCCTGAAATTTACTGAACTTTACCAAACCCTGTAGAGTACAAAAGAAGTTATTTCGGAGACAGCCTTAACTCAGCTCAAGCAGTTTACATTATTTACTAATATCCACATGTTGTTATTATCATCACAATATTTTGGTCATTGTACCCAACTTCTTCAGGTATCTGTTGATGCGGGTAACTTTCACAGAATTTTAAATTTAACCCTTTATTAAATAAAGGGTTCAGTTTGAATTTCCCTGGAAGTTACCCATACATAGATCATGTAGTTATGTCTCCTAATAGAACAGTCAAACAAGCTACTGTTTCTTATAGATATTTTGAAGTTTAATTTTGGTGAGTATTTTTTATGTCATTTGCTTTGTCGTGTTTTGTCTTTCACTTTGAAAACTGAAAATTTTATAGATTTCCTCAAGTTTAATAACTGACTTAATTGTCTACTCCACATACAATACCAGTACTATTCCAAAATCTGAAAAATTCCAAATTTAGAACTGTCTGATCCCAGGGTTTCCAATAAGAGATTGTGAACCTATATTATTAAAAATGTTTTCTTAAACAATCATATCTAGAACCAAAGATGTTATAAATATTGTATATCAGTGAATCCTTTATAAGCTTCAATGAATACTAATGGCAATATGACGGTAAAATATACTTAGAAAAAAAAAGTTGTTTTTTTTTCTATCTTGACAATAACAAAACAGCTGACAAGATTGATAAATCTATATTTTGAATGGTTATATAAGAAATGAATAAGAAGAACTTAAGATGAGGAAATTAAATAAAACTGTAAAAAATCTGACTTGAGATGAAAATATTTAGATATTAAAATTCAGAAATTAAGTATTCAGCTGAACATATTCTTTTTTATGTATATATTTTTCTTCAATACAAATTATAATAAATCTATATAAATAATGAAACCTGATGAGTAATAGTGTAAGTTATCTCTTTCTCAATAGTAACAAGAAAGCACTTATATCTATATATCTCATATTTTCCAGATATCTAAACTATAAGTATAAACTATAATTTTGGAAAGTGAAAATTTCACTTAAATATATTGATATTAAATATATATTGACAATGCCTTGCTTACTGAGATTAAAAAAAAATTCAAACAAAAAAGTATATTTGTTCAAACAACATTTGTCTATATTTCCGAGATGAGGTGTTGTAACTATTTACATTATTCTTGCTGTCATCCTCATCTTTATTGTTATATTCACAATGTTTCATCTACTGTACAATAGTTGGAATTTCAAATTGAACTCTTTATTTAGCTTTAATTCCACGTGCTATACATTTTTTAGGTATCTCAGTTTTTATCCACTGGGCCAAGGACACATGGTTGAGTGATCCAATAAGTGACTTGACCCAAAGAGTTGCAAGTTCAATATCTGGCCACAGCAGAGGGAACAAAAATTTGGAGGGAATTAACTGAAATTGAGATATCAAAAAAAGGCATGGCATGTGGAATTAGAATGATCTACCCACATAGACTAAATAAAGGGTTTGATTTGAAATTCCTGAAGAAGGCCAGACCGTACAATAGCCAAAATGTCATGAATATGGCAATGAAGATGAGGACAACAGTCTGAACAATATAAATAGCATAAATTGTTCAACATTATTTCAAATGTATTGGTTGATAGAAAACAAATAGTTATAAATATTTGCACATTTCTTCACTGGAGTCTTTTCTTTCCAATAGAGATTATTGATTTATTTGATTCTAACATGTTTACCAAACCTTTACATTTTTACTGCTCAGTTTGAAGAAATTTACATTATTACTGTTATCAAGTAAGCACAGGTTTAAGACTAATTTTTAATTATAAAAATTGTAGAATAGCATCTATGTTTGTTCATATTTCTGAATGTATTTCAACCTGTATCTTTACAAATATAACAGATAACTAGAAGGGTAAATCAGTGAGTATAGGAGATAAGAAAATGAAACATAGGATAGATTGTGCTAAGGTTAGTTTTGTTCAACACTGCAAGATGACACTAAACCAAAATATTAACCTAAGAACGAACCATGTTCTGATTTAGCATCATCAGATCTAGACTCTTATACGGATGCCATACATGGATTCCAGCTTGTTCAGAAATGTCTAAACAGTCATCTATAAACTGTTTTATCAAATCAATGATTAAAAATGGCTTCAAGCAAATGAATCCATTAAGACTTAAAAAAACAATCCTTCATCAAACCCTCTAGATTGGCACTACAAAATTACAAACACAGAGCTTTATCAAATAAAAGAGATCAATTGAAAACTTCCAATAGCAGCAACAACAAAAATAGGTAGCACATGTAACTAAAAGGGAAAATAATGATATAATCAAGATCTTGACTTTTTACACTATGTTAAAGAAAAAGTTAGATAAATTCCAATCAATACAAAAAAGTGATAAAAGTAAATGTACTTGAGAAGCCCAATTTCCTGAAAAACTACTTTGAGAAATTTCAACTGACAGTAATGCTAACTGTTCAGTCAATGAATGCCAAAAGTTTTCTACATGGAAACGGTTAATTTTCACCATTATCATTTCTAAGTAGGAGAGTGGCTGTACTTGACAGATTTTTCATGCCTGGTCTACAACAATTTGGTCTAAATCATTAATCAGTTGGTATTATCATCATTAATATTAAAATTATAAAATAAAAACTTTATAAAATAAATTTTCACTATTATTAACTATAGTGGTAGTCAAATTTAAATGCATGAAGAGTGAAAACTATAAATTGTCTCACTTAGACAAGAACAAAGGTTGTCCTTATTCAGTTCATATGACTAATTGATTATCAACTACTATGATATAAGACTTTACAATATTAACATCAATAAAATCACTTATGTGAGAACACAAAGAATCATAGAAATAATATATTTATTTTTAATCATTCCACCCCAAGCAATATAATAAAGCCACTAAGATACAAGGGTTTACTGAGAGTGAATGAAATTGAGAAAACTTTGATAAGAGATGACAATAAAAGGATTCAAAACAGAAAGTGATGGTTGATGATGCATTAAAATATTTGAAGATCATAGTTGACAAAAAAAAAAAAAAAAAAAAAAAAAAAAGAAGCCAGGAGAAAGTTTCAAAGGTGAGAAGTGCAAGAGGAGAAATTATTAAAATAGAACTAACAGTTACCGCTAACAATTTAAACAGTAAAATAATGAAACCTAGCTGCCAATCTAGTACTATGGCCATATTGATAAAGTCAGAATACCAAATAGGAAAGCTCATCAGAACAATTGCCATGAATATATTTATAAAAAAAAAGACACAGAGAAGCTACATTATGAAGCTGGGAAAGTGAAGCCAAAACAATAAAGATTATGAATAATAAACTACCATGAAATATCAAAGATTAAGAAAAGAAAGTGCAATGTTTTATTCACTGCATTGTACACTTTGAATGTCAAATCAAGTAAAATGTGGAAACCCATGGTAGAGTGTCCATGAAATTTGCTGTCACACACGCAACTCAATTTTACTATTTTGATTGATGCATCCTTTGAGCTCCAGATGCCTCCATGCTAAAATCAGAAAAGAATGGAAGAAATGTTATAGCAGATGGAGAATATCAAGAATGGAATTAAGGTTAGCACTGCAAAGTAGGAAGAAAGGAAATTAGCACTAAAAAGAGAATAGAAAAAAAAAATACCAAAATGAAAGAACAAAGTAAATGAATCATGAAACAAAAGACGGATTCTTAAAAATATAATACAAGAAGAACACCAAAATTTGCCATTATGCAAAATCCATTGTTCATCTGGCAAATCATCTAACTTTTTTCTTGGTAGTTAATTTTTCTTCTCTTTTTACAGAAAAGGTTGGCAAATATTTTTTTAGGAGAATTCCAAGTACACATTCATGAATATGTTTGCTGAGAGATAATATGTGTTGAAACAGTAATTGGTGACAATAAAAGGTGCGAGCAAAAGACATTGAAAATAAACTTAATTCAGTTCGATACAGAGCCACTGGTGGAATTTTTAAAATGCTATCACAATTCCTTGAAAAATTCATTCCTCAAGTAATCTATATCATAAAAGAACTGATTCACTATCCATCACACATTGTCTGCATGTGACTTTGTATGCATGTATGAAATGTATATGACTGTTGTGTGTGAGTTACTTACATGTGCTTGTGACATTTAATACATACACACACATACACAATTTGACTGAATTTTTAAATGAAACCCTAGAATAACACATCCACCCCCCTCGCAATCAGTCTGGACAACCACTACCATCAAAGTTGGAGACAAGAAAATATAGTTCATTTTTTAAACCCTAAAATAAGATTTTATTGAACTTTTCAGAAATTATTCAGTAATAAATAAAATTGTTTAAGTTATTTTTATTTTGTAGAAATATTTAAGTCAGCCATGGAATTAAAATGGCCATCTCTATCAAGAGGGCTCATTTCACTGTTTGGTAATAATCTCTGGGTAAAAGGAAAAGAGTATAAGCTGGACCTATAAAGTCATTTTTAAGACTCTCATATTTAAACTGAATATATTTTCTAATAAATGTAGCCTTTTAAATCGACAAACAATTCAGATTTGAAATTTGATTATACTGAATTAGCTGTATCTAAAAATTTACATTTACATTTACTTTACAAAAAAAAAAGTAGAGGTTTATCCCTTGTTTCCTGTTTGGGATTTAGTTTCCAGTGGCCCCTTGTATGTTAGTGGCATTAATCACCTTGCTTGGGATGAACTGATAAGAAAAAAATTCTACAAGGTGAAGGTGATGAAAAGTTCCTAGCCCAACCCACTTTTCCAAATGAGCAAACAACATATTTTGAGAAGAAATCACTTCTAAGTGCAGCAGTGATGGGAAAGTAACTGAAGCCAAGATGCCAAGTCAGGACTGATAACATTGCAGATTCTTTGGATTTTGTCAAATATCTCTATATATTATATAAGAAAGACAGATAAAACCATATTACATAAGAGGAAAAGATTTTTTTTTTTTAATGCCATTTTCCTTCAGGGCATAGACTAGGACCTGCCACAGATTTTTATTAACTAAAAATTACCATGAATTCTTGTGAAAGATCATAGAATCATTTCTTATCACCTTCTCCAGTACTGGTTGCTATCCAAGAATAAGTTGTCCAGTCTACCCTGTCAGTTAGACTATAGCTGGGGAGGGAAAGAAGAGATGCTTTCATGCCTTCCCAAAAAATATTTGTGCAAAAGTGAATGAAACAGATGAGACCAGAATTTGAACTCAGTTTGCAAATTCCACTTTCCACACTAATTTCCATTATACTACCCACCTATCCTGAAGATGAAGATATGAATCTAAATATAAAGTTTAAATGAACTCAGGTGACTAAAGACAAACAGAGTATAATTATAAGTGTATCAATTTAAATATCCAATCACTTTCACTAAGTCACAGGTAAAGTTGTTTTTCATAGGAGCAAACCTATTTAGTCAGACAGCCAAAATAAATTGAAATCCTCTAATACAGGCGTTAAGAAAGCAATGTCATTCTGCTTTATACAATGATTATTTCACAGCTGCTGAATTGCAGAAGATTGATCTGGGGTTAATAAAATCAAATATTTAAAAAGATCATTTTTACAGGAGCAGCATATAAACAATTAACTCTTTCACATTTCAATTTGATTCAATTTTTTTTTTTTTTTTAAACAATAAATCAAATTTCAATATATTTCACAGAGAAGATGAATTGAGTCCCAAGTCTGTGTGCTAAGAAAATAATCAAATTTTAAGTTTGTAAGAAAAATTATCAGAACACAACCAAATCACAAGGGACAGATTTAAGACTAACATAAGTGAAAATTTAATAAAGGATGTCCGATGATGATTTACTACAAAAGAATTTCAATTTTTTACATTTTAATTTCAAATATACAAAATTCTTTTTACGTATACAAGTCAAAATATATAGTTAAATGTATTATATGAAGACTGCCTAGAAATAGCCTTCAAAGGGCAATGGTGATTTTCTAGACATAACTTAAATATGGCACAAAGCCAAGAATATGGAGCACCCAGTGAGGATCAAACTCACTTCAACTCAAATTAATCTTCTTGGGGCCTAATACATTTATCCCAACATTCCTTTCACTTTAAAAAAAAAAAAAATAAAAAAAAAAAAAAAAATGTCTAGATTGGTGGAAAAGTCTCATCATCTTATAGTTGACATTGCATGTAACTAAGTTCTTCTATGCCAAACATTGCATTTACTTTTCTTAATCTGAAATATTTCATGGTGGTTCATTATTCACAATCTTTATTGTTTTGGCTTCAGTCACTTTCCCACCTCCATAATGTAGTTTCTCTGTGCCCTTTATAAATATTTTCATGGCAATTGTTCTGATGAGCTTTCCTTTTTGGTATCCTAACTTCATGAATATGACCATAGTACTAGGTTACAGTTACAGCGAACAATTTCAACAGTAAAAGGTAAGTTCTATTTTAACCATTTTTTTCTCTCACACTTCTTGTTTGTCAAACTCTCTTCTGACTAATTGTTTTTTTTTTGTTTTTTTTGTGAATCTTGATCTTGAAAAATTTAAATGCAATGTCAATCGTTATCTTCTGTTTTCTTAATTCCTGTTTTTCTATTGTTCTCTCTCTTTAATAATGTTTTCTTTTTCTCATATTCTGTCCCATTTGTTAACACCTTGAGGCTTTATTGCCTTGTTTGAAGTGAAATGATTTTAAAAAAAAAAAAAAAAAAAAAAAAAAAAAAAGACTACTTTTGTCATCAGTTGCTTCATGACATTTTTCTTAATCTTTATTCTCTTGATTTTCAATGACAGTTTTAATGCTGCTTGTTCACAATTTATCCTAAGAAATGAAGGATTGGGATTTTTTTTAAATTATCACAAGTGCAAAGAGGATAGTAAAAATTATCAATAATTTATTTTATCATATAAAAATTATTTATCCTGGAAAGTTACATATATGGGCCCTTCACTACTGGTACACACTTTCTATATGTGGATACACTTGATGGAGCAACAATTAACATAAGTTTTTTTTATATATTTTCAGTATATTATTCTCTACATTTATTCATCTTTCAGTCAGTTTCACCTATAAACTTCCTACTCCTCTTACAAATTTACTTTCTTTGTAAATTAACTGATTAATCAGCAATTCTGCTACATCTTATTATTGTACATATGTGTAAATAACAAGTTTTTTAAAAAAACATTATTACTACAACAGGGTAATAACTTCTGTATTGGCTCTAGATTGAATTAAAGATAATAAAGTGGGAAACAACTCAACAATAAACAAAGCTGACAAATTTCTAACAAACTTATCAAGCAGAATTGTTAGACGCAATACAAAGAATCAATATTGTTTTATTTTATTTTAGGTGACACCCAGAGAGAAAATCTGTAAATTAAACACAATTTATGTTACCATAAAATGAACTGACTGCAGAAAATATCAAGTATGAAAAACTTTGGGTGTAGTTAAGATACTAATTTATTAGTCTGAGCCTTAACAAATGACAATCATTTTTATCATAATTAAAAAAAAAAAAAAAAAAATGGAAAAAATGGCTACTACAACCACAAAAAATTTTTAAAGAATTAAATTTACACAGCCTGTTTCACTCTCTAATTACATTTTATTCCCTTAAGTGAATTTCCTGTCTTATGTTAAGTCACTGACTTGAAAAATGATACACTTCAATAGCTTTCCATCAGAAATTTGTTCCACTGATTAATCATTGCTGCCAAAATTAACTTAGAGCAGTTCGACAGATATCATGAGCTGGGTGTATAGCAATAGATCACCTTTATTTTTTTTTATTTTTTTAATATAACAATTAGAAAAAAAAAAGTGAAAATAAATAATGGCAGCAGGTAACAGAGTGAACATTAATAAAAATAATTCCCAGGGTCAGAAATGTTGGAATAGGAGAGTAACAATTATTTCCCTAATCAAAAGTCCCCAAAATAATTCCAAACCCTTTTATAAGAATACTGTGACAAACAAGAATTTAATGAAAAAATAGAACCCACATGAACAATATTATGACTAAAACTGGTAAAGATATTGGAAATGTAGCTGGAAGAGCTGGGAGATTTGGTATTACTTCAAAAAAGAATTAGAGAATTCTACTTGGAAAGAGACAGAAAAAAAATGAAAACTTCATAAAAGACAACCAGAAGATGCAGATAAGAGATAGAGAGGTGAATATTTTGGTTTCTTTAAAGTTCCTTTCTCTTTTCTTGCTTAAATAATCAAGTAAACAAACCTGTTTGGTTCAGAATTAAACAAAAGGCTTTCATTTTTTTTCTTTTAAAAACTATATATTTAAAAAAAGTATTATTATCTTAGCAGGCAGCAACACTATCTTCCAGAAAATGAGAACAGACAAACCTAACAATTTATATCTTATTTATTTATACCAAAAACAACATACACTATTTGTGATTAATCTTTAAAAAATAAATTATAAATGTTTGGGAAGGGGAGCATCATCTTCTATGTGTTGCCTCCCTTCAAGGCATCGATCATGAGTCTCCATATCTTTTTATCTCATGTGACTCTTAGCAGATTTTCTCCCTTTTTTAAGGCTCTGCTATCCATTCACACAAGTTCATCAGGTGAGTGGCTCACTGCCTTCTGTCTTTCTTGCCTTCAATATGGCCTACAAGGTTTAAATTTTCCAAGCTCTCCTTTCTCATTATATGCCCAAGGAATTTCAGCTGTTGCTTCCCATTTTAAGTATGTGCCATTTTCTTTAAGATACCCTTGTTGCTTTCTCGCTCCATCCATGGAATTTTCAGTATCCGATTATAGAACCATATTTTTGCTGCTTCTAATATTTTTGCTCATCCTTCAGGAAATTGTCTAACATTCACTGCCATATAAGAGGATAGATACCACATTGAAGCAAAGAGTGCTGGTTTGCTAACAAAATTTTTCTGTTTCTCAGCACCTTGCCTAGCTTTTATTCCAATGCATGTTTGGCCCTCAGTGTCACATTTTCCATTATTTGTCCTAAAAGAATAACACCTTTTCCATTTTTTTTTTTTTTTTTAAAAAAAAAAAAAAAAAAAATCAATTCACCCCCAAGCAAGGTGATAATGCCACTAAGATGCAAGGACTACTGGAAGTGAAAGAGAATGAAAAGAATTTACATAGAACTGGAAACCCAGGTTAGGATGATCATTCTTTAATAGATAAGAATCAACTTGGAATGTCCTTATTCCAACCACCCCTTTTTATTAAATATTAAGGAAACTTCCTCCCACCCAGGCTACAGACATTCTAAGACAAAGTATTTCATTTGACTACTTAATAAAAGGATTACTTGGAATAAAGATGTCCAGAAAAGAATAATTATTCTGGCCAGTCTATTTGAACCTAAAATTTGTAAACTGTTTCTACCAACCAACAAAATGATTATCTACATTGCATTTTCATTCTTGTTCTCATCAGTTTGCACTGAAAACTAGAAAAGAGCTAACTGCTGCTTACAATGTGATGTAATGGAATAACCTGTCACCCCCATGAGAGACTACACTATAGGTAGTAACTACCTATAAGTATCTGTAAGTCAACAGACTACAGAGACTAGCTGGGATCTGTTCCAGCTAGACAGTTGAACTCTCTGCCCAAAGGCAGAGAGGAACCCGGATGAGGCTCCACCAAAGGGCAGATGATCTCATCTGGGGAGGTAGACTGCCCCTGAACCTGTTTATACGGGTTCAAAAGGGAATATTTTTGGCCAAGCCTACAGGCTCGGAGAACCCACGTTAAACCAGCCTTGTGCCACATGCAACCCTCGTGGGTGGGTAGCTAAATATACTAGCTGGGATCTGTTGAGTACAACTCACTTACACAAGAACTACTGACCTTCCAATAGTAGCACTCACTACTGGATTGACTTGCAACTACCTTGTGCGTAACTTACATTTATTTTTATTGTACTGACTTTTTTTTTTACAATAAACCTTTACTTTATTTTATCCACTTTGTTTTTATTTTATCCACTTTGTTTTTCAAATATATATATATTTCTATTATCATGGAATATAACACAATGAAAGACCAAGGAATAACACAAACCCTCCAAAATATATTATAAAATAGAGGTTTTATTCAGGGCCTTGCCTGCTTGCCTGGGTGGGAATGTAGGTCATACTTGGGGCAACTTCTGCTTAGTTGGTCTAACAAATCAGCCCTTCCCCCTATCAACTGCCCTGCCCATCTACTTATCCTGATGTAGTGGTTGGCAATATAAATGACAAACAAGGAAACAACAAGATGGACCTGTGCATCTACCACCAAAGGCAGACAGGAACTCTTCTCCAATCACAAGCATGATTTAATATACACAAGCATCTGGATATACCCTATTTCCAGTTTTGTTGCCACTTGATCACCAAAAACCCCTCATCCTCTTGTTTACTTCTGTGTTACTCTTCAGTCAAAGTGGATGCTGCTTGCTTAGAAGACTGAACTTGAAAAGGAACCATCTGCTGGACATCAAACAGAAACACTTGAGATTAAGATAAAACCACCTCTGCCCATTCTACATGGGTGTCCATAGTATCACAAATGTATTTCAGATCAAAATCATGTATCATGTCTTGTCACAGTGAAGAGGTAGGTAAATACAGAGTAGATCAAATCAAAATAATCAAACAAACAAAAAAATCAATAAAATATAATAAAATCCTAAATTATAATTTAGACATTTAATCCATGAAACCTTTGGGTAAGCAGATTTGCTTAGGACCTGGTAAGCTGTCCTTAAGTTACCTTACAGACACACACAAAAAAACTGTATATGTATTTTTGATATATGACAATAGTATTTAAAGTAAATAGTAAACAATACAATATGAATTATGATGTAAAGTCACATTCAATCTTAGCACTTCTCTATATTAGTAACTTATATAGTTTTTAATAACCTCATTCCTATATTTTAAAATATGAGTTTTGTTAATTTCTCATATCTGTTGACAGCACTGTTTTTATTCTCATCTGTCTGCCAAATACAATTTTTTGTGTCTTCTTTCCAAACCCAAGGTGACCTCTCTTTAAACCCCAATAAATTTGCTTCAAGATTATAATAAATGATATTCACTGTTATATGAATATGCCAATCTTACTAAATCATAACAGTTTGTTCACCTATATTTTCCTATATATCAGCACTCTGAAAAGATCAAGGCAATATAAAAATTACTTAAATCAATTAATCTACTATTAAAACAGTAAAAAAAAAAAAAAAAAAAAAATCATATTTCTATACAGGTTATCAAGTTTATCTTTCACAGATATCTCAAAAGTTTTCAGATTAGCAAAGAGTAACTACAGTATATTTTGTAATCATTCTAGTTTGAATGAGTGTCTTGACAGCTTCAGATATTTCATTGTTGCTTGCATATACAATTCAGTCTTGGTACTTATTCCTTGAGGTAAAGTAAAAAATTCAAAATATTGCCCAAAAAAGTTTACAGCTCTAATTCTTTGCAAAATGACAGTGCAGTAGTGTTTGTTTAAAAACATATGAATAAAAGAATTAAAAATAAATTGACAATTCAATTAGATTTTGAGATTAAATATCAAAAATGCCAAGCCTTGAAGAAAGGTGCAGCTTTGAACAAGTAGATTTGATAGTTGCTATGGAATGTAAATAAAGAGACAAGACAAAGAAAAGGGAGAGAAAAAAAAAAAAAAAACACAAACAAAAAAGGATACAGAGAGAAATTTAAGTATATAAACAAGGAGAGAAAGGAGAGGAAGGAGAGAAAGGAGAAGAAGGAGAGAAAGGAGAAGAAGGAGAGAAAGGAGAAGAAGGAGAGAAAGGAGAAGAAGGAGAGAAAGGAGAAGAAGGAGAGAAAGGAGAAGAAGGAGAGAAAGGAGGAAGGAGAGAAAGGAGAGAAAGGAGAGAAAGGAGAAAGAGGAGGAGAGAAGGAGAGAAAGGAGAGGAAGGAGAGAAAGGAGAGGAAGGAGAGGAAGGAGAGAAAGGAGAGGAAGGAGAGGAAGGAGAGGAAGGAGAGAAAGGAGAGAAAGGAGAGAAAGGAGAGGAAGGAGAGAAAGGAGAGAAAGGAGAGGAAGGAGAGAAAGGAGGAAGGAGAGAAAGGAGGAAGGAGAGAATGAAATCAAGAAAAGAGAAGGTAGAAGAAGGAGAGAGGTAAGAAAGAAAATGAGAAAAGCAGTAGGATGGGTAAGGCTGGAAAAAGTGATATGTTAGGTAATTTATCAGTTGATAATTATGGCTGCTTCATTCAGAATCCACTGACAAGCAAATAGGCAGGAACTGTGATTAATTGGCAACAGAGTTTTACTTTCTAGCATTATCTCTGTATTTGCCTGATTGGAGAACATTTATTCTTGTATTGACAGAGAAATGCAATGATAAGTTTCCACAAGTAATAACAGACGTTATTGAAATTTCATGTCTGATGAACGTCTATCAAAGAGGTCTAAAAAAAACAAAAAAGGTTTTAAATTAAAAATACCAAAAAGTTCCTTTGTTTTAATTTCTTTAATGTTTCTGCAGCTCCTCTGTGACAATAGAGAGGGCAAAGTTAAGTGTTTCTTTTTGACTTACAGTCGAACAGCTCAGTTAGTAATGATGCCAAAGCCGAGTCAACTACCATAAGATTAAATTGAACATAAACCACTTTAGATTCTCATCAAGCTTCAATACACTTTGAACCAAATCAAGAAAACACTGCCTTTACTCCAAATTCTTGAGTCATTCATTCAACCCTCTGCAGAAAATCTTTTTAGATTTTAAGAATTTTTTGAGGGGGAAATAATTGCTTAGTGATACATGTTTTACTAATTAACTCATAGCTGGAGGGAGAGGTGGATTCATATCTTACCCAAGGGTATTTGCATATAGCAAACCCAATGGTATTTGGAATTCAGTTCTCCAATAAACAATACCAAGCTATTATCCATTACACCACCTGCACATTCATGCTTACAGCACCTGGTATTTCCAAGCAGTCACCCAGATTCAATGTTGCTTAAGTCTAGTGATCATATGATCACCAGTGTATCAATATGATGTGGCCATAACCCTCCTAAATTCTTCTTCCAATCAATACAACCTTAACCTTTCTTGCAATATTTTCCATTCAATCCAAAAGTGAAACAATTTTTTTTCACCCCTTGAATTATTAGTAATTAATAATATTATAATGCAATATTACAATGACTACTTCATAAAAAAGGCCCACTAGCCCAGAACTTTTATAAATCAGTGCCATAACCAAGAAAAAGAATTATTTTAAATGGTTTCTTCAGAATCAAAGACTACAAAACTGATAATAACAATTACAAGAAAAAGAAAAAAAAGTTTACAAGCCTCATAATTAGTCATTCAAAAAGTAAGCCTTTAATATTCACTTGATTCATAATGCAAGGACCAATCGCCAAGTTTTAACATATATAAGTTTGTTATTGTATTTACATTATTTACATCTGGACTAATGTCTTCATCTTTGTTGTTGTTATCAATGTTTCACGTGTTATGCCATCCAGCCATCAGGTATCTGTTAAATGGGGGAACCTACAAAGAATTTCAAACTGAATTTCCTAAAGGAAACAAATCAACAGACACCTTATTGCTGTCCACTGACTTTACTTATACTCCACCACACAACTCATTTTTAGCACAAACTAAATATTTTTGGAATTTTTATGATTAAACACCAAATTCTGGAATTTTTTTGTTATCTAAAATTTGGTTTAATAATTTCAATCCTCAATTTGTATTTTGTGCATTGAAAATTTGAGAGGAAAGTGGCTTATCAGTAATCAGGAATTAAGGAAATCATACTGATAGAATACAGCTATATGTATAATTATTCCTGGAAAAAGTTCAATATAAAAAGTAAAAAAAAAAAAGGTTTATTTTATATTCAGTGGAGATTGAAAAACAGATTATTGGATATTAATTAATATATTATTAATATATTAATTCATAGATATTTTTTCCTAGCACCACTACCAAGAAGCTTAGTAAAACACACTAAATATCACCTTTCTCCTTTAATAAATATTTCTACAGAACATTAAAAAAATACATTGTTACTTATCTCATTTTTACTTTTTCAGAGACTGAATAACCTTCCCCCCACCAGCAATGCCTTGGCAAAATTGAGAACTAAACTTATGACAGGTGTTTAGCTCAGAGCAATCATAAAAATAACCTTTTTGATCTAGTTTCTTTTGAATTCTGTGAATATATATATATATATATATATATATATATATATATATATATATATATATATTTTAAAGAAATAGTAGTTATAGCCTTGATCTTTGACTCATTCATAGTAAAAAGAAAGTGTTGCAGGTAAATAAAAATAAAATTTATTCTGAATTAACAATGATAAAAAATCTTCAAACAATGAATTCATATTTCTTCCTAAAACTCTTACTCCAAAATTATATGAAAGCTGCCACATAACGGCCACCTATTCATTTTCCAATCACACCTGTCTGCTAAATTGACTAACCAATCCCTCTTGCAGATGTCTGCCCAGGCACATTTGTGTCTACTCAACACCCAAAGACCACCTGTGGTTTATACTGCAACTACACTGAGCAAAATTTACAGTTTCTGGAAAAGAGTGTATAATCTGGTATGTTTAGCAGTTTGAACAATGCCAATGCACTCAAACATGACATGTGAATTAATCCTAGCACAACCATCGACAGCTTCCAAACAATTCCGTCTACCCAATTTCACTCATAAAACTTGGATTAACCCATGGTATGATTTTCAAGCACTTTCCAATTGTGATGCATGCTGGGATCAACTCCTCAGGCCAATAACATCAAGAAGTCTCCACACTTAACAAATTGACCATGGTGAGATTCAAACCTGGGTCTCGTGTTAAGAAAGTGAATGTCAACTACTCAGCAATACACACACACACACAAATATATATGAGAGAGAGAAATACTCTGAAAGTAATGCCAATTATTTATTTACAAGGAAATAAATGTGTGTGAGTGTGGACACAGCTGCAAATACATATATGTACAAACACTTACACAAAAGCTTTCAAACATTAAATCAGTTGATAATAATGATATATGTGCATACATCTTAAATAATCAAGAAAATTTTTTTTTTCTTATTTAGCTTAACCTTTTTTCAGTTCTGATTGCAAATAAAAAGAAATGAAAAAATAAACAGTTTTTCTTTCTCACCTTCATTTTCTCTTACCACTTTAATTCAAATAACCAAATACCCATTCTTTTCCTCTTTTCAGTAATAGAAATTGAAAGATAAAGGTCTGCCAAAGCTTTTTTGAAAAAAGAATTAACTAGATTAAGCAAGGTATTAACAGGATTTCAAAAAACCTTGAGAGTTGAGATTAAGTTAATCTTTTACTGACAATCACAACAAAAAAGAAAATGTTCTAATAAAACGAGCAACAAGCAGAGACAAAAGGGGTTGAAAGAATATAAAACAAGTTGATTGTTCCAGAAGAGTTCAAATGATTGATTATTAAACTGAAAATTCAAAGTTCTAGTTTAATATGACCTAATGTAAAGTGGATGAATGGTCATAAAAATCTCAGCTGGTTAAATCACTAAATTCTCATACGGCATAGAAGAGATCTCGACCAAAACAAAAAGACATCAACTGGAATGTGTCTTCCATTGATCAGAGATTTGTTCTAACTGTCTGTTTGGAGAAGGGAGTCTCCCAACAGATTTGCATTACTACTAAATTTGCATGGCAGTTTTGTTTGAGAATAGTAATGCTTTGCTGTTAATGAGTCATAGACAATCTGTGGTTATAACTACAAGCACATAAGACTGATGTCCTTCAATGTTGAGCGGTTCTGTTGGTGCAGATGGTTGGATACAGCACTGCTTGGTTTTGCAACTGTTCTGTTTGTTTCACATTTTTAAAAGAGGAAAAGATCTGACAGTAAAAATTCTACATGGTAAAAACTAGATTAGTTTTTATTTTTTATTTTTTTTTAACTATCAGGATATATTTATGAGAATTGAGAAAATACATTTTATTTAATATGGGCTCTTTTATGCTGTCTAGGTAGGCAATGCCTACCCTGAATAAAATAGATCATCAACTACATTTTCCTACTGTGGCAGAATATGCACCTAATCCAACAAAATTATGAAAGTTACTGATTATTATGCATAAAATGCAAAAAATATATATATATATATATATATATATATATATATATATATATATATATATATATATATATATTTTAGATTTACTACATAAATGTAACAAGCTGTTTACCCAGAGTAATTGCTGGCAACACTTGCCTGATAGATCGATAGATAGATACAATTTAAAAATATATCTATCTAATAAATATGAATGTCAGTGTGTCACAGTGTCATACATTTCAACTTTACTCCTAGAGGCCATAGACCAACATATTATACCATTTTGGAATCAGGCTGACAGTGAGCAAATTTAAAACAATCCAAGACAGATCTGGACCAGCAATGCTGAAGTTTTGGATTCCCAAATTTTCATTACTGCAATTATTTTATTTTTTTATGTCTTTTTGTGACAAATTTTTTTTGTATAATAATTTTTAGAACTTGGGAATCAATTTGGGAAAATTAATTGCGGCTTTTAAGCTAGTGTGTGTGTGTGTGCGTGTATATAAGTTGATGTAAAAGTTTTGGGTAGAGAAAAAAATCTTATTTATTCTTTGTACAGTCATCAAAATATTATCCTTGACTTTTTATGACTTCATCACACCTTCCAGATTTTTATTTTTTTTTAGTATTATCCAGCCAATACAAGGCCCAAGAGTCCCTCGAGGTAGGGAGTTGCTAAATGAGCTTGTCGTAGAGAAGAAGAAATTCTGATTATGTGGATATGTAGGAGAGATAATAGTTAACTCCAGACTTGAAGATGTTAATATTGTAGTAATTGGGAAAGCATCTTCTCAGGAGTTGTTCTATAAAGTAAGTTTGCTGTGTGAAACTTCTTCCTTAGCAATGGAATAATAAGAGCTACAAAGGGTAGGATGTTGTAGAGAGCTATAATTGCCCACACCTTGAAGGAACATGACACATAAAAGAAATAGAATTATTGTTTACAAGTGTTTGTCTTCTCATTTACACTATATTTGGGCTATTATCCTCATCTTTGTTGTTATCACAATGCTTCAGCTGTTGTGCTTTTACAACCTTCATTAGGTATATATATATATATATATATCAATCAGGGTAATCTACAGGGAATTCTGAACAGAACTCTTCATTTAATCTAGATGGGGGTAAACTGTTCTCATTCTACTGGGCATGATTCAAAATACCTTGTTCTTACTTTTAATACTGTTCAGTTATTGCTCACCCATTTTCACTGAATCCAAGTACAGGATTGAACTCACAATTACTATATTACCAAATTCGCAAACCAATGTTTAAATCCACTGACCTATTATTTGTCTTATGTTGTAGAAATCATACTGCCAAGAAATACATATTTATTTTAGATGTAAACTGCTACTTTCAAGTAATTTGAACATTCCAAAATTGGTATTTTTATATATATATATATATATATATATATATATATATATGACAGAGATATTAGTGGATTGAGAGTTTCAGAACATATCTTTCTTCTCAACTTTATAGATAAATTAATGAGTGATGTTTTTTTTTATTACAATTAGCTAGAGTCACTAGAATTTAATATTTTGAATATTCTTCATTAACCAACTTAATCAGAAGGAATTTAGTAGAGGGGAGTTAATGCAGAATTGGAAAGCTGTATCAGGTAATCTTGCCAATAAATCTATAAAAAAATAAAGGACATATCCTGCCTGTCTCTGCTGTCACAAAATCAGAAGACACTAAAAAAAAAAAAATTAAAATAAACATAGCTTCCTCTGAAATAGTGATTTTTGTCCATTGCACAGTTTTGTAAATTTTCCAACCTCATATTTAATGTTATTCATTCTAGAATATCTCTACTCCATTGAAGTTACAAGAAGAAAATGCAATACTGATAATGGACAAAAAGCTTTGGAAAATGATTTTATATTGAATCATTAACTTAATAATTATCATTAATTTATAATGCAATGGAAAATTGATCCCTATTGAGTGAAAATTTTATGAAAACTGTT
>CAHIKZ030002792.1:0-186070 GCA_903632075.3 Acanthosepion pharaonis
TTGAATCTAGAATTGATCAGGCAATCAAATCCCAAGATAGTGGGGATATAGCTGTAGCTACGGCAGAGCTGGCCTCCTTGCTTATCAAGAAGGATCAAGCTCTGGTAGTTAGGGTTAGGTTAAAACAAATGTCTTTCTAGGCGACGGAAATGGCCGCTGGATTGCGTGCAGAAGAGGTTCGAAATGCATCCAATCGACATATCGCGGGTATCACATTACCGGATAAGAGGACTGTAGTGACACTGAGAGCAGAAAAGAGGAAGCTACCTATTTCGTAGCTTAAAACATAATGATATATTTCGGGCTTTGTGTAATAGGCTCTACGCATAACTTTCGTTTGGAGTTGATTAATGACAATCTTAAATAAATATGTGTTGACCAATAAGAAATAATCAACAACTTAATCGGAGCTTCTTTCAACTTCGCTAACAATATAAATAAACCCCTGTGTAAAAGAAGAAAAAGAGATTCCAACAGGAGACACACAGAGAAAACACAGAGAAACGAACACTAACAACTGTGAGCGGATATATCAAAGGCATCTCGGCCTCAACAACCACTACCACTCCTCACACTTCTCTCGTCATTTTCATCCCTTTTACTTCTCTTATACAGTCAACCTCCTTTTCCTTATTCACAGGACTTATTACCAAATGAAACTAGCATCTCTCAAAAACACTTAAGTACTTTTACAAACTCTTGTATTCATTGACATGTAATAATAAAAAAAACCTTTTATTTAATTTTACTTAAATACCAACTTTATGCCATCTATGAACATTACTACTATTTTTGAATCACCCACAACATTTTAATGATCACCGATGTGAATAAGAAAAAAACAACTTAATCACCCACATCATTTGCTGACTCCCAACATGTTTAAAAAC
Source organism: Acanthosepion pharaonis (assembly GCA_903632075.3). Taxonomy (NCBI): domain Eukaryota; kingdom Metazoa; phylum Mollusca; class Cephalopoda; order Sepiida; family Sepiidae; genus Acanthosepion; species Acanthosepion pharaonis. The sequence continues at coordinate 891 of CAHIKZ030002792.1, forward strand.
CAAATACATCATTCATTTTAGTGACTAAGGTAAAAAAAAAAAATACTACTCTGCACTTCATTTTGGTGATACCTGACGTCCAAAAACCTTATTTACCACATCGTTTGGTGTCTATCGACGTACAACACCCCCCTAAAAAAAAAAAAAAAAAAAAAAGAGACTTCGAAATTCCCAATGTAGAAAAAAATAACCAAGCGAAGGAGCAAGATCAAGTAAACATTTCTTTTTATCCACATTTTTTTGTTTGCATACACTCTCGACATGAAATGAAACAACATTCCGTTTCCGTTAAATTTCCAGAACTTATCAAAATATGTTCAAATGGCTGGTTTGCAAAATGTGAAATGTTTTCCAATATGTATAACCTTATACCACCCTCAAACAAACAGGATAATAGAACACCAGCATAAAAAACAACTATAACCCACCACCACCACCACCGCCAAAAAAAATCGAAATGAATAAACACCCTATACTCAGGACATTATACATGACATAAAAAATACCTAATAACCGAAAATTCCTCAAAAAAACCCCAAAAAACACAGGCGTTAATGAGAGTTAAAAAAGGGCACCACAAAACGATAGCAATAAGCATAAATGTTGTAGACTTAAAGAGGTTACAGACAGACAAATGTGGTACTCGAGTGAAGGAACAGCAAAACGCGCGTAGATGAAAGAAAGAGAGGTTTATTGTAAAAGAGAATACATTACTTGAAAGACAGGCAGGCTAGTAATTCCCGAAGCAAGTTTATTTACCTTAACTCCCCGCGAGGCAGGATGTGGCACAAAGCCGTTTTTTTAATGTGGGGTAAAACCGACCCCGTAGGCTTGGGCAAAAATTCCGCGTAGACCCCTATTCCACGGGTCGGGTAGCTGTCTACCACCCCAGACGAGACTGTGCCCGAAGGCAGAAAGTTCGACCGCAACTTGACAACCTCTACACTCTTTTACTATTTTTCAATATCCTGGTCCTAGGCCAATGCGTATAGCTACACATTAATGATTTCATTCTTGACATGCCTGGATGACCTATATGAAATTCCTTCAGGATTTTCTTTTGTAGTGTATATGGCATTACCACTCTGTATGCATATAACAGCACTTGCTCGCAGATTGAGAAAGGTGATATAGATCCTTTAAGTTTTTCTTTCAGCCATAACTGTTTCTTCATTTTTTTTAATGAATTCGTCCTTCTCAGCTGCTTTTTTTATATCTTTTAGAGTCACAGGTAACTCCCAAATTGTATTGCATAGTAATACTGATAATTCTTTTTCATCTCTTAAAGCAGCTATCACCGTGTCTTCTAACGGTTCTGCAAATTTTGGAATCAATCTAGACAAACCATCAGCATGTCTAAGTTTTTTCGAGGGTAGGTATTGCATCTTAGTAGTCGTAGTTCAATATTATTCCCCAACGCTGTAACCTATTAGCAGTGTTTGTGGGTATACCCTTTCTTGATCCCAAAATTGTTAAAAACTGTCTATGATCTGTCAGTAATGTAAATTGAATGAATCTGTGAAATTTTTTAACCGAGTAAATTATAGTCAGGCTTTCTTTCTCGATCTGGTTATAACTTCTTTCTGCGGGAAACTTTCACTTGTAGATATGCGTCAGGCAGATCTATTTTAGAAAACACTTTGCCACCATTTAGATTAGCAAAAATGTCTTCCGGTGAAGATAAGGGGTATGTGTGGACTTTAAGGCAGTCATTTAATCAGGTTGAAAAATCTGTACATACTCGGATCTTATTGTTCTTTTTCTTTACATACACTATAGGCGCAGCCCAATCTTAGTAGTCAACTTTAGAAATTACACCCCTTTTCTCTAAACGTTCTAGTTCTTGATTTACTGTGTGTAGGTGTGCTCTGAGTGTATATGGTGGCCTGTTCCAGGATTGGCACCACAGACTCATAAAATATATCATGAGTAAACATCATTGGGGCAATAAAACAATATGTTGTATAAGAGTAAGCATCGTTGCCGATACAGTGGTTTGAAATTAGATCGTTAGTGAGCAACACGGGCTATTCCAATAAGTAGATCACGTGAGCATAAAGCAAGTGAATAAATACGAAGTAGCGTAAGGATCACTGTTCACTCTTCTTGTTTAGCACTGACCCTTTCACGTTACTGACATTTAAAACTGGCCAGCAAAGGACATCACGTGAATTTGCTGTTGTGTTATTTTTTGAAAAACAATAGTAAGTGACTCTTTTTGTCAGTTTTTTTTTTTTTTTTTTTTTGATGAACAGTTTATTTTAGTACACATTGGTTTTGTTAATAATATTGTTTTAGTGAATTTTTACGTATTTTGTCGTGAGGACTCCCCTCTCCAGCATTATGGAGGAGTTCATTAACGATAATGATCTATTGTCAGTACCGACTGTTTTGGAGGCAGTGGCGACTAGAACAATGTCGCTGCTGACCTTAGATGTTAGGTCCCGGAAGCTGAGAGGCGTTATCCGGGAAATAATGGAGGAGGCGCTTAAAACACTCAACATAGACCCAAAAGTTCTGGCCAAGAGATCTCAAATCATGTGGGATATCCTGCTGGTGACGGAGAATGAAGCCAAAAAGTTATCTGAGAGTATTCTCACCACAAAATCTGTGAGACTTCAAACTGAGTACTTGGGCACCCGCAAAACTGGAATAACGTTACATGCAGTATTCTTGGACATATCGGATGGCCAAGTAGGGACAATATGGACAGGTGGTAGATGTCTCACCTGCGAAGGGCAAAACGGGAATATGGACAGATGTTGCACATGTTACATTAACGAGGAAGAGTTTTTTAATGGCATCCCCGATATCCTGATCTGTGGGGCAGACGAATTTTTGTAGTGGTACGGGGTCGGCGGCCCCACAGCTGGTCCTGTGGTACCGCGGGACATATGTCTAAGGAATATCCTGGCAAGAACCCGGTACTACCAACTGAGCAACTGCCGGCAGCTGAAAACCAAGAGCCCAACAGCCATCAGTCCAACAACAGGCAGCAGTTAAGGAAGCAGTGGGTCAGGCCTCTGATGATGCCAGTGAGTGGCAGCAAGTAACCAGGAAGGGTCGCAAGTCAGCAACCTCTCCTTAAACTCTCCAGCAGGATGTCTCACCGGGGCGAAAACAACAGAGGACGAAGCAGGAGTCTTCTCAATAGCAACAACAACAACAGACGCAGCAACAGACCCGACAGCAGCATCAACAAACACAGCAACATCAACAGGCACAGCAGTGCCAACAGACAAAGCAACAACAACAGACACAGCAACAAACACAGCAACAAAAAGCACAGCAGCGACGACCAGCAGCGATCATCTGCGACGACCAACCAACCTTCCCCGTATACTATCTGTTGTAATAACTACGGGAGGTTTTGATACCGACCTCGACCAGCGTCCAACCGTCTATACGACCGGAACGTCAGCATCCCGACTCCAACCGTCGACACGACCGGAACCTCAGCACCCCGACGACACGTCCAGGCCGACCACCATTACTCTTTCTTTATATAATAAATTCGTATTAATCCTACATATCCTCATTTTGTCGTCTGTGTTGTTTCACCTTGTCAGATTTAACGTCTTCGATACGAGAAATGTTAGCGGGCCTCTTGTGACTTCATCACCCTTGCGATACGGGGGCGCTCGGGTCGCGCTTTCATATCGCCCCCCCCACTTTCCAGAGGGTCCGCTACAGACCTCTAGTTTGGGAAGGAGCACAACTTAAAAAAAGATCAATTTTATTTCTCCATAATTATAATCTTAAAAATCTTTAAGTCTTCTTTATTTCTTCAAGCAACTTTAGACTGAATTAAAAGTCGTTCGTAAGTTTTTTTTTAAATATATTAAAAACTTGAAAATTATGCTATCTTACATTGGGAAGTTTCAATCATACATTTTTAAATAGATTAAATAAGTCGCTGTAAAATTTTTAAGTGAATAGAATGTAGGTAAATTGCACCAGAGGAAATTTGTTTTTTGACCAACCCAAAACATTGTTTTTATAACTCCACTAGAAAAAAAAAACAAAAAAAAACACGGTATAAAAATTCTTTTTTGAGTTTTTTCAAAACAAAATTAAAATTTTCAAATACCTTTTTCAAGGTGTTAACAATCACATCGTAAATTTAATTCTTTATTAATTTATATGTGGTCTTCTTGGTTTTGGTCTTTCTAGAAATGTAAAAATTAGTACACATTGGAATTTTTTTATTTAAATGACCAAACGTTGGAAACCCTTTTAGTAACTCTCATTTCAATTTTCAAACATGTTCTTGAATTTCATTGGTTGTTAAATAAAAAATAAGCTTCGAGAAATTTCCATAACAAAACAGTCAAAATTTGTGCAAAAATAGGCTCAACTGACATAAAAAAAATCTTTCTCAAATTCATCCCTAATTTAAATGTTTCAAGAAATCCTATTGGATAAAAAAAATAAAAAATACAACATTCGCCCACGCATTTCTCAGAAAAATTCGCAACAAGCTACCAAGCTACTGGAGCCGATTTTGTCGTTTAAAAAAACTATAAATAGAAACAGCAAACGAATTTTCGTCGCATTTTGAGAGTCACACACGCAGGGATCCACACGGGAATTATGTGTCAAAGTTGCCGCCAAAGAAACAAACTTTCTTTATGAGAGATTAGAAAAAATTACACAACAAACTTTTTCACTTAATATCTTTCATAGAAAAATCTTTTGTCTAAGTTAAATTCAACCTTTCAATGAAAGGCAGACAACTTTTTAGACATTGAACATTTCCGACACAGCAAAGAACTTTTCCTCTATACTTTTGCACACATCATTACAAAGAAATTGTAAATTGTGTATATAAAATTTAATCTGTTGTTTCAAACATGTATTTTTTGTCGTGATTGAATATCGTTACAATTTGTCCATTTCTTATAATTTATGTTTGTGGATATTGCATATTTTATTTGCAGCACAGTCTTAAATATTCACGTATCCTTCTTAGATCCACTACACCCTCTTGTTAAGTGATAACAAATATTTTCTCAAGGTTTTTAAATCAAAGAAGCTATTCATTATAAAATTAAATTATTAATAAATAAAATACCAAAAATTTCATTAAAATTTCAACATGTTCACAATTGATTTTGAAATGACTGAAAAAAAAAACATTTTCGAACATTTTATTTTTATTAAAAATAATTTAAAAACGATCCAAAAATATTTAGACCGATTATCGCAATACAAAAACATCAGGCGGGGGCGGCAAATATATATATTGATTGTACAAAATATACAATATAGTGGGGATGTCTCTTGGAACGACCCGATGTTGTCTTGTATCTGAACAAGAGGTCGCTCACAGCAGGGCCAGATCAAAGTACCAGCAACTCAGACTGTCGCTTATTAAAAGCTGAGGTCGCCAACAGGGCGACATGTCATGTGTACGTGATCTTCCAAACAAAAGAAATGAATGTAAAAAAGAAAAAAAAATTGAATTAAATAAACAAAATATTAGATTTCTTTTTTGAAACACCATAGCATAAAAATGAATGATCGCGTCTTCATTTTTTTTTTCACCCGCAAAATGCCGCCCCCATAGAGTGCCGCCTGGGAACCCGGGGCCTCCTCGGTTCGCCACTGCAGCAGATAATGATTGATATTGCATTTAAATTTTTGAAGATCAAAGTGAACTCGAAAGTTAAAAAATGCAAGAAAAACTACTGTTCTTATGATTACATCAATCCATTTCAACTGTAAAATGATGAAACTGTGTTGCCAATCTAGTACTGTAGAGGTAAAGTGATTGTGATATACAAGAAATGTGGCACAAGGCCAAAATAGCATGGGGAAGGCTGGTCTTCAATTTGTCTTATTTTTAATTTAGCTAACTACAATCACTAACTGAGACGAATTACAATAATCCTTACACCAAAATAACAAATTCTTACTTAGCATTCTTACTACAATCGCCATAATACCACAGTGTCTTCATGAAGTCCTAACTAGTCGCTATATGTACAATTTGTCTGTGGGGGTGAGGAATTTTTTTGGACTGACCAGTTATCTTTGGTAAAAACCTGTTAACTTCAAAACGTAAGTTTAATTTTTTTATTTAATAATTGAAACATTTTAGAACAAAACAGCCTTCATTTGAATTTAAAAATTAAGAAGAGATTATTTTACTGGACCCTGCATAATAACGACCCCTCGTTATTTTTTTCAACGTAACTACTATGACGTTATGAAAAAGTCTAAAATATTCATTCATTAAAAAAAACAACAGTTTACTTATTTGGTTATCTTCAAGATATGCAATCCCAAAATTTTCATCTTTTTTTAAGGTATACTCTCTTCATAGTAGCAACGGGTGCCATCCTAGTACACTCTTTTGATCTGCTTTTATTTCCGGAAATTCTGAGATAATGCTTGATTTGTTTTCAATTCATTGTTAAAAAGTTTTCAATTCATTGTTGAAAATTTTTTAAATTTTCTTATTAAAAAGTAAAAGTTCATTGATATATAGTTATTGAAAAATGCCCAAATTAATTTATTGTAAAAGAAGATTATTTAAGACTTTAGATGCAAAACAAGAAGTTTATTTTCCTGAAAAAGCAGATCAAAAAGCACGAGCGTAAATCCTGCTAATTTAAATGCGGCATTCCTTAAAAAAAAGCTGAAAAATTCGGGAGTGCGTATCTTTGCTTTGCTTTTTATTGGAAAATGTTGATATAAAACATTGGATCAATTGAAGATCCCCCCCACGACTGATCAACTGTAAAATCTCCACCCCAACTTAAATCACCTGTAGAATCTCCTCCCAGACTGATCAACTGTATATCTTTGGAACTTTTTAAAAATGAATGTTATTTTTTTTTCTTTTCAATTGCTAGAAAAAGATTGGGGAGTTTTTTAAATAAAGAAAACATTTATAGTAAAGTAGAACCAGAAATATACGTGATTGAAAGTTTGTTTACATTTCGAAAGTTTTTTTTTTTATTAAACTTGCAATTTTTGAAGCTGAAAAACTGTATAAATATCACACTCATCAGAGATTTCAATAGATTTTCCATAAAATCACTATTTTAGAATTATTATGTGAAAATAATATTCTACATTAAGTTTTGAATTTTTTAGTGATTTTTAAACCTTACATTTTCAGAAAAATCAAATCTAGTGCATATTACAAGATTGACTTTTTATATTAGTATTACAAACTAAGAATTTTTAAGTTTGTAATATAAAAAGATAAGTTAAGATTATTTATATGTAAAAAATTTAAATATTACGCTTTAAAGTCTTCCGGAACGATTTTTAAAATATTTTAAAATATTCCTTTAGTATCAACTATAGAATCTCCATTCCAAACTCTACTGTAGAATCCCTCCCACAAGCATGCCTGGGGGTAAGAGATTCTTCAATTGATGCAAATTATATTTTTTACATGAGTAGTAGAAACACAAAAAAGATTAAAGATTTGTTTCTCTAAAAAAACAAAAACAAAGTTAAGTCAGAAGTGTAATTATTTAATATTGACTTTTATTGTTTTAAAAATTTATTTTAAAATACGAATATTTTTTAAAATAACTGGCCGAATTCATGGAAATAAATAAATTCTGTATATAAATATTTCTGTCCTTATTAGTTTAATTTCATTACTGTTATGGTCCAGGGTAGGACCAAGGAAGAACAACACGAACACAATAGTAGAAATAACGAAGGTATATTACACGAAATAATAATACAAGATGTGGAAGGTGTTAGTATGACTGTCAGTCTGGTTTGGAGTGAACTACTATCGGCTAGACTCGATTCGACCCTCTCTATTGAGAGGTGTAGTATACATAGTGTTAGGAAGAGTTCATTCTGTAGTTATAGGTAAGGACCCATAACAATTACCATCTGTCATAATGCCGTAAGGTTTTTTAAAAAAAGTAGACGCCGGCAAAATAGTGAGGGGTTAGTTATTTTGCCTAAAAAATTAAATGTCAGTCAGTTTTTTGGAGAATAAGTTAATGTTTAATGCAAATATCAAAGGTGAGCATTTATAAAATTTTAATGATTTTTTATACAAATGTTTAATGTTCAGTTATTTTTATTACGACCATTACCATGGATCAAATTTTAAATTATTATATTGAATATAAGAATGAAACAGAAAGGCAGAAAAAAAGGATACTAAATTTTAAAAATTGAATTTAAGAAAAGATTTAAACGATCATTGGATGTATAGGATAAATTCCAGTAATTATTTACTTCAGTTTTTAATCAACACTTTCCTATGTCATTATAAAATGCGAATGGGTCACGAATGTGTCTAGGTAAGTTTGGGATAGTTCAAAAACTATCAACCTTGTTTTACAAGCCCACTTTCAGCCTTGTGCCAAATTTTTTCTTAGTACAATAAATAAAAATTCCCTATTCCGTTGGGTATTCTCTCTTCCTATTTGTTTCTTTTTCTATTTGTTCATCAATTAAAAACGGCAAAAACTGAGTGGTGCGGCTTACCGCAAGTTGAAACCTGCTAGAGAACGCGAGGAAAGAAAATGTGCTGCATCTTTACATGTTTTCCTGCAGAAGAAATATGTAGCTAAAGAAAGATGCAAAGACGATGATACTGAATGTACATCAGAACTAGGAGGTGAGGGAACATGGAGAAAATGCGAATATGGTGGAGACAAATATAGAAATAAAAGTTGAAGAGGAATTTCCCGCAGGAATTAACGTTGTTAAAGAAATTGAAGGTGACGATGATGCTGTGCCAAAAGAAGAGAGTTCCAGTGCATGCGGTAAGGACAGGTATGAATATGAAGAAGGAACTGATGAAGTTAGTGGAAATAAAGAAATAGAACAGGCAAACATAGAGATTGCTGTGTACGAAGACATCGCATTTTGGCCACGAACTTGTTCAGGGCAGTTGCTTGTTGATCTTGTAACATTGGGACCTAAAAAGTTTCAAAAGAAAGATGAACCGTTTGCTCCGACTGTAAAAACGGGGGAAAATAGTCCGATGGTAATGCTACAACACTGGTTTTACAAAACTATGGGGAATGGAGAGACTGCTTTGAGATCATGGTTGCTGTACACAAAGACAAAGAAATCTCTTTATTGTTTCTGCTGTCTTCCCGGAGACAGAGCAACGCAAATCAAGTCTAGCAAGAAATTCAGGATTTCAAAAGTTCTGGAAGCTTAATTCAAAAATGCTTGAACATGAAACCACCAAAGAGCTTTCAAGGAATGGAAGATGTTGGAAATTACCCTTAATAAGGTAAAACACTTGACAGTAAATTACAAGAACAAACTAATAAGGAAAGACAGATTTGGAGACAGGTTTTAACACGGTCACTTGATGTCGTGAAGTTTCTGATGAAACAGAACTTGCCTTTTAGAGGTCATCGAGAAGATGTATATAATTCCAATAAAGGTAACTTTATAGAACGTTGAACTTATAAGCAAGTATGATCTTGTTCTTGGAAAGCATTACTTGTGTTGCGGGGCCGATAAGGATGCCGACCCCACAAGCTTATTTGTTTTCAAAGAAAGGTGTGAACAGTCAACACAATGATGGGACAAAGTCGGAGGTTTATATTTTAACTAAAGGTCGATCTTTATTTTTACAAAAATGAACGTGTGTTATATACAAGTATGTACAACCAGGAGAAATGCCTGGATGGGTGTCGGGTCCGGAATGACTGGTTTGGTACTTACAAAAATCGTTGGTAGGTTGGTCGTCTTGTAGGATGGCCGAGCAGAAGTGTTATCGAACCGAAACTGGAGTGAAATGCCGCCTGGTCGTCTCCTTCAACGATTAGAGCGAAATCGTCTCGACAAACGCAGAAGTTCCTAAACAGGACCGCGTCGGTGAGACGATAAGTCTTCCAGGGCAGATCAACCGCGGAAACGGGATCACATCGAAGGGTATCTCTCGACGAAGCATCGGGAAGATGGAAAAGGCAGTGTACGGATACTGCACTTTGATCCTAATAATTATTCGTATCGAAATACAAAATGTGCCACAAGAGCTAAGAGGAGTGTCGGGGAAAAGGACTGGTCTTCTCTAGTCTTAACTCAGAATTAGCTTGTCACTCTCATTGACCGATTCGTACTTACAATTTTCGTTTCACCATAACAATACATTTGCAATTAGCTGTCACACTACGATCACCAAAATACCTCATTTAATCAAGAAAATCCTAGGATGAAATTTTAATACACAATCCACGGGGCGGGGAATACATGCCAAATCAATGAAATCTATATATAACAATATAAATAAATGTCTCAGTATTGGGATGGGAAGAAAAGTGTGGCAGAAAATACTAGTTAATTGGGCGAAATAGCCAGATATTGAAAGTATCTGGTCTCGCCAGAGAACAAAGACATCTGTCACCTAAAACAGGGCGGGGGAAAGGGGAGTAGAAAATAAATGTGGGACAAAAAAAAGACCTATACACTTGTATACCCTAGCTAGCTTTGACAAAGTAGGTCAAAAGACTGAAAAACGAAAATTCTACATTACCTTAAACCGAGTCTAGGACGACTGATGTTTCGGTGAGCGGCCCCAAATCCTTTTACCTAGGTAGCGTCCAACAACCACTCCAGGTCAGCACCTCTCACACGCACCAAGCGCGAAACTCTCACCCAACATTTGCCGAATTTCGACGAATGAGACGCACCTTTTCCTCCCTGATCGTAACTTTAAGCTGATGTTTAAAGAAATACACCAGTTGAGAAAAGGAGAACTTCTCGCCTCTGTAAAACTCCTTCTGTCTCGTCGTCCATACAACCATTCGCATAATGCCGAGCGGGCACAAGAGCGCGTACTGCTGATCCCTTGACATTGGTGGTACCGCATTGGCACAAACGGAGCTGGCTTCCAGGACGAAAACTTTCCGCCCAAGATGCGAACCGCCGTTGTGCAGGCTGATTGATGCAATCAGCCTGCACAACGGGTGTACGACACTGCAGTGAAAGAAGGCATGCGCAATGGACTCCTCAACGCAGTGCACGCACTCTGGCGAAAACGCCACCTCGCTGCGTAAGACCTCGATATTTATTGTAAAATATACAATTATGGCACAAGGCCGAAAAGTGGGGAATGAGTTGAGGCTGGTCTTCACTGACTATCTTATACCTAGCTAATCCGATTCACGACCGATTCACTCATTACAATTCGCACATTCACCATAAAAACTCATCCATCACTAATCAATTCTTCATATACCATAATACCGCATACTCTCAGGGAACCTAAAAAACGCACCCCGTGACATAAAATTTAATGATTATAAAAATTTATACTTAAAATTCTATGGATTATTTACAATGATAGGGGATGGGATGAACCCAAAAACAAACTATCAAAAGAAACAAAGGATAACTGATGTTAGTAGGGCCTGTCCAACCCTCAAAAAGGAGAGGTCACTGTATTCTGCCCTACGACAGAATCAAGAGGTTCTCTCGCTAAGGGGGAGAGAAAGGAGAAAATATATATGAACATGGGGAATGAATAAAGCTGACCCAATCGAGATGAAAAGAAGGCCACAAAACAAACTGGGGAAGATGGGAATCTCAACCTGGATCATAACCAAAGATGTAGCCGGGAGCAGGCCGGGAAAAACACTTACTCACATTAACTAGGTACACAAAGCTTATCTAGCCTAATCAGGGGAGGGCTCCACAGGAAACCACCGCGATGTGAATCAGGTATACCTAAAAGAGAACATCAAGGTTATCCCCGTTCACACGAACCAAGCTCGCCTCAGTCACACACCTTTTCTGTCTGTCGAAACCAAGCGTTTTCTATTAGTTCTAATCTTCATCTTGAGCTGATGCTCAAAGAATCGGATCAGACCCGAGGACAATGGAAGAAGGTGTGCGAAGGTCACATCATTCACAGTCTGGTAAATCCGCCAAGCATCATATGAAGACCTTGTCACCGAGAGATAGTCTATTCCGAACCAGTCGCCAGGTAAGCGAAAACTGAGGTTACTGACCAGAAGGAGCAACTCCCTCTCCGACAAGCCGAGCCGCTCATATAGTGGATCCTTCGCGGTCTCCTCCACTAGTTTCCGATAGAAGAGTTTTCTAGGCCGAGAATGGTCACTGGACCGAGGAATGATCGTCAAGGCATATCGACACTCTCGAAGGAAATCCGATTTGATCCCGGGTTTTACGACGGTGCTCAACCTGCGAGATGGGAGGACTGATAGTAAGGAAAAGGAAGGCGTCCCTTACAATCCCCGCCATAATCGAATCCCCTGTCAATGCGCGGCGTAGGAAAACCAACCTCGAGGCGAGCTTGTGACTCGCCAAGAGCGGCATTTCCATTCCCACCCCCATGACACGAATGTTGTGCACAGACTTCTCTGCTGACCGTATGCTTGCGTCCCCTCCACAAAATGGAGGATAGCAAGCGCTTGAGCGCCTTCTTATAATCCTTACAGAGAGGAAGTACAGACAAGTGGTAAAGGATGAGATGAAAGACGTAAGTGGCACACGTCTCCGCCCTGCCCTGCCCTGCACGGACAACTTCCTTCGGTGCCAAGTCTGACCGACCGCGCCGACCTTTGCCAGTACTTATGACCAATTTTTCTCCATCTGGGTTCAAACCACACTCCAAGAATGCGGGCAGGACGGTCCATCCTACCAAAGGGCCCCGGAAGATCAACCCGCTGCGTAAAGCCTCTTGCCGACCCAGAGAGCCCCTCGCAACACCAGTAAGATTATATCAATTCGTTTGTTCAAGTACGTCTTGGCTAGTAGAAAACAGTAAATATAAAATTACACATAATGCTGTTCCAATGTTTGATCAACACTGCCTTATCCGATATTCTTAAGGTATGGTTTAGGCTTAAAACATGTTAGGTTAAACGTTTCGTTACTGGCTTGCTGTTGCTTTTAATTCTGCGAGTAAAAGGGTTGTGAAGGTTAAGGTCGTCTTGTCTGTTAGTTTTTTTTCGGGAGCGGCCAGCGACTGTCGCGACAAGGCCCTATCCTTAGATAATTGATCGTATCAGTTAGTAAAAATAATATTTACGGAGATTTTTAGGGAAAGTGACCTTGCTTCCGGATCTGGTTCGCTGGAAGAGAGTCGCTAGACTGTCGTCAGAGGTCTGCGGTGTCGGGTTTGTGCTATGCTGTCACTTCTCCAGAAAAGCAGGTTTAGTTCGATCAATTGCGACGGTGTTGGTTGTGTCGCTGCGCTTGGTCGTAAAGTGCTTATCGGTGCGGCGAAGAACCTGAAACAGACCTTGATATGCAGGTGTGAGTGGTCGTCTCAGGGCGTCGTTCCTGATGAAAATGAATTCGCAATCCCGCAGTGATCGTGAATTCGTCGGTTGCCTTCGTGAAGGTGTATACTTTAGTCGAGCCATTTTGTGGCGGATCTCCTGGACGAAAGGAGTTGTTGGGTTCGAAACGGTGTCGAGTGAGTCGTTGAAGAATTCACCGGGCAGCGAAAGAGGTGTACCAAAAACTAGTTCGGTGGGTGAACACCCTAAGTCCTCTTTTATTGTATTCCTCCATGCGAGAAGAATCAGAGGTAGGTCGTCAACCCAATTAGTCGTGTCAGGGAGGTTTTTAGAGACCGATGAAACCTCTCGACTAGGCCGTTGGCGCACGGATGGTAAGCGGTAGATTCCTGAAAAAGGGACAACTGGAACTGTTCCCCTCGGTTGGTCATGATGACTTGAGGCGTTCTGAAAGTTCCGATTCACTCTCTCAGGATTGTCTTGGAAATGGTGCTTGCAGAAGTGTCCTTTATAGGTATGGCAGTCGACCATCGCAAAAAACGATCCACGGCTGTCAGAAGATACTGCTAATCCAGACAAATCAGCAGCGGTCCCACTGTATGTATGTGTGAGAACCGTGCATCAGGATTGCTGAAGGTACCGACGAGTGATTTAGTGTGTCGGTGGACCTTACATTTCTGGCATTCCAAGCACGTCGAAACCCATTCTCGGATGTCAGCATTCATGTTAGGCCAAACAAATCGGTAATGAGTTTGACTGTCGCTCGCTTGCTCGGATAAGACAGCCCATGTAGTTGTCGAAACACCTGTCTTCGAAGCGCAGGGAGGGGGGGATTTAGGACCTATGGTTGGCTAGGCTAATGTCGTAGTACAGAATGTTGTCGCTGAAGGATGCTGGGAACTCCTGAATCTTCAAGGAAGTGTGTTGTTGGCACGTCTTGCAGAGTTGAGTCGGATTTTTGTTCGGCGGCTATGGAATCTTGACTCAAGATGAATGAATTTCTGTTCGGGATATCGTATCCGCGACCGCGTTGTCCTTTCTCTTTACATGACGGATGTCAGTTGAAAACTGTAACAGGTAGTCGAGGTGTCGGATCTCACGGGATGTGTATCTATCGGAGCTGGTACTCATTGCGGTCGTCAATGGTTTGTGGTCGGTATAGATGGTGAATTCTCTACCTTCCATTAGATGCCGAAAATGTTTAACGGACAAGTAAATGGCCAGCAGCTCCCCAGTGAAGGTGCTGTATTTCCTCTGGGCTGGCGAAAGCTTAGCCGAATAGAAAGCGATGGGTTTGCGTTGGGAATCGAATTCTTGCTCAACCACCGCACCCACTCCTGCGTCCGATGCGTCGGTTGTCAGGGATAGTCGCGTTCGTGGATTATACGAAATCTGGTGGAATTCGCTAATGCAGTCTTCGCTGTGTGAAATGCGTGCAGAGCATCTCCCTCCAACGTGATGCCTTTGTTCTTTCTCTGCAGCGGTCCGTCAGGGGCTGGAGAATAGTAGCACAATTCAGGATGAATCGTCGATGGAAATTGGTCATTTCGATAAAACGTCGCAATTGTTTAATAGACATTGGCGTTGGAAAATACTGGATCGAGCTGATCTTAGCTGACAAAGGTGCGATGCCGTTCGCGTTGGTGTGATGCCCGAGAAAATCGATACTGGGCGCCCCGAAAACACACTTGTTCAGCTTCAGGCCGTAATGCAAGTGCTATTACATTTTTCGGAGTGATTGAGAGACTCTATACATTTTTCTTCTCTTCCAATCACTGATGGGAAGTTTTATCTTCGCATGTGAAGGTCATAATGAAGCGTTTCGTAACCACCCGTTGGAGTGCACGTTACGAAGCTTTTCGTGCAGTGAAAACCGGATTTCAAGGAGCGATTCAGGCACTCGATTCATTAACCTCAACTTCAGAAAATCTTCAAACGCGAGGGGATGCACAAATCATTTTGCTTTCAATTGAAAATTTCTCCATTTATTTTACCGGGAAGAAATTCTGGGACAAATAAATCTCATCCAAAAGAAACTTCAATAACCTGGTATTGGTTTGGATGTGACCAAAATGTTCTTTAACTGAAACAGGGACAGGCTGGTATCTGAATTGGCTGATCAAAGTAAAACAAAGTGCAAGGAAATGGAAATTCCAGCTGAAAAGCAGATTAGAAGAAAGAGAAAGCTATCTGGGGAAAAGGAAGATTATGTATGTCAAACACTTGTGCAGGAACTAAAGAGAAATCTTTACGAATGTCATGATCGACTTGTAAATGAACTAGAAGCACGATTTGACTCCATGTCTCATCTGCAAACTGTCTTCGCTGGATTATCATTGCAAGCAATCCTGGAAGATACTGAAGGCGAGTCGGAGCGAAAATTTAAAATTATCGGTAGCGAATACGGTGCTGACTTATACGTATCTAGGCTGCTTTTGGATGTTCTCCGATACCGGGATTTTTTAGCGGGAGCTTTCAAAGTGGAACGTGACGTGACCGTGATGATCAAATCATCGGCTATCGAATGGCTGAGATGTATTTATGACAAGTTCAAGAAACAGTGCCAAAAATTGTGATTGTTCTACGGCTGTTTTTGACGCTCACAGTTTCTGTTGCTACTGCAGAGAGAAATTTCTCAAATCTGAAGCTCATTAAAAGTCACTTGAGATCGAGTATGTTGCAAGATCACTTATCCAATTTGTCCCTCATTTCAATTGAATATGTTACTGTGGAAAAGATAGACTTTGACCAAGTTATTAGTAACTTTGCTTCTGCAAAAGCTCGAAAGGTTAAAATATGATAACGTTTGTTCAGTTAATTTTTGAATTTGTTGTTTTCAAGTACTAATAAACGCCATTAAGGGTGTTTCATTTATATTTTTCCTCTAAAAAAACGGGGTGCCATTATGAATACGCTCCCCAGGCGGCACTTTGCCTTGATACGTCCCTGATCTTCTTGATTCGTCTTCTTTTATTGTTCTTGTACCTTAATGTTTTTCTTTCTTTTATTCTTTCATGCTCAGTAACTCCTTGTGTTTTAGTGACTTTGTTGCCTTGCTTGGGATGAAATGATTAAAAAACATAGTTAGAGAACAACACTGGAAGGTTATGTGACTGAAAGAATAAGCATATATATTAGGCACTGAAAACCGCTTCAATTGACCTAGCATAGTGTGACACTATTTAGCTATGGTAATTGGCTAACTAATTAAGCATAGAAATTCAAACGAGAAATACTTAAGGCGAGAAAGAGCTACATTGAAAGACAGATCGAGCGACATTTTTTTTTAACAAAAAAAAAAAAAAATATGAATGGGAAAAGATTTTATTTCACGTACGAAGAAAGATACTTTTTTCGCAGAAGACAGAAAATCCGTAAGAGAAAACCAGATTTCGGATTCTGTCAGAATTAATTAATGTCATGATCAGATAGTGACGCGACAAGGAAAACAGAATTCTAAAAGATAAACAAAGCGTGGGCCACGCATGCTACCGTGGGGGAATTTCAGTGAGACCACTCTAAAAGAATAGCTACTAATTATCTTTCACAGATATCATTTAGTTTTGGTTCTTGTGTCCAGCGAGGAGACTCATCTGTTGTATATACGGGTCTTGACATGAGAAGAGAGAGTCGAGAAGGGGATCATTGTTATTGTCAGACATGGTGACTCGAAAATGAGCATCTGGTAACACAAAAATTTTAAGACACGAGAAAAATAAAGAATTTGTTTATCAAGTGAAAACTACCACCCAGTTTGAAGGTTGACTATGCGTCGGTTCTGCTAAGTGGATTTTGGGTGGCTCAGGATAAGATAAGAATTTAATTATGGCCACGTGGAATTCATAAGAATTCTTGCCGATAGAAAAGAAGGAAAGAAAAGAAAAGAGATTTTTTTTTTTTTGACGATAATTTTAAGAACCCACGCTGCCGAGCGATCATTGGCTGAGTGGTGGCGTGAGTGATAGGCGAAGGTGAACGTATGAAAAAGGCGGGGAAGTTGTTGACACCCACTAAGAGGATTGGTATGAGATACCAATATGAGAAAGGAAGAGTCTAGGAGGATTATTCTCCTCCGACCTCTCCTCACGGACGAGGGAGAAAAACCCCAAAAGGGAAAATGATTGGCTTCCAAAAATGGGAAATAATAAATTTTTCTGTCCTGACGACAAAGAAAATTTTTGTTGGGAATTGAGAATTGTCAAAGAACCCAAACCACGACAGGCCCCAACCCGGTTTTTGTCGGTGTCCATATAAACGAACGTCCCCGGGCGTTCGGAGTTGAGTTGAGTTGGGTTGGAGATTGGAGACGCAGACACAGATCGACAGAGAGCTGTTGGGCTCAGAGAATAGCGCCTCGCAGGAGCTGACCGAGATTTCCACGTCCTTTTCAACTTAGTCTTCCTACCAAAAGCAAGTTTTTTATTGATGAACGACTTAAGATACCATAACTCGTTTAAGAAACGCGAAGAGTGTCACGAATCCATAGAAACGGGCTGGGAAAGAAACACACTCCTGTATTCAACAGATAGATAAAGTTAATTGTTATTTCTCAACATTGTTGTTTTATTATTTTTCTATTACTTACACTTGTGCATTATCACCTTTACCCCGGATTCGACTTGCACTACAGCCTGACACCTGATTGATTTTGTCTACCTAAGATCAAAGTCAGAACGTGGGTAGGTTAGACTTGAGATCAAAACAGTTACTTCGGTGACCAGGCGTTGGGGGCGAGCTGAGAACGACAAAGCTGGTATCGAACCAGAAACGACCAGATCGACCGGGACACAGGCTGGTGGTGGCGACAATGAATCAACTTCAAACGCTGGTGGAAGAAACCTTACAGCTTCATGCTGCAACTGGGAGTTGACCACAGGCCGACAGCGCAGTGTCATATATTGATGTCGCGACCAGTGGACGTCCCATATTGGTGCTGGTGCTGTGACCACGACCACCGGTGGGTGTCACAATAGAATTGAATAACATCTGGGAACCTCTAGTTAAGAAAAAAAGGGCACTCAAAAGAAAATATCACCATTTGAATCAAGCCACTCATTCAAGTCCTGCTACCTGACAAATGATATGTAGTCATAGTGACAAATAAATCACTAAATAACCTCTAACTCTTAGTACTAGACTATGTAGGAGTATGAAACCAAAATAAAAAATAATTAATAATAAAAGAAAAATTAAAAGTTAAGTAATAAAATTACTTTAAAATATAGACAAGAATGATAAACAATAAAAAAAGAAAAAATGAGATTATAAATAGTTAAATAAATATGAAAAATCCCATCATGCACTAGAACAGGCATTTTTGCTACCAACTGAGACAGAAATCAAATTTATTCTCTCTTGATTGTTGATGGCCAAACGAAGCAAATGTCCAGTAATAATGCTCTGAAAGACCATGTGACTCCCACCAGAAAAGCAAAAATTTTTTTTATCTCTGTATATGTATGTTGCAGGCATATACTGGTCAAGTGTTTAGGTTGGAAAACGGTGTCTCTTCTGGTATATTTATCCCACAACAAAAATGGAAAGACTCGAATGTGAGTCCAGGTAATCAATGAACAATAAATGAAGAAGGTAACAACAAAACTATATATATAAACAAACAATAATGTATGTATTAACAAAATAAAGGTATACATAGACAATAGAATATTGTTGCATGTGACTGAACAATGAACATGATGAAGAAAACATTTAAACTAAGGTGTTTGTGTAGAAGTAAGTGTAACAAGCATGTGTGAGACATATGTGTATATATGCATGTATGTGAGAGAGTTCAAAAGTCAACAAAGGATCAAAGGAAGTAAAATCACCTCAATGGTAGCTGAGGCAATTTCTTATCTGTGTGCCCTACATTTTACCACCCCTGGGTGAATAGGTGAAAGAGCATGACTGAGAATGTTACTACCTATTTTTAGGCTTAGGGAGCAAGCCCTAGCATGTTTTGTTTTTTTTCGGAAAGTAAGTGGGGTAATTCCACATGTATATATTCTTTAAAATATAAAATTTTCTCTGAAATGTATACAAAAGCTTTTTATCATTTTTATTTACACTTATTGTGTTGTATCTTGTATATGATTTGTTTGTAATTTATATATTTCTATTGTGTGGCTGATGATGTCTTTTCAAACCCCAAACAAAATTAAATATATATATACAAAAAAATGAAGTACATTCAGACAAGGCCAATGCATCATCAGAACAACCCCACAGCAGATACTAAGTTTATAATTTCAATATTAGATTGTACAAGAGACACAAGGATTAAAGTGTTGGTTAAAATATATCTGGTTTCTTGGCCTAACTTAAAAGAACAGGACTGGTAGGTATTAGTTGATATAAAATATCTCCTAAGCAGATGCAGAACAAGAACAATCTGCCCCCAAAAGGGTTCATTTCAAAATTCCAAGAATGTTACCAGGTTCGAAGAAAGCTGGAAAAAGGTTAGAAGGATGCAATAGGCAAAATGTTTTGATTGAAACAACCAAGATAAGCTTATAATAATGATAATTATTGTTTTTCAGAGTTATTTTCGTTCTCTGTATATTAACTGTCTGATAAATAAGGATTTCACAAAATCTTTATTTATCATATATATTATAAAATATATAATACTCTAATGAATAAAAATTCCAAGAGGAAAAGTGTGATTCAATTACAATATCCTTACAATTTATACAATGCATAAAAATATTAAAAATATGGATTAAATTTTTTCCCACTCTTTAAGTTTGTAGTTTTGATAAAAGTATTTTTTTTCAGAAATGTTTAACACATTACCTCCCTTATGTTTGTGTAGTTCTTCAATGTTAAGTTTGGCGTGCATACTTTGACGTCATGTGTTCACTCAATATGGTGCTGGCTGTCTTCGAAGCTGGCAATCGCTTTTCCGATGTTTGTTTGCTTTAGAAAAGTATTTGTATTCCTTCGCTTTTTGTGAATTCAGAGGTGTCGAATTCTAAATTATCAATCACTTGTTGCATGAAGGTGTGAATAGGTCTACAATAATATACGTCTAATATTTAGAATACGTGCTACGTTGAGATCCATGCAGCAAGATGTCGGAAGAGAGAGATGTACTTAGTTTTACTGACGATGAAGAAAACGATGAATTTGAAGAAGAAGGCCACTTGCTTGAGAAACATGGTACTTTGAGCAAATGGACAAACTACCTCCATGGATGGCAGGATAGATATATCGTATTAAAGGATGGTACATTCAGTTATTTTAAATCCGTCACCGAAACTGCTTATGGATGTAGGGGTGCTGTCAGTTTAAACAGAGCTTGTGTCACAGTAAGTAAATGTTTGTTAGATCATCATTATTTTCTCATTTATTTTGTATTTTAAATTTGTTATAAATCTGTTTTATTAAAGTAAATTAAATGAACTTGGAATAAAAGGAATAGATTTAATTTTGCTAGCCCCACCTTAGACGCACTTGATGTGTTCAATAAATTATTGAACAAACAAAAACTAAAATTTTTTTGAATTTATATATTTATTGTCACAAGAGTCAAAGGTTACTAAGTTTTAAATCTTGTTACTTACTTAGTTAACATAGCAACAAAATATAAACCGATATAATTACTAGCTGATCTTTAAACACGATGTTGTAGCAGTGTCCATGTGTGTGTGTCACTATTTTTACTTTGCTACTGAGGGCAATCCTTCAATTTGCTGTGTTTAGGAGGACTGCATGCATCGTTTAATATTCTACCGCCCACATGTTTTTGTTTTGAATATTTTTCCGACAGTCCGTTTTGAATTCGCAAAACAAGTCGTTTTTTGTTTTTAATTTTTCATCCATTAATTTTTGACAAAAAAAAAAAAAAAAAAACTTGTTTTTTAGCCATCATTCAAGTTTTTTCTTTTACATCTGCCCTACCGCCACACCCAATTTCAGTCTCTAGACTAGAGAATACAACCAGAGGAAGTATATCGCGCTTTAATCTACTTTTTTTAGTATTGTTTTAAACAAATTATTGATTTCATTCTGTTTTGTTGGATTTTATTTAGTTTTTTGTGAGTAATAATTTTATTTTTAAACCTTGTAAAATGTAAACAATCAATTCAGTGATTACTTTTAGTTTTTTGAGTTAAAAAGTAAAGTCTTCATAAGTACTTCACTGAAATTAATGAAGAGAAGTATTTTTTTTTATTTAATTGATAAAAAATAATTATTTTCATATTCTGATTAACTCAATTTTCATGATTTTAGTATCGTTTTTTAAAATATGAATCAATTAAAAATGAAAAGAATTAGCTAATTTACAAACATAAAAGTAAAACCTGTGTTACCTTCCTTTAAAAAAGTTATTTTACTTTGTCAGTGTTTCTAAAAATATTTAACAATTTTTTTAGGTAAATTATTTTATTCTTGTAAATAAAAAATAATAAAATTTGAATTGGAAAATGTTTTTCTATATAAACAATATTTAGTAAACAAACATCGTTCCACCTTCTTTCACCGTCTTCCTCGTAGATGCGATAAAAAAAAGATTTTGTACTTGGCAACATGTCAGACTTTTGGATATGGACTCAACTTTTGTTAATCAAAATCATTTATTAAAATATGTGATCGGTGTTTTTCTTTTTTTGTTTCAAACTTATGAAAAATATTTTGCTTACAGAATTTTTTACATAGTGAATTTATTTTTTAGTCTCTCCATTTCCTTTTGGAGTTTTTAAAAAAAATTATTTAAGTTTTTCATAAGTGAATAATGTTTTGAAAATGTGTGCAGCATGAAATTTCCGTTGAAACAACTGTATTTTGCAAAATAAATTAATAAAAATACAACAAAAAATCGTTAAATCCGCCTCGCTAATATCTGCCATGCTTACGTACACATTCAGATAAAAAAAATATATTGATTTTTGTTTTTCTCGCTACCTCCTAAGTAATTTTTATTTTTATCTTTTTTTTTATTTAAATTTGGCTTTCAAGTGCTTCAGAAATTGTCTGCTTTGCAATTTATTATTATTTATACAGCAACTTTCATCTAGTGTAGTAGAACAGTGTACTGTAAACAAATATGGCTTCCACATAGGCCATAACTTTGATCCAGTTAAACTAAACTGAATCAAAGTTTCTTGTCTATGTACTTCAGTTGGCATACAACACCGAGAACTATGTAAACAGAAAAAAGTTGCGATTACTTCCCTTTAAATTCAATGATGGCATTGATTCTGCAAGTTTGAACATGCACTTGTTACTCTTCCACGAAGATAAGTTATTGCAGCACATTGTAATATCCAAGAGGTGAATCATATAGAATAAACCTTTTAAAAAATAATTTTTAGAACATTTGATGGTAAAATTTTACTAAAGTGTGCATTTATACACACATAAACATTAAGAATATAATTTTAAAAAATATTTATATTTCACAAAGATTTTATCACATTATAAAAGCAAAAGTTTTATTTAATTTACTGAATACAATCTTTAAAATTCAATTTTTATTGAAATATTTTGATTTGAACAATTATAATGCTCGAGGATCATTTTCAATTTATGTTTAATGTACAATGATGCAGAGGTCAAAGTTTTACTTAACAAAATAAGAAGAAAAATTGATTAAAATTATAATTTTTAAGTCATTTTCAATTGTAATTTGCATTGTATATTTTCATATTTGTTGCTTGACTCACCTTAAACTAGATATAAAAAGTTGCTGGAAATATCCAAAGGATCTATTAACAGTATATCCTCATGTGATAAAAAAAAGCTATCACAAGGATTACTTCTATAGAGAAAACTGTAACTAAGGCTATATGCTAGAAAATATAAAAGGAATACCAACAGTTCTCAAATAATTAAACTTGAAATGTCAGAAAGCTATTTTCCAAGGTGAGATAACTAAATAAGACATGACAGCACATGTGGAAGGAAAACAGGTAAACCTTTGGAATGCAATTAAAACATTAAATTCTGATGGAAAGTTAATAAGGTGTAGAAAGTAGCACTTGATTTTGTACAGGTTCAGATTGATAAGCCAGTATGCATGGTTTTGGTGGATTCTAGATATTCCTGGTCAATTTCAAGTCAGTCAATTTATCAGCTTTGGAGGAGAGATATGGATGTACTAACTGTTAATGGAAAAAAAAAAGTGCTGTGGAGTTGGAAGTATTAATGTTTGGTACAATATGTATTCACTTGAAGTTAATGTAGGTACCTCCACGAAATCGCTAAAAAAAGAGCATAGCTTGATGAAAAAGATGCCAACCTTGCCGAAAACAAAATTTTATTGTCTAAATGCTTATGTTATTATTAAGAGGAAAGACCAAAGTTTTTTTTAATTATTTTTAAAAAATTTTTCCTTCTTTTTAGAACATTCTAAATTTTGATTAAAAAAATCTTGTTTCTATTTGTATCAGAGGAACTAGTAAATAACATAGACAATTTTTAGCACGTTTTTTTGGTGTGACACACATTAATTTGAAAAATCGTGCAAAAATAGAAATAATTGTCGGATGTTAATGAAACTTTCAGGAACTATTCACAGATGATCAAAATTATTATAAATATGTTAAAGTCATGGTAGAAATATTTTAAAAAAATATTTATTACCCCCCGCTCCAACTAATTTTATGAAAACCCTAGAAATTTGATCGCATTGGGTTTAGTGATTACAATAATTAAAAGCACAGGGCTTTGAGGAATGCAAATCATGTTTTTAATTGGATCCACAATACCTGAAAATCAGCTCTGAATTGTAACATACAAAACTCAATAAAACAAAGATATTATTTAATTTCAAATGCTTTTATTTGGTTTTAGTTGTTTTTATGAATATAGACAATATTTTCTGAAAGTAAAAAATTTTTTCCGATGAAAAATGAATTTTTAATACAATTATTTCTTAATTCTTTAATAATAATAGATTTTACATTTAAGTTGTTAAAATATTATAAAATTAGTTAAAAGCCGCATTGGCTTTCCTAAGTGTCCTTATGAGATAGATCTTTTTTAGCGCATTGTAAATTGTATCATTTTGACTAATCAGAAGATCTGCAGTAATTAAGAAATGTAATTTTGTGCTTATAATCGAGCTGTAATTATAAAGTACGGAAGACCAACCAGAATATAATTAAGTTGCGTTATTTGAGTTAAGCATTGTTCTCCGCTGTTAAGGCCTTTACTTTTGCGAAACATGTGTGGAGAAGTTAATTTGATTTTTCAATTTCAAATGAGAAGGGTACCTACAAGTATCAGTATCATCTTATGAAATTTATATGATCTTATTTTTATATTAATCTCAGTTATGACATTTTTCCATAAATGAAATATCAAAATTAATAATAAAATGAATGCAAATACAAATAACACAGTAAAATGTAATAAATGTACATAAAATTATAGTATTTTATGTACAATTCTGATAAAATTTCATAAGAAAGGTACCTATAAATTAATTAGATACCTTTCTTATGAAATTTAATGTCACTCTTAAGTCTTATTTTAATTTCTTTACAATATATTTTCCATAAAGCATCATAAACGTAAAGGTGAGAGCTAAGTACAAAAAAAAAAAAAAAATTACACCGCTAAAATGTTTTTGTTAAAAATAACGGGGTAAATAATTTGTTCACGTAAATGTAAATTATTTCACTTTTCTCCTTCTGTAGAACAAATTAGCCTCATGGAATTCATAAATATGTCATTCATCACCTGTCAAGAGACGCGAAAGTTTATGACTTGCTTTGTTTTATTTTCAAATTACATCTTTTTGGCACAAAAGCTAAGCTAAGTTTGGTTCAAAATATTTTAAATAAACATTATAATTTCTGATTTTCTTAAAATAAGTTTTGAAAAAATGATAATTGATATTTAAAAAATTTCAAAGTGAGATTTTTTTTTTTTTTTTAAAATGGAAAAAAATGGTCAATTTTGCTGAAAAAAAAAAAAAAACTAGATTTTTAACGAAAATTTCGGACGTGCTAGGAATGATTAAAAAATGTAAAAAATTACCCCCAAAATACTTTGATCTTTCCTCTTAATAATAACAAACATTTAGACGATAAAATTTTGTTTTCGTCAAGTTTGGCATCTTTTTCATCATGCTACACTCTTTTTTTAACGATCTCGTGGAGGTACCCAAGTTAATGGCTTCAGTAAATATTCCTTGTGACAAATCTAGTAAATGAGGTGGTGCTGTTAAGTTCTTGTCTTGACCCACTCCTCAACATGACCAAGCATCTCTCTCTCCCTCCAGAGTTTCTTGGGCCAATGACTTTTCATCATGCCCCCTCATAAATAGAATTAGCAACAAAAGCTTATCTAAACATACATTATCAAAAGATTATTAGTTGCTGTTAATATTCAATTTATATATATATTTTTATTTTAGCTTTTTATTATCATTGATAATTTTTCTTTTCTTTTTAAATACAATGGTTCTTTGGAATTAATGTCTCTTGATTTCAGTGGAAATTACAAGAAATACACAGAACACAATAACACCATTGGATAGAGCAAGTTGTAAGCTACAAAACACGATTCTTCCATATAGTCATTACCATGGGCTATGCATTTTCAATGCACTCTTTATTTGATGGGTTGACAACTGTGTAGGCCTGCACAGAATGTGGTTTGCTACACACATTTCTGTCATCAGTGTTGAAACTCTTTACCCACCATCTAGATATCCTTGCAACCACTGTACGATCTTTGTAAATGTTCAACAAGTGTTGTTAAATGTCAGTGGGTGAACTTTTCCCACATGAATTCAATGATAGACTACTATATAGTATGCCATTTTATTTTGCCAGACTGCTATCTAAAGGCGAGGAAAAAAAACATCAAAAGGGTAATTGGCAGGAAGGTTCAACCTCTACTGTCACACTGCTAACATAATGAAAAATAGGAGGCGATCTTCATATATTTCTCCAATTTTGTTTTTCATATACTGAAGACATCACTTGTCCAAAAACTACATATTTTCAAATAGTATGTCAGGTTGCATTTCCCAGTCATATTGGTTGTTTCAAACCAAAACAGGAAAATAGAAGATAAATTTAAAACTTTGCAAGAACATTATTTTTTAAAAATTTCAACTGGTATATTTATATCCAATAAAGTGTTATCACTACAACATGTTAAGTAAACTGGGGTTCAGTTTTGTGACTATCATATCGACAAGTTTGGAAAGCACATCAAAATGAACTCTTTTTCAATTGATATGTCAGTTGAAACAATATGCAGTTTAATGGGTTAAAAAGTTTCAATTTATATGTGAATATTTGTACAGATCATCATAATGGTAGTCTGTTGAAACAGTGATAACCTTAAATTTCTCCTTTTTAAACTCAAGGGTTGTTGTTGGAGTGTACATGAACATTTTGGTAACTTCACAGACTATATTCTGAAGTACAGTATCTTCCAAACATGGGACATGTATTTGCATTACCAAATTATTTAATGAAAGAGAAATGGCTTGTATTTAAAAACACAATTTCATAACTCAAAAATTTTCACTAATTTTAAACAACAGTTTAAGAATAAAATAACAAAAGGATTGATGACATTATTAAGCTATTTTAAATAAACATTAAATTTTTGCTTGCTTCAATTAGGTATTCCAAACTGCTCTAGTTCTCGCTGTGAAAACATGAAAATAGTGAAATTTCCTTTATATTTCAACTGCTGATATCTCATTTATTTTCAAAGTTATTTTGATGAAATTAGCATGTAAACAAAATTTAGTCATTTCTCTTTCTAAAGATACAATTCTTTCTCATGTGCAATGATTAGTTTTTATTCCATGTCTATTTAATTTCAATGATAGGTGCTTTTTTCACATTTTCAAAGCTGACAATTTCATCGTTGTTTTTTCAAACTTGTTGTGCTCTGAATTGTATCTGCCTACACATATCAAAATAATCCCAGCTTAAAAAAGGATACTTGCCAATTTTGTGAGCTTAACATAGGGTTTGAAATTGCCTTTCAAAAATAATTTATAAGTTGAAGAAATTCAACTCAAAAAAGATAAAAATTGCACCTTCTTGTAAAGCAATGTCTTGTCTTTAATAATCAATTAGTTTTATATCTCTATGCCCATGCAACTAGAGAAGCATGTGAATCAAGAAGAGGGTATACTGCGTTCATTTCATACAAAACCTTCAAAGCATCAAAATTTGTATTGCTGAATGAGTAAATGAATGAACATCGCCAACTGAACTCCATTTTAAATAATTGATGGATATTGCATAGTTTATATATTTTATATTTACTTTAATGTTGGATTTTAAAACTGTGTAAAGTACATACATAAAGGATGTGCCTTCTGGTGTAATGGATATTGACTCGGAATGAAAACTTGGAGAGTCGAGTTCATTATATTCACTTACCCTTGGGGAAAAATATGAATCTATCTCTTCTCTCCACCCAGCTATGGGTTGAAAAGCAGGGCAGACTAGGTTCTTTAGCCTTGGATGGCTACCAGTCTACCATAGAAAGAAATGATAACCTACTGTAGGAAAAATCTACCTCGTCAGTCATGTATTGGACGATACATGATCACCCAAGCGTGTATCATGTGTGGCACTTAACTGACTGATAAAGTACTTATTCATTGTATTTTGTCCAAACTATCATGCTAGAATCACTTTTGCCTTGGCTGGTTTTATGTATTTTCTTAAAAAACAATAAACAATTTATATTATACAAGTAATACCTGTGAAAATTTCATGACTTTCCCATTTGAATTTTTTCTTTCTTTTTCTCACTGAAATCAAACAGCATAATGTCTTTTCTGTTTTTTTAGTTTTTTTTTTCCACATGATCAAAACAGAATAGTCCATTATAAGGTATTGGCTGGGTATAATGTATGTGCTAAGGGAGGGACAAGTAAAATTATAAGATTATAAAATAAAAGAAATAAACTGGATATTTTTTTTAGTTCTTTAAATTTCATGCTCTCATGTTTTTCTATAAAAAAAAAAAATTAAAATTAAATTTTTCAAGTCTCCAATTTTCCTTTTAATGGTCATTCATTTCATTTACATTTGTGACTAGCAATATTTTCTTTAATTCTTGGGATTTTGGAATTAGACTGTAAATTTATTTACATTTTCTTTTTAAAAAATGAAACTGGATACATTTTATAAAAAAAATGAACTGGATATATGGATATATGTTTTAGTTTGGCAGCATGTATTCATAAAAAATTGAAATGTAAATTTTTTTTCTGATTAGTTTACTAACTTGAGGGATTAGGTCCTATTTTGGAGGTTAAAATGAAATTGTTACATTTTCTTTAAAAAAAAACAAATGGGTACATTTTATAGTTCAACTTTTACAAACATGAGTTTTCTTTGTTTTTCTTATGTTTTTTTCTTTATGTATTAGGTGCTTTTGGCATGAAAGTCACTATCTGGGTGATTAATAAAATTCACATTTAATTTTCTGTTCAGTGGATATTGTCCTGAGTAGTTTTCTTCTAAGTGAGAGAAGCAGGCCTAAGAAGATCCTAAATTCCTTACAATATATGCTGATAAAGATGTGATATCACTTTTAATGGCACTTCATCTCCCCCCCCCCCGTAAAGGAAGGAAGAAAAGGCACTCAGTGGATCAAACAATTTTAGCATTTGTGATGAAGAATCACTTCAAATAATCTTCATTTACAAGCACCAAGGTCAATGGATGGGTTGCAGTATATTATTACTCCAACTTTTACATTCACCAAGTCATTGATATTGCATCTCCATCCAGTGATGTAATCAAAATTTTTGTTCCAACTAAAGGCATAAATAATTATTTTCGATGGCTTCTGTTGGATGATATTGCACAAGTGGCATCAACATTTGTCTTTAGGTGGGACTTTGATATAATACTACCGTCTAGTGTTGATAGGATATGGAGTGTTTCAGGAATATTGTCTATAGCAGAGACTTATAAACAAGTTCAGATTGCAAATCGCCATTGAAGAGTAAATGCAAGAAGATCATTCTACATATTCAGAAAGTCTTTTTTATCAGTTCCAATAAATGTATTTTTATTCATTTAAGTTTTTTAGTTTGAAAATAAATGAGTTTTTAAGACAAGGGAGAAAATAAAAAAAGTCTAATCACATCTTTATCAGCATATTCTTACAATAAGAATTTGTTTTGAAGGGTTGACTAATAATTCCATTTCATGAAACAAATTTCAACTTTTGTAGAAACAAAACCCTTTTTTTACAAGTTAAAAATTGAATAATTTCGCTAAATTTTCCAAAATTAGATAAATGTATAAGAAAAGCTATTCATACTACAAAGAAAAAACTTTTAATGAATTCCTCATCCCCAAATTATTAAAGTTGCAAATACTTTTTATGGCAGGTTCAGGATGTCATACGTTTGACCTGTTTTTGTCAAATTGTGTTTCTGGCTGGTTTTGCATGGTGGAAATATAATTTTTTTGTTTTATTGATGTACTATTGAAAAATTAATTTACGTTAATCTCTGTTGTGCTATGAATCATAGCAAGAAGCATTAACTACTGAAATAAAACTTATATGAGCAGTCAGAATTGTCCTTCTGTGACATTTTTCCTCAATGTTTAAGCTACTCAGATCTAATTATTATTGATTCCATTAGTATTATCTTTTATTTCATTAAATTTATAATAATTATTAACTTGTTTAAAGTGTGCATCTTCAGTTATACACTTATTGGTTTCTGGTCCAATAGCACATGAGACTGAAAATTTTCTAAGCTCTGACCAAATATATTGAGCTAAAATAATTTTGATCTGACTA
Organism: Acanthosepion pharaonis; assembly: GCA_903632075.3. NCBI lineage: Eukaryota > Metazoa > Mollusca > Cephalopoda > Sepiida > Sepiidae > Acanthosepion > Acanthosepion pharaonis. The sequence continues at coordinate 30,869 of CAHIKZ030002792.1, forward strand.
AGGAAAAGTTTATTTGATGATCCCTTGTGCCTCAAGATTAGAATTTTATTAAAATCTTTAAATTATGACACACTTTTAGCTAACAAGTATTAATTTTACTATAGTTCAAAGCCAGTAAAATATTTTGAATTATAAAAGTTCCATGTAAATAAAGGCGATCTGTAATTACTAAATTTTTGTTTGCTGAATTATTTTTTTTATTGTTTAACATTATTTGCGTTTTTAAAAAATATCCAATGATACGTGATACTGTTAACAAAATCAGAAAAATTTGTATATTGTATATTTTAAGTGTTTTTTTTTTTTTTTTTTTTTTATTTATATGAAATTACAATAAAAAATAAAATAAACATTTAAAATGGAGGGGGAATGGTTGGTCAATGAAGCCTTGCAGAAAGAAGTTGAGATAAGACAGCAACATGAGTGTTATTAGACTAATGAAAGAATCAACTGTGGGGAAAATTGTGAAAATGGCCGACCTCGGAAATGCCTGCGAATCTGTGCGATGTGCAAACTCCAGTTTGCTTAGGTACCTCCATATAAATAATAAAAAAAAGAGCATAGCTTGATGAAAAAGACGCCAACCTTGCCGAAAAAACTAAATTTTATTGTCTAAATGCTTATGTTATTATTAAGAGGAAAGACCAAAGTTTTTTTTTAATTATTTTAAAAAATTTTCCTTCTTTTTAGAACATTCTAAATTTTGATTAAAAAAAACTTTTTTTCTATTTGTATCAGCGAAACTAGTAAATAACATAGACAATTTTAGCATTTTTTTTTTTGGTATGACACACATTAATTTGAAAAAATCGTGCAAAAATAGAAATAATTATCGGATGTTAATGAAACTTTCAGGAACTATTCACAGATGATCGAAATTAAAAAAAAAACATTTATAAAATTTTTTTTATGAAAGTCATGGTAGAAATATTTTAAAAAATATTTATTACCCCCCCATAACTAATTTTATGAAAACGCTAGAAATTGATCGCATCGGTTTTAGTGATTACAATAATTAAAAGCACAGGGCTTTGAGGAATGCAAATCATTTTTTTTTTTTGTTTTTAATTGGATACTCAGTACCTGAAAATCAGCTCTGAATTGTAACATACAAAACTCAATAAAACAAAAGATATTTAATTTCAAATGCTTTTATTTGCTTTTAGTTGTTTTTATGAATATAGACAATATTTTCTGAAGCAAAATTTTTTTTTTTTTCGATGAAAAATGAATTTTTAATACAATTATTTGTTATTTCATTAATTATAATAGATTTTACATTTAAGTTGTTAAAATATTATAAAATTAGTTAAAAGCCGCATCAGCTTTCATAATGTTCCTTATGAGATAGATCTTTTTTTAGCGCGTTGTAAATTGTATCATTTTGACCAATCAGAAGATTCCCAGTAATTAAGAAATGTAATTTTGTGCTTATAATTGAGCTGTAATTATAAAATACGGAAGACCAACCAGAATATAATTAAGTTGCGTTATTTGAGTTAAGCATTGTTCTCCGCTGTTAAGGCCTTTACTTTTGTGAAACACGTGTGGAGAAGTTAATTTGATTTTTCAATTTCAAATGAGAAGGGTACCTACAAGTATCAGTATCATCTTATGAAATTTATATGATCTTATTTTTATATTAATCTCAGTTCGACATTTTTCCATAAATGAAATATCAAAATTAATAATAAAATGAATGCAAATACAAATAACAGTAGAATGTAATAAATGTACATAAAATTATAGTATTTTATGTACAATTCTGATAAAATTTCATAAGAAAGGTACCTATAAATTAATTAGATACCTTTCTTAAGAAATATGAAATTTAATGTCACTCTTAACAGTTTTATTTTAATTTCTTTACAATATATTTCCCATAAAGCATCATAAACGTAAAGGTGAAAGCTACAAAAAAAAAAAAAAATTACACCGCTAAAATGTTTTTGTTAAAAATAACGGGGTAAATAATTTGTTCACGTAAATGTAAATTATATCACTTTTCTCCTTCCGTAGAACAAATTAGTCTCATGGAATTCGTAAATATATCATTCATCACATGTCAAGAGACGCGAAAGTTTATGACCTGCTTTGTTTTATTTTTAAATTACATCTTTTTGGCACAAAAGCTAAGTTAAGTTTGGTTCAAAATATTTTAAATAAACATTATAATTTCTGATTTTCTTAAAATAAGTTTTGAAAAAATGATAATTGATATTTTAAAAAATTTCAAAGTCAGATTTCCAGTTTTTTTTAAAATGGAAAAAAATGGTCAATTTTGCTGACTCAAAAAAAACTAGATTTTTAATGAAAATTTCGGACGTGCTAGAAACGATTAAAAATGGAAAAAAAAAATACCCCAAAAAAATACTTTGACCTTTCCTCTTAATAATAACAAACATTTAGACGATAAAATTTTGTTTTCGTCAAGTTTGGCGTCTTTTTCATCATGCTATGCTCTTTTTTTAGCGATCTCGTGGAGGTACCTAAGTTTGCTCAACGGTAAAAGGAACCAAAATGGCGGCGGCGGCCATGTTTTATGCCAGGCAGTCTCAGACAGTTAACGCGAAATCTCGTCGTCTTGTCATTCGCATGCAAATTGTGGTCAGTCCTCGGCTGTATAAAGCAGGCGCATTTTTGTTTCTGATTACTGGGTTTTTTGCTCGTGAGAAGATCGGACGTGTGACACTGTTTTGTTGGTTACCCTCCTCGCATTTTTCCTATCTGCTACTATCAATTGAGTCATCATGTTACCACCACAAGCTTTTTTGGCAATGGACAAGTTCAATCTAAAATTGATCCCAGAATTTGACGGCTCCCCCACAGGCCCGACTGTCATCGAATGTTTTGAGAAGGCCGAACGTGTTTGCAGGGTGTCCAAAATAAAAGAACCTGCACTGGTCATCCCACTGAGACTCACGAGGGGAGCCTACGCTGTATATCAACAACTCTGGGACGATGCTGACCTAGAAGAGATCAAGAGTGCCCTATATACGGCCTTTGGAATAGACTCCTTCATCGCTTGGAAACATTTTGTTGGATGATGACTCGAGCCGGGTGAGACAGTGGATGTCTACCTGGCTGATTTGCGAAGGCTGGTGGTGCTATTTACGGAGCAACAGACTGCACACTGGGATGCACCTTCCTGGATATTTTCTCGACGACACCAGTCGGTTTTCAAAAAAAGCGCCTTCAAGATTGGACACACTGGGAATTGACGAATTGCTAACCAGGGGCCCAAAACATCTTGAAAGACACGGAACGGGTCGCGGCAGCCGTGAGAACGCATCGAGACATTCGGGAGGGCCCAAAGTGCAAGATTGCAAGTGCGGTGGACCCAACCATTTCTCTAGAGACTGTCGGAGCCGGCGGACATTTAGGGAGGCAGGAGTACCCAACGGACACAAGCATCACTACGTTGCTATCGCTGCAACGAAGTTAGGCCATGATGCGTGACATGGAGCAGTCAACAAATGCGAGATTCAGATGATTGACGAGTGTCCTGGGCCTGTTTGGTTTTCTTTCGGGAATTTAATCAATCCCACAGGCGGAGGGAATCATGCCATGGTCGACATTTTGGGCCAATCAAAGGCCCTCGAATTACTGAACTGCTGCTTGGGATTGATGCGATCCGGCGTTAGAAGGCATGATAATCACGCCAGCTGGAAATGTGGAACTGGGTAAAGGAAGAAAGGATGTGTGCAGCCCTTTGCATTAGTGAGCCGTTCGGCGTCTCTTTCAATTCCACGAGAGGGTGTGGACTGCCAGGTGGAAATATTTAAAAAGACCCACCAGTTCAAGCTTCACAACAAGGATAAGAGTACAAAGTTCCAGACAGCATCAGAGGAAAATACGGAAAGATTTTTCAACAGTGGATTGTGAACGGCGGTTGATTCCCATAATGGGGAAAGACTGGGACCCCAAAGGGTCTGATTCCTTTGATGGCAGCGTGCAGGAGCAGAAACAGAAGGTGCGTCCGATTTTCGATTTTTGCGAATTGAACGACTTTGTGGATGCTTTAAACTACTTTCGATGTAGAAGTGTGCGCAAATAAGCTGAAGATTTTTTTTACAGAAGGGAGTCAATGTGTCGCTTCTGGATCTGTGAAACGATATCTTCAGATTCACATCGACGAAGCGCCATGGCCATTTCAAACAATTATTTTCAAAGGTCAATGCTTCTGTCTTACGCGGCTAGGATTTGGGCTAAATGTAGAAGCCACTCATTATGAAATCCGTTATAGACGCCCATCACATCGCAAGACCGAAAAAAATTGAAAGTGCCACATCAGCATACATTGATGATATTTTCATTAATGAAAGTCTGGTCTCTGCATTTATGTACGACAACACTTTTTCGAAACGGGTTTGGTGTGCAAGGATGCAACTGAGAGATGGAAAAGAGTTCTTATTTTTGCAAGTCTGGGAAGAGAATGGCACCACCCAGTGGAAACGAGGGAAGTCAGATTCTGGAAGTCCCTGATGTGTTGACCCATTATTTTGTGAAACGGTTAAAAACTGTGGATGAAAATCGCCACCTCCTTGCCCTGTTCGTCTGATCATGAGATCAGGGGGTGTTCAAAATCTCAAAAATGGCCATATTCGAAGTATTTTTTAAAATCTATGCGATATAAAAACTCTGGTTTGCTCAACGGTAAAAGAAACCAAAATGCAGGCGCCCATGTTTCATGCCAGGCGGTCTCGGACAGTTAATGACTCTTGATTCATTAACAATGCAAATGATTGGTCGGTCCTAGGCTGTATAAAAAGACAGTAGCGTTTTATTTCTGATTACTGGGTTTTTTTTCGTGAGAAGATCGGATGTGTGACACTATTTTTTGTCGGTTACCCTCCTCGCGTTTTTCCTATCTGCTACTATCAGTTGAGAGTGTTACCACCACACATAAAATAATAAAATAAAATTTAAAATGGAGGGGGAATGGTTGGTCAATGAAGCCTTGCAGAAAGAAGTTGAGATAAGACAGCAACATGAGTGTTATTAGACTAATGAAAGAATCAATACACATGTTAGGTACTGGCAACCTCTTCAATAGGCCTAGCATTGAGATGAATAGCATCTGGGAGCTTCTGATGAAGACAAAATGAACATTAAAAAGAAATTTCATAATTCCACCACCTGACTACAAACATTAGGTTTAAGGTTAGAAAACTGCAGCAGTAGATCATTTATGTGACCCATTAATGTTTTGATTAATGCATATCAGATTCTAAAGCAGTTGTGAGTTCAGTCCCTAGATCACATATCCTGTTTCTGTAGAAGAAACAATAAGCCATATGCATATATTAAATTCTAAATGTTCTGTTCCTAAAAAGAGTAATATGAAACAAATGAAAATTTTGTCTATGACTCTGACATTAATGTTCTTGATAATAAGAGATGATATTCAGAAAAACATGATCTTTGGACAGTTTTAATCTTGATGTGACACAAAAATTGGAAAAAAAAAAAAAAAAAAAAAAAAAAAAAGAAAAGGGCAAATGATTCTGTTGGTTGAATTTATTAATAAAACTTGTTTTATATATATGTGTGTGTGTGTGTGCATATGATACATTTGTCAGTGAAAGAGCCTACTAAAAGGATAAATTGTCTGTTTCTATATACCAGCCTTTTTTGTTTAAATTTGATAAATAAAAATATTTTATTTGTCTTTATTTTTTCATCAATAAATGGATAATTCTTTTAATTGCATTTTATTCTTTTTGATTTTGACAAACAGTTTTTTTTAAACTAGTTGTAAAATAATTTGTCCAGTATCTGTCTTGCAACAAATGTCTTAGTGAAAAAAACTGATTGCTATTAGTATGCCAGTTATAGGACTGATTATTATAAGATCTGCGTTTGCAAGTAATTCATCTTATTTTTAGTTCTTTTTTGTATTGTTATTTTCTAAGTGTCAGTGTCCTTGAATAATTTCCTATTATCTTAAAATAATAACATTGATCTTTGACTGCTGATAATGTAATTTGACATAAACCAGAATGTATTTTTGAATTGCTTTTTGTTTCCTTACAATCAGATTATGATAAACACAGAATTGTCAGATTGAAACAGTATAGAAGTGTTTTAGTTTTATTTAAAACTGAGTTTAGAAACATAGGATTGCCGAACTGATTAACTAAATTTTTTTAATTGTTTCTGCATTTTTTTTTAAAAAAATAGTACTAGCTATATGATAATGTTTCTTATTAAAATGGTTTCAAATTATTTATCAACTATTTTGAAAAGTGAATCACAGAAAATCAGAAAAATTGCTTTTCTATATTTTATGTTTTTATTTATTTTCTTTTTAAAGAAATGGTAATAGAAAAAAATTGTCAATATATCCATGATCTGTTCTTCAATTAAATCACAAATACATTAAAATCTTTAAGATAGCTTACAACCAATATTCATATTTTTTGTATACATATTTTTACAAAGTTTATTATTGGGGAATACACTACTTAAGCTAGCATGGCAAATTTTCTGTGTTCCAAAATGCCAAATTTTGTATTCTTCCATGATGGTAAATTTTAATTTTGCATTTTAGTTTCAAAATTGCAAAAACACAAAAAACAGAAACTTTTGTGTAACAGTTAAAAAATATAAAAATATGTAACCTAGGGATTTTTTTTAAATTTGTGCTATGCAGCGATTTCTGATCTACATTTTCTACAGGTTTGTCCCTCTGTGTCCGATATATGATGTGTTGACAAAAACTTCAAAATAATTTATCTCAATCATGATAAAAATCATCACAGAAAGCTGGATCTATTTTGCTGAAAGTGTACACACCAAGTTTGCTATGTTTTTGTTTACTCATTGTGAAAGATAATCAAACCAGCATTTAAAAATCTAATTTAATTACTAAACAAACAACTTTTATTTTTTACTTCCCTTGACAGCACATGTCACGCTATTCATAGAGATTAGTTTAGCGGCTAGCCTAAGATAGAGGCAGGCAAAAATTGCCTTGTTGTGTCCCTTAAAAATGAGGGCACTGCGGCAATGTACATTACAATAAATGTCAAAATGATCCTTTACTTTCCGAGATGAATATTAGTAATTTCTTATCGATAAAAATATTTTCGCGACTAATTTTTGTTGCCTAGCATTCAAGAGGACTTCCACTACTCAGGCAATTTGTCAGAATTAATTTTCTATTATGGAGGGATTCCTGGTTACAATAAATACAATGTCAAACTGATCACTGACTTTTTGACATACATGTAGTTTTCTTTCCTTTTTGAGGGGACCAGTCTAAGTATTGCTGTTTTAAAATGAAATATATTATTACTATATAATGTATGTCTATATGATGTTCATTTCATTTCTGGTAGACATAAATGTTGCAAGATTGAAATAAACTTGTAACATTTGTTGAAATTCCTTTCATCTAATCTGCATAAGGTTCTAGTCAAATCTTTTCTTGGAAAATCTCCACGCCCATCTTGAGAAAAATGTAACATTTTTCATTCTTAATTTAAAACAAAAAAATTGTTTTTTAAGTGCACCTCAGCATTTAATAAGGGCACTGCGGCATTTTGCCATGGTAAACTCATCCCGGCATATGCTAAATATCACATGTGGGTATTTGCCCTGCGTGATCAGTTTGGCCAGGTTAACCATGAATTAGATTATGGCGCTTACACACAGTATTGAAATCAGTATTTGAAAATACCCAATGACATGTTGCAGCTATTAAAAGCACAAGGCTTTGAGGAAACCAAATCATGTTTTTTCTTTTTTAGTTGGACCACCTCTACCTGAAAATCATCTCTGAATTGTAACATACAAAACTCAATAAAACAAAAATATTATTTAATTTCAAACGCTTTTAATTGCATTTATTTATTTTAATGAACATGGACAATATTGTCTGAAAGCAAAAAGATATTTTGATGAAAAATGAATTTTTAAAACAATTATTTGTTATTTCTGAAATATTTTATTATTTTTACATTATATTGTTAGTTCTTCTAAAATTAGGGAAAAGTTTGTATTTAATGAATGTTGTTATTAAGTAGATATATATTTACAGATTATAATTTCCAAAGCTTCTTACAAACTGACCAACAACAGTATATAAAAAAAATATAATTTGTGTCAATAATAACATTGTAAAGTGTAAATCAAATCTATGGAAGACCGGAAATATCATACATGCAATAAAAAAAATGTCATGTGGATTGAATTTCTGTCTAGCATTTAACTTAAATACTGAATTTTTAATACAATTATTTGTTATTTCTTTAATTATAATAGATTTTTACATTTAAGTTGTTAAAATATTATAAAATTAGTTAAAAGCCTCATTCAGTTTTGTAAATGTCCTTTTGAGATATAGATTTATTTTTGCAAAACACGTGTGGAGAAGTTAATTTGAATTTTCAATTTCAACTGAGAAGGGTACCTACAAGTATCAGTATCATCTTATGAAATTTAAATTTGTATTTTATGTACACTTCTGATAAAATTTCATAAGAAAGGTACCTATAAATTAATTAGATACCTTTCTTATGAAATTTAGTTTCACTCTTGAGTTTTATTTTTTAATTTCTTTATAATATATTTTCCATAAAGCATCGTAAAAGTATAGGTGAAAGCTAAGTACAAAAAAAAAAAAAAATTAGAGTGCTGAAAGTTTTCCTTAAAAATAACGAGGTAAATAATTTGTTCATTTAAATCTAAATAACAACTTCTCTCCATCTGTAGAAAGAATTATCCTCATGTAAGCTATCTAAACATCATGAAAATGTCTTTCACCACCTGTTAAGTGATGCAAAAGTTTATGACCTGCTTTGTTTTATTTTCAAATTACATCTTTTCGGCGCAGAAGCTAAGTTAAGCTTGGTTCAAGATATTTTAAATAAACATTATAATTTCAGATTTTCTTAAAATAAGTTTTGAAAAAATAATTGATTTTTAAAAGAATTTCAAAGTGAGATTTTCATTTATTTTATAAAATGGAAAAAACGGGTTGCCATGATTGATCTGCCAATTTTGATGACTCAAAAAAAAAAAACAAGATTTTTAACGAAAATTTTGGACGTGCTAGGAACGATTAAAAAATGTAAAAAAAATACCCCCAAAATACGTTGATCTTTCCTCTTAATAATAACATGAACATTTAGATGATAAAATTTTGTTTTCATCAAGTTTGGCATCTTTTTCATCATGCTATGCTCTTTTTTTAGCGATCTCATGGAGTGACCTATTTTAACTAATATAATCACTAATCTTCCCAAAATTGAAATTATAGAGTTTTTGTACAATTAGTTAGGGTGGGGGGGGTAATACGTATGAAAAAAAAATTTTTTACCATGACTTTAAAAAAGAAAAACATATTTATAATAAGTTACATCATTTGTGAATAGTTTCTGAAAGTTTCATTAAAATCCAACAATTATTTTTATTTTTGCAACGTTTTCAAAATTAATGTCTGTCATACAGAAGAAAATGCGCTAAAATTTTATGTTATTTTACTACTTCTGGTGACACAAAGAGAAACAAGGTTTTTTTAATCAAAATTTAGAATGTTCTAAAAAGAAGGAAAAATTTTAAAAAAATAATTAAAAAATACTTTGGTCTTTCCTCTCAATAATAACATAAACATTTAGATGCTAAAATTTTGTTTTTGTCAAGTTTGGCGTCTTTTGCATCATGCTATGCTCTGTTTTTAGCGATCTCATGAAGATATCTATGTTATTATTAAGATTATCTGTCAATTTTGCTGACTCAAAAAAAAAAAACAAGATTTATAATGAAAATTTATTTTGTAACTAGAACGATTAAAAATGTAAAAAATATCCCAAAAGTACTTTGATCTTTCCTCTTAATAATAACATAAACATTTAAAACGATAAAATTTTGTTTTCATCAAGTTTGGCATTTTTTTCATCAAGTTATTATATCCTTTTTAGTGAAATGGATGTACCTACCAAAAAGTTTATAATGGATTTTTTAAAAATGAATAAAACATTCTTGAAGATTTCATTTCAGCTTTTATTGAAAATTAAATTTATTATTTCCAGTAAGTAAAATATTCTGGCGTATTTCAGATAGAAATTATATAGATTGGAATGTCAAATTTCATTTTGATTTCTTAATATTTTCTTAAAAGCAGCCATTTTATTAATTTAAAAAAATTTGTAAACAAAAAATTTATCGATTTTTTTTTTTTTTTTTTTTTTTTTTTTTTTTTTTTAAATTCTTTCTAAAAGAAAAATATATTTCTGACACATTTGAGTAAAATTAGAAAATTTAAAGTTAAATTAATCTGATTTGAAATAAATATTACTTACAGCATAAAAAAGTAATATACAACCACTTATTTAATGATTGGTCCTACTTATCATAGCTTATCTGAAGTGATAATAGATGGCTGATGAGTGATGAAGTGATGACAGCTAGTATGGATGGCTAGAATTGATACAAAATTTAAGAAATCTAAGTGAATGCTTTTTTTTTTCTTTTTTTTTTTAGTAATTTTTACAAATGAATATATTTTCCGCAATTATCTAATAATTTATTGACTTTTATTTACCTTTGAAAGATGCTTTATGCAACTATAAAAAAAAATTTAAAATACTATAAAATGTTCTTAAATTGATTTCTCTGTAAAGAGATAAAACTTTTAGATCACATGACCATTTCATAATAATGTCACATTTAGACTTTCACAGATGAAAATAGGGAACAAATTAAATAAAAAAAAAAATAAGAAATAAAAAATTATTTTAAAAATAGAATAGTGTAACTATGTTTAGTCTTTTCAATTTTGAATTCATAAATTTCGTTTCCACTTAATTACTATATCAAATAGCCCAATACAGAATTTTACATGATTTTAAACTATTATAAATTATTATGATTAAAATTTATAAAAAAAAAAATACAATATATTAATTAATACAATTAATTTTTACAAAAGAAATTAGAAGCTTTTCTAATTAAATAATGTCAGTTTTATTGCATTCATTATTTTTCAGTTAGAATAGTAAAAAAAAAAAAAAAAAAATTTGGGATTTAGATTCTCCAAGGAGTCCTTTTTTAATTAATAAAAAAAATTTGGAAATAGAATTTTTTTGTGAAATTTCATGAAATTAAGTAAGTGGGGGGTAATATACGTAAAAAAATATTTTTTACCAAAATTTTTTAAAATACATACATATATATTTCAAAAATAATTTCATTCATTTGTGAATAAGTCCTGAAAATTTCATTAAATTCAGACAATTATTTGATTTTTACAACAATTTCCAAATCAATGTGTTTTCAACAGGAATAAAGTGCAAAAAAGTCAATGTTATTACAATGCCACCACGATGACATAAACAAAACAAGATTTTAACTAAAATTTTGAAAGGATTAAAAAATTTCAAAAAATAATTAAAAAATACTTTGGTCATTCATCTTAATAATAACATAAACATTTTGATGACAATACTTTATTTTTATTAAGTTTAAATTTTTTTTTTCATTATTTATACTGTTTTAAATATGAAAAATGGAGGTACCTAAATTTTAAAACATCCAGATTTTTTGATGCATGTAGTTTTGATGTAAAGGGTGGTAAACCAATGACTCAATTGATAGTAGCAGATAGGAAAAAATTTGCTGAGGAGGGTAAAAGACAAAACAGTGTAAATATTTTCCAACCTTCTCACAAGCAAAAAAAAAACAGTAATCAGAAATAAAAAAACGCCTGCTTTATACAGCTGATTTGAACACAATTTGCATCGAATGACGTGATTCAATTTAATAACTGTCCGGAAACCACCTGGCATAAAACATGGGCGCTGCCATTTTGGTTTTTTTACCATTGAGCAAACCGGAGTTTGCACATCGCACAGATTCGCTGACGTTTCTGAGGTAGGCCATTTTCACAATTTTCCTCACAGCTTCTGAACCCAGTAAAATAACATGTTTTTTTAAGCATCTTTATTTGAAGGTAAACTATATAGATCTTTATTTACATGCAGACTATAGTCCCCACCTTTTGTTGGTGTTATCACAACATTTTGATTGTTGTTTCCTCCAGTCTTCATCTGGTGTATGTCAATCTGGGAAACCTAAAAAAAAAAAAAAAAAAATGGTAAACTGTACTCTCTATTTCTCTATATCCTTTCTAGTTCTTATTTTTAGTACTGCTCAGTTAAATTTGAGTCCCAGTATGCATTTCCTGGCCCAGGGATTGTTCAATTACTATGTCACCAAATTCATGAACCAATGCTTTAATCCACTAGGCTATTGTTCCATGTCACAATCCTCTGGAAAATTTGGAGCCTTAAACCTAACCTGCCTGCTGATGTGTGCTGCTTGTCATGCTTGACTGCACTCACTGAAATTTTTCCTGTTGCTGCTGTTGAAGACTTGCTGTCATTTGTTTGCCTTTCTTTAATCTTTACCACACTAGAGGTGAAAATTCTCTCCCTTTGCTCCTCCAGGCCCATTGTGTTGCCTTGAGACAGTTGCTAAAAATAAACACTTGTTAACTGTTATTTTCGGTATTTTAAGCTGGAAATCACTTACTACTGCTTTGGAACAAGGCTAACTTCCATTTTCTGATGCCATTTTGAAATCTTCTAGACTGTACACAGTGTAACATCAATTAAACTAGGTACCTCTATGAAAATGTAAACAAAAGAGCATAGCATGATGAAAAAGACGCCGAACTTGACGAAAACAAAATTTTATCGTCTAATGTTCATATTATTATTAAAGAGGAAAGATCAAAGTATTTTTGGGGTATTTTTTTACAATTTTTAATCGTTCCTAGCACATCTGAAATTTTCGTTAAAAATATTTTTTTTTTTTTTTTTTTTTTTTTAAAAAAAAAAAAAGGACAGATAAACATTTTCATTCATTTTTTTCAATTTGATAAAAAAGATGAAAATCTGACTGATATTCTTTTAAAAATCAATTATCATTTTTTCAAAACTGATTTTAATAAAATCAGAAATTATAATGTTTATTTAAAATATTTTGAACCAAGCTTAACTTAGCTTCTGCGCCGAAAAAATGTATTTTGAAAATAAAACAAAGCAGGTCATACATAACCTTTCGCGTCATTTCACAAGTGACGAAAGACAAATTCATGACGTTTAGATAACTTACGGGAGGATAATTCTTTCTACGGATGGATGGAAGGAAGTGAAACAAATTATTTATTGATTTAAGGAAAACAAATTTTTTTATTTTTTTTTTTAAGGAAAACTTTTTCATTTTTATGTTTCTAAGTTTTATGGAAAAATTAAAGAAATTAAAAATAAGAGATTAAATTTCATAAGAAAAAAAATTAAAATGAAATTTGAAATTTATCAGAAGTGTATATAAAATACTATAATTTTATGTACATTTATTACATTTTACTGTGTTATTTGTATTTCCATTCATTTTATTATTAATTTTGATATTTCATTTATGGAAAAATGTCATAACTGAGATTAATATAAAAATAAGATCATATAAATTAAAGTTTAGCAGTAGTTAAATTTCATAAGATGATACTGATACTTATAGGTACCCTTCTCAGTTGAAATTGAAAAATCAAATTAACTTCTCCATACGTGTTTAAAAAAAAAGTAAAGGCCTTAACAGCGGAGAACAATGCTGAACTCAAATAATGCAACTAAATAGTATTCTGGTTGGTCTTCCGTACTTTATAATTACTGTCCGATTATAAACACAAAAATTACATTTTTTAATTACCATGGATCTTCTGATTGGTCCAAATTATACAATTTTCAAAGCGCTAGACAATGACAATCTCATATGGACATTTTGAAAGGTTGATGTTGTTTTTAACTAATGTTAAAATATTTTTAAAAACTTAATTAAAAATTTTGTAAAAATCTTTTAAAATTAAAGAAATAACAAATAATTGTATTAAAAATTCAATTTTCATTGAAAAAAATTTTTTTGCTTTCAGAAAATATTGTCCATATTCATAAAAAAAACAAATAAAAACAAATAAAAGCATTTGAAATTAAATAATATATTTGTTTTATTGAGTTTTGTATGTTACAATTTAGAGCTGATTTTCAGGTACGTTGGAGTCAAAAAAAAAAAAAAAACATGATTTTCATTCTTCAAAGCCTTGTGTTTTTAACTATTGTAGTCAGTAAACCCAATGTGCTCGAATTTCTAGAGTTTTTCATAAAATTAGTTATGGAGGTGTTAATAATATAAAAATAAAATATTTCTGACATGACTTTAATAAAAAAAAAACATATTTATAATAATTTTGATCATCTGTGAATAGTTTCTGAAAGTTTCATTAACATCTGACAATTATTTTTATTTTTGCAAGATTTTCCAAATTAATGTGTGTAATACATAAAAAACGTGCTAAAATTATCTATGTTATTTACTAGCCCATGTTGGTACAAAGAGAAACAAGGTTTTTTTAATCAAAATTTAGAATGTTCTAAAAAGAAGGAAAAATTTTAAAAAATAATTTAAAAAAACTTTGGTCTTTCCTCTTCTTAAAAACATAAGCATTTAGACGATAAAATTTTGTTTTCATAAAGTTTGGCGTCTTTTTCATCAGACAATGCTCTTTTTTTTAGCAATTTCGTGGAGTTACCTAAATTAAACCTATATTAATTTTTTTGCAATTTTCTGTAAACTAAAACGGCTGCATCAACATCCAACAAAGCTTTTATCAGGAGTTCTTCTTTGATTCTGACTCCAATGATGATTTTTGAAGGCTTTACCCAAGTGGATATTGACGGTGAAGTGGTCAAAGATGATAACCATGCTAGTAACATGAAGGAAAGCAATGATGATTGCTAGATGACCACTAGCGTCTACTATCATCCATGGCTGACTAATTTTATAGAAGCTACTGATGACTACTGATATACCTTTATAGCCTTTCTAAAAGTGAATTATTTTGTCTATTAAACGACGAAATAATAACTTTATTTGTCAACGATACAAATAAATATGCTAGTCAGGTGAAAGAAAGAACAAGCAAATGCTGGTGTCTTCTCGTATGTAAACACTAGGGAGCATGTCACTTTTTTGATGAAATGGAAGCCTTCTTAGCCATTTTGCTTCTTATTGCACCATAGAACTCAACAAGAAGTAATAAAAGTTAAAGAAAGTTAATTGTTAATGTATTTGTTTTTTATTTTGTGTTTCAGTTTTTTTAGTTTTCAACGTCACAATATGTATGCAAAATGTAATACATTACATGAAAATATTACTCATCCATTCTTTTATTAGTATACAAAAAATAAAATCTATACACACAATATAAAGAAAGTTATAGCAATTTTAAATCAGTAGGTGTTTATTTTTGCTTCCTTTAAAAAATGCACTGGCAATGGGGAACAATTCTAGAAAGAAATTAGCATGGTAAAGGTTAATAGTGGCTCCCATATCATATTTATTTCTCTGTTAACCCTACTAAGTAGGTCTTTATAGCCTAGTATATACATTCTTTCAGACATCTAACTCCAGTGTCCGTGACAAAAAATATAAAGCTGAAACAAGCCCTAAAATATAGCTGGAGGAACATTGAAAAGCTGTAGTAAGGAGTGAGACAATGAAATCAGGTATGGCTGATTATGTATGGAGGGAAAATGCTATGTGGAATGAAGTAAAACTACTGAACAAGAAAGAACACTGTTGAAATCAATGTTTTCTGTTATTGCATTTTTTAAAAATCTATGAATTCAAAATGTGTCCATCTTTGTGTGTGATGGGGTCTCACCTGCTTGGGGGTTTTGCTGCTTTTATTTCATTCAGCAAACTCTTTCAGTTCACACATAGTGTGCCGCATGTTCCTGTTTTGTGTAAATAACATGCCCTATTTTGCACATTCTCTGAGGAGGAAAACATTTTGTGTGCAACACAACTGTCCTTGGTGCCTGAGCTGTTTCTCAGTACAAGTACAGCTGCCAATTGTAAAGGTAGCCAGTTTTCATGTCAGCTAGCCTTCAGGTTTTCAAGCTCCAATAGGTTAGTTGGCATGTACATTAGTTGATTTGTTCGTCCTCTGAAAGGAATTATACTTTCATCCATTGAAAGTTCCTTTCTCAGGGATAAAAATATTTCTGCCAAAGTGGCACAAGTCTTTCAAAAGTTGTCTGGATCTTGCATGTCCTATCATTTTCAGGGCACCACCTAGGTTTTGCTTTAGAGTAGTCCGAAAGATGGGAAAAGGACAAAATTCTAAGAAACCTGTATCTTGGCATGATGTGTCTGAATCCTGGCATCTGAATAAAAATCATCAGTTGACCAGTATAATTCAAGTGATAAGCGTTTAGTCAGTACAATGAGAAATAAAATGGCTATAAAGGCCTTCATTTCCTTGAAAATGACATACTTCCGTGTTGATATAAGAAGACACCAACATTTGCTCCTCACTTTTCCTTCATCTGACTAGCATATTTATTTGTTTCATTCACAATTACAATGTAATTATTTTGTTGTCAATACATAAATTAAATAATTCTCCTTCACAAATGCTATCATGTACTTGGGGCCAGTAACTTCCATAAAATTAGTCGGCCATGGATGATAGTTGCTGCTTGGTACTTCATGTGTGTTATCACAACTTTACCCACCATCACTATCCTGGTCAGCTCCCACTACTACACCATCTATATCTACTAAGAGTAAAGACTCCAAAATTGTCATCAGAGTTCAAATTGAAGAATTATTCAGTAAAGGCTTTGTTGGATGTAGATGCAGCTGTTTTTGTACAGAAAAAAATCACAACAAAATGCACATTTTTAAAAGATGTTATACCTCATGTAGAAAAATGAGTCAGAAAAGTTTATCTTTGTTCTGCATTGGGAGTAGTCTGTTTCTAGCTTAAAATACTGGAAATAATATTTGACAAGTGTTTATTTTTAGCAACCCTCTCTAGGTGACAGAATGTGCCTTCAGGTACGGGAGAGAGAATTTTTACAGTGACAATATATGTCTCTGGCCAGAGTAAGGTTAATAATTTTGGTCACTCCTTTTTTTGTAAGGATAGTGGCATTTTGGGTGGATAGTATTAATGTAAACAAACTCTGAATTTAATTTCTCAGGACCAACAAATTTGGACACAACACTAATCATCTTATTGGAGGGAAGTGGTTAGGTTGGATTATTTGGTCTTGCTCAATTTTATAGCATCTTGGCTAGTTATTTCTAGGTTCAATTCCTTTTAGAACCATTCTTAAATTAATTTTATTGTTTAAAACCTACTTATTAACCTGTTTCTTTTTCCATCTTTCTCCCAATTATTTAGTCTACTCTTCTGAAAATTTTAATAATTACTATCTAATTGGTAGTCCTGCGAGCAATTTCATGGAATTAAATGTTTGAATAGAGTCAGTGCCCTGTTTACATATGCAGCTCCAGCTAGATGAAGGTTCTTGTGAGCTTTCTCATGTCACCAGAAGAATTGCTGATAGTGAAGATGATGGAAGTGAGAACTGTGCACCCATGCTCCACTTTAATACCTGCTTTTGCATAAAACTTTAGTTCTATTGGAGCTAGGGTCATCATCACGCATGAATGATAACTGAACAATATTGGTAGAACATGATTGTACATTCCTAGTTTGTGTGTGTGATAATGCAAATTAAAGTATAAAATGCTCTTCTCTATGATTGTATACAGAGAACAATTATTCTTGTATTGCTATCTAGATGAGTTTTGCTGATAATATTGATATTTCACTTATTCTGCTATAAAATATAACAATACCCTAAGAATTGAGAATATTTGTAGAATTTCATGTTTTAGAGCTGGTTGATCCTTTCTTTCAAGGGATGGAATATATAATAGAAATACTATGTTATTTATTCAGTTTAGTTTTGGCACAAGGCCACAAGAGGTGCAAAATATGTTTACAAATAGTACAAAAAGAAGTATGATAGTGCAACAAATCTTTTTTAGTTACGATATAAAGAACTCATAAAAATAATTTAATATTTTTTAGCTTGAGCTATTCACAACATAAAAAGTAATGAAAGATATTTAGAACTAGAAATGAGCAGTTTATCTAGTTAGAAGGAAAGTTCAAGTGGTTTCTTTCCTTCCAACCAGATACATCTTGAAAGTGTACTAACATTAAATTTTCAGCTGCCTTTGTTTTATGATAGAAACTTGAAATTTTATTTTTTTTTTTCTATTTTCATTTTTTTTTCTTTTCCAAAAATCTTAATGATAGCAGATCTATCTGAAATTGCAACTTGTACCTGTCTGTTGATTGATGCATATTAACAGCTTTAGTGTAGTATCTATTTGCTTTCAAGTTATAATCCAGAGAATGTAATAAAAGTTGTTTCATTTGTTGTCTTCAACAGTAAATGCATGTCTATGATTTTGCCAGTGTATCAACTAGATAATATTTATCACTAAATCATTAGGTAGGAAATCATTTGTTGAGTTTGATTTTTAAACCCACTTTAACTGTAAGGTTTAGCATTTGCACATCTACATGGTCTTACTCTTTGAATGAGTTGGAAATTATTTTATGCTTCCTTAAAAATGTTAAAGATATTCACTTTTACTATTTTTCTTTTTATAAAAGTCATGTAAAAATTAATATTTACTTGATTATCTATAAATCTCAACTATGCTTCATTATCTGGAGTATATTCCTTTTATAATTTTATAAAGTTTTTGCTGGTTTTTTTTTTTTTTTTTTTTTACTGTTTTTGCATAAGTGTATGCAAAATATAAGTTAGGTATGTTATCTACTTTCCAAATTTACATTTATACTTTTGTAGAATGTGAGGATGCTGAAAAATTCAGTTCATGGTTTCCCAGACCATGTTGTAACTTGGGTCTCATACCCTACTTGCTGGAAGTAGGATTATGTTGTAATGTAAACAAAGACTCTGTTGAGATTGGGAGGAAACACCTAGCCGATTGCTCTCCCAACAACTATTGGGATAATAGGGGGAGAGAGAGGAAAGAAACAGGAGTTTACAAAAAAATAACCCAGCCTCAGAAACCACAGCAACCTGAGGAACAAAATGCCCACAGGACAGACTTCACAAGTGTCTTGCCAACTGCTGTTTTTCCCCAGCTTTTATTGGCATGAGGCATCTTACAAAGTCCCAGATCTTGATCAGTTGCAAAGACCTGTCAAACTGTCTCACTGCTAACTGGAAAAACCTGGGTGTAACTGATGTTGAGAAACATGTGTGCATGTGATCTGAGACCTCTTTTGTGTCTATATTAACATGCATTCACCACACTCCCCACTGATTTCCTAATCACAGATACGAAGGCTTCGTGTAGGTCTTTCTCATTGAGTAATTATCCAAAGTGGGACTGGTTTGTGTTCCTCCACCTCATCCCCATGTGTTTCTTCTGTGGTATTATCTGGCCTATCCCCACTCACAAGGATTTCATTCTCACTGTTGGACAAATCTTCACTACTTGTCGAAGTAAACTAAATCTTAGTAAAGAATATGTATTCCTTGGCACAGATTGAAGATGTCCCCTTTTGTTGGGGAACCACAGTTTGATCTCAGCCATGGAGAATGTTGCAGCAAGCAAAGTTCTATTTTCCCTTAAAAATGTTCTCTTGGCAATTTAGATGACACTAGTACATGTTGATATTTCTTTTGACTCATTTATTAAACATGAACCCCTTATTCACAAAACTTATTTCTGTTACTAGCATACCAGTTAGGATTTCATTTATTTTCTTTACTTTGAAGTGAAATTTTTAACCCTCCTATTGAGAATTGTGCCACTGAGTTTTCTTCTAGGGTAAAAGCTATTCTTTTGTGCTATCTTAGAAATACCATCTGAAACCACAATTTGATACTTAGTCCACACCTGCCTATTCAGTCACTATAGTCCACAGGAATAACTTTTTTCTGGTTGTTCCAACATAATAGTTCTGATCACAACAAATGCCTCTTTTTGTCTGCTCATAATTGTAAACATGCCTTTAATGTCCACTGACAGAATGAGGCAGTGTATAGCCTCTAACAGGTTTGGTTCTTGTGATTAGTGGCAGCTCTGTAAATGTGTAACATAAGTGTAAGTCCTCTATCCCTCCTCTCCTCACTCAATTTAAGGTATTTTTATCTTCTGTTGATAAAGTAGAACTCTTTATTTGTAAATTCTCTTCCAATTCTACTATTGACTCATCTGGAGTATCATTTTTTTTTTTTTTTTTTTTTTGACTTTCCACTCAGAACTCTATGTGATATCTATATAACTCCATCCATAGTTTTTGCTATCTCTAAACTGGATCTCCATGAAGCATGCAGACTTGATGGTATCCTTGCAATAATCCTTAAGAAATGTGCTCATGAACAGGCTCTTATTCTTTCTAAACTCTACAATAAATGCTTTGCAGTTTCTTGCTTTCCTGCTTGTTGGAAATTCTATTCTGTAGTTCCTGTTTTTTATGACCTTTGATCAAATAGTTTTCTATGTTTTTTTTGGTAAAATTCTAAACTCCAAATTAATGAAGCATCTCACATTGCAGGTTTTTCTTTGGCACTATGGTTTTCTCTTCTCTAGGTCAAATGCTGATGTGTTAACAGTTATTGCTAAAAAAATCTATTAAGTTTTAGATAAGAATGGTGGAGCTCTGGCTATTGCTTTAGATATCACAAATGTGTTTGGCATACTGGACTTCTTCACAAGTGGAAAACTTATGGCCAAATTATTGATTTGATTCAGTCTTCTATATAATAAATGTCACCGTGTCACACTTTTTCAATTAAAGGGGCACAACTCTAACTTTCAATGGCTCATGTTACAGAAATTTTAGATTCCCTAGTTTTCATTACTATAATTGTTTTTGGTGTTTTTTTTTTTTTTTTTTAACATATTTTTTGACAAATTTTTCTGTACAATAGCCATTTTTATACTTTGTAAATATATTTGGAATAATCAAAATTAATTGCAAACTCTAGTGAAAGTCACCCATGAAATAAAAATAATTGTTTGTATGGAAAGTAAGGACCTACACACATCAAATTAAGTGGCAGCAGAAGAATTATCATTGAATTTTTAAACAGTTAGCTTAAATATTAATGCAATACTTAAATTAATTTTGAGTTCTTCTGTAGTTTATTATTGTCTATCACATACGGTAGCACTATGCCTCACAAAAGGAAATCTCCGCCAACAGAAGACCAGATTGCAATCAAAAGAGCCGTCTTGGCTCTTTTGATTGCAATCTGGTCTTCTGCAGCAAGGAAAAGAAATTCCCATGCAAATGTAAACCCAGATCAAATGGTAGCCAGGAGAGCTTCTAATGCTGAGAATATGCAAAGACTTAGGGACTCTTAAACTCCTAAACACGCCAAAGGCCAAATCAAGAGCCCTCCTTTTAATCTAATTGTGATATGAAAGTTGTCTTGAATAGTCACTCTTCTAGATTCTTTTTATATGTGGGTCTCACTTGTACCTACGTTTTTTCCTAATTTTCATCAATGACCATCCTGATGTTCTCAGTTCTCAACTTGGTATCTGAGCTGATAACTGTTTACTCCTGTCTTAATGTTTAGTCTGAAAGATTCGATAAAGTCAGATTGGCAGGTGATCTCAAAAATGACCTTCAATCTGTTGTTAACTATGCCAAGAAATGGCTTGCTAATCTTTAGCACACTGTAGGTAAAAATTGTCACCATAGTTTGTCTCACTGCACATTGTAGGTGTATTCTGTCACCTTGTGATGGTTGCCATAAATAAACACTTGTCAACTGTTATTTCCGGAAATTTCAAATTAATTGCACATTGAGTTGTCTCCCTACACATATAGGGCAATAAATTTTTGCAGTCACGGAATCGTTAATCTGAGTTTTTAATGTATTTTTCAATAATAAATCACAAATTGTTTAATTTTTTTTTTTTTTTTAATTTTTTCAAAACTTAATGAATAACTCAGATTTTGTTAAGCATTTTAATAAATATAACAATAACATAACATAGTTAGTTTTCTTATAAAACCCGAAAAATAATTAAGAGCAAAAATGTTTACATAAAAGAAACAAAAGTGGTTTGTCAATTTTTCTGAGAATATTTTGGCTAGTCTGTTTTTAAATATTTTAAAACTTTTCTAAGAAACTATATTTAGCAAACGAGATGAAAATCAGAAGGTCATGGCTTGGTCATGGCCACCACGATCCATTACTAAAGTAGAAATGGAAGACAGACATTAGTTGCTGTCAAAATTGGAGTGGGGAGAGAGAGATAGAGACAAAGATCAAACCAATAAGTTTAACAAATTCAATTCCTATAAGGCCTCACACAATTTATAAGTAAAAGATTCTAAACAACTTGTTTTATGAATATGAAAGAAAAGTAAATGCTATCACGTGCCTACCATATAATTCAAAAATAAAGAAAAAAATTCTCCAAAAACGCCATTCTATGAAATGACTGGCTTGCCTAAGCTTACTGTCAAACAGCATTTCTCACAGATTAATAATTGCATCATCTTCAGTGCTTCACTATTGTAAACAAATTTAAATTGAACAAAAAGAAAATTCCTTTAATAATATTAATTATCAATGATTATTTTTTTATATTTTATTTATATTCTGTAATCTCAGCCAGTTGTATGACTAAGCAACAAATTGCCAAGATGACTGAATAAAATCAATGTAGTGAACCAACATCTGCTCTGCTAGAAAAAAAAAAATGACCCCAGTATCTAAAATTTGTGCTAAGGTCAGAGTAGAACAATTTCCTCATAACTTTTATGCAGAAAAAAAATGTTATTTTGCAAATTCTGTCTCTGTAGTGTTGACATATTTAGGGTTGACACAATCGAAGATCACATTCAAATCAAAAACTCATTTGATAAAAAAGTTGGCTCAACTGAAACAGAAGACAATCACAACTTTGTTGAAGAGTAAAGAGGTACAAGATGATTTTGTTCTTGATATTTTGAAAATGTGCACTCTGTCTGACATTCCCTTACACAAAATTGTCAAAATGAGGCAATTCATATTAAAACATTGTAAAGAAAGTGGTGCTATTCCAAGTGTTAATTGTGTTAGGCAACTTCATCTACCAAAATTATTTGCTTGTCACTTTGCTGCCTTGAAAGCCAAGCTTACTAATCAATCAGTCAGCATTATAACAGATGAAACAACTATCATGACCACAGCATTTTGAATGTAATTGCAAGCATTCATAGGGAGTCGTTTCACATTGATATTGTAACCTTGGGAGAATGCAATCATCAAACTCCAAGTCAGGCATGAATCCAAGCTGTAACTCATGTGGATATTGCATTGAGGATATTATTGCCTTTTAACATCATTTTGCAGCCCATTGCAAAAAAAGCTCATAAGGAAGTGTTGTCAAACATCTTTGTTAACACTTGCCATGTGTTGTGCTTAGCACATATTTTAAATCTTGTTGAAGTATTTTCACACTGGTCAACATTTGATAATGTTACCCACTACTTTCATCAAGTTAGCTTTTTTTAAAAAGCTTAATTGGAAAAAGCGTTACTTAAAATGGCTTGAAGGTTCCTTGACTAAGGAACAAAAAAAGAGCCATGGCCTTGCAGTAAATAGGATTCTAGAATTAGTAGATGATGGTTGACTACCATGCCTCTTACCATAATTTGCGCCTAAATCTGCATTATATAAATGAGAACTGCACTTGTTTAATAACAGCTTTGACAAACTTCGAAGAAACTAAGTCTCCACTTGTATGTGTTATATATAACATGATGGCGGATGTAAAATAGTATTTGCATACTGGTACATCAAACTAAACATTTGGTCTAGAAACTGATTGTTTTCTGTCTGAACTAGAAAACACAGAAGGAGAGTGAAAGTCTTACTCCTGAGAACATCAAGCAACTCGCAATATACTATAATGGAGATTTAGAGAAGTGATTTGAAGATTAAATATTTCCCAAATTAAGAAATTAGCAATTTTAAATTTGAGCAGTATTTCAACTTGGGATAAGTTGTTTTATTTAAATTTTGAATTAATATGTCTAATTTTTTTTTTTTTTTTATATTTTGTTACAAAGATTCACTTATTATGGTTTAGTTTTGTAAAATTTTAGTCAAAATGTTTGACTTTATTCAGATATTTATTGAGATTCAAGTTATTTGTGGTTGATACTTTAAATGTGATTTTTATATTATGAATCAATAATTATAAATCAATCTAAATACCTGTCTATATTTCTGAGATGAGGTATTATTTACACTGTTTACATTATTCAGACTATTGTTCTCATCTTTGTCGCCATATTTATTACAATGTTTCAGCCATTGTACGCTCCAGCCTTTTTCAGGTGGTTCTAGTTCCACATGCCATGTTTAATGGATGTCAGTTATCAGTTATCTCCTGTTAATTCCCCTCTCCAAGTTCTCAGTTGCCTTAACCGGGTATTGAACTCACACTGTTTGGGTCCTGTCACTGGATCTAACCAACGCCTTTATCCACTGTGCCATGTGTCCTCAAGAACACATGGCACAGTGGATAAAGGCATTGGATAAAGCTGAAATGTAATAAATATGGCGACAAAATGAGGACAATAGTCCAAATAATGTAAATAGTGTGCAATCTAAATACTTAAAAAAAACAAAAACAATTTGAATGTGTTCTTAAAGAAGGAAGCTCTGATTAAAAGTTCTACCTGAAAGATAATTATAAACTGTAACAATTTATTTTTGGATTGGATTTTAACATTAAAAAATATTTGTAAATATTTGCTGTTTCTTTATATGCAATAAAACTTTGAATTATGTTTTTGTGTTTTTAGTTTTAATAATAATTATTACATATTGTATTGCAGTTTTCTCATAAAATACTATAAAAAGGAAAAAATGAAATTTCCCAAAAGTAAAAACGGAAAAAAATCTGAATTTACCAAAAGTGGAAATGGAATCAAGGAAAATTGGGGGCCCTACACATATCAAAATACTCCATCTTGAAGAAAAAAGGACACTTGTCAATTTGGTGGGTGAACGATAAGTTTTGAAGTCTTGAAACCTTTAGTGGATGAAATACTACTAGAAAAATTCAACACTTAAAAAAAGAAAAAAAAAAGAAATAAAAAAGTGAAATTAACACCTCCTTCTAGTGCAGTGTCTTTTCTTTAATAATCATTGATTTCATATCTTGGTGCCCATATAACTCTAGGCACATGTGAATCAAATAGAGGGTATGTGTTCATTTTGTGTGAAACGGGCAGGTCTGACACATCAAAATTTGTATTGTTGACTGAGTAAATAAACTTTGCCAGCTGAATCCCATTTTAAATCACTTGTTTCATCGATGAATATCTGTTTAAATTTTTTTCTTAGATTTTACTTTAATGATGCATTTTAAAACTGTATAAACCAATTTATTTATTGTTATGGGATCTTACCCATAATAATAATAATGGACTATTCCATACCTAATAAATACTAGGAGTAGGCAAGGAGTCAGTAGTTCAAGTCGAGTCGAGTCAGTGGCAGTCCGATACAGAGTTGCATTCAGACAATTACTGCAAGACATTGGAATAGTGATACTGGTTGAGACTACATTGTTCTCTCTTCTAAACCTGATTGTTCATACTAACACTTCTACTTCTCTGTATATATTTCTGTTTGTAATATACCTGTGTTCGAGTTCTTCTTTATTGGTTCTACCTTGGACTATCACTGTGGTACAAGGAACCAGACCATAACATTTATTAAAATAAACTTGAGTGGAAATAAAACAGTCAGCTTGAATTGCTCTTACTTGAGCTATTCTTGTTTACTTAAAGAAATTAACTGAAATAATACAATAAAAAAAATTATACTGGGTATATTTTTAGTTCTTTAAATTTTACTTATTCTTGTTTATCCATAATAAAATTAAAATAGAACTTTCAATGGTCATTTATAAAATATCACTATGAATTTACTGAAAACTTTAAAACACATTATGAATTTCAAATTTTAATAATTTTAATTTCAAATAACTTTGAAGTTAAATTGTTTTTATTTGAAAGATAACAAGCCTAATAACAGCTAGCTAATTTGTAAAAAAAATAAATAATTTTAAAAAATAGTGAACAATTTTATGTATTTAAATAAGGTTTTAACTTTTTACATTTTTAAAACATTGCCATGATCACCTGCTACACATCCATTCTTGACGACAAATGAAAATAACATTTAAAAATCTCAGTAATTTAAAATCCTGTATTTGTATTTTGTTTCAAAATAAATTATTAAAAGAAAGAAATAACTGACTGGATTTTATAAAAATAATACTTTTTCTTAAAATGTAGTGGAAATAATGTTTATTTAAACATTGTAGCCCATGAGTTGTCATAAAGTAGCCTTCTAATATTAACACACAAAAATGGTATTAAACTTTACATTTTCTAATTCTTAAAACATATCTTCATTTAAAAGAAAAATCTCTTATTGGAGGAATTTCGGAATTGCAATGAAAAATCATAGGTACATTTTAAAAAAAAATTAGATATTCAGTATAGATTTTTTCATGTTAAATGTGACAGGAAATATTTTAAATTATGCAAGTACCAACTCTCAATGAAAATTTTTTTTTTAATTTTATTATTTTTTTGTAAGGTTCTTGATGAACTTTCAATAGTTAAATTTGAATTTTTTTTTTTTTTTTTTTTTTTTAGTCAAGTAATATCTTCAGGGATTTTTCTTTTATGTAAGTGTAAAATATTTTCTCAAACATGTCCCAAAATTTCAAAATTTAAATGTATTAACAATATTGGGGTGGAACTGACAAAAAATAAAAATGACATGTATCACTTTATCATCAGTCAACCTCAAACATGTTTGCACACAACCAGACTGAAGCTATGATGGTAACAAAATCAATAACTGAGTAGTAATTGGTTCTTAACATTTCAAGAAAGCATGTGAAGCATCTGTGACAAAGACACAAGCAACAAATGTACTTCTGAAATTTCATGTACAGGAAAGTATTGTTAAAAATTAGAGAGAAAATAAGGGAAAAAGAGAATCATTAAATCAGTCCTGAAGTCTATTAAAGAGGTACAATAAACAGTGGTTTGGAAGCACTGAAAGATAAACTTAGATATCTGAAGGTTCTCAAGATTGACATCAGTGAAAGTAAATTTCAGCTGAAAACTGCTCTTTGCAACTACTTGATAACAGGAAAATCAATTGATTCATCTCCATCTCTAAGACAGAGGAAAGAAGAAAAGGCACTCAGTGATTCTGAGTATTTAAACAACTCTAGTAGTTGTGATGAAGGAGAACCACTTTAACTTTAGTTATGAGTGCCGATGCCAATGGGTATGACTCCAACTTTTACATTGGCCAAGTCATTGATATTGCATCTCCATTCAGTGATGCAATAAAGTTTTGAACTCCAACAAAGAGCAGAAGTTATTTTTTGTCAGATGA
Source organism: Acanthosepion pharaonis (assembly GCA_903632075.3). Taxonomy (NCBI): domain Eukaryota; kingdom Metazoa; phylum Mollusca; class Cephalopoda; order Sepiida; family Sepiidae; genus Acanthosepion; species Acanthosepion pharaonis. The sequence continues at coordinate 58,225 of CAHIKZ030002792.1, forward strand.
AACTGCACAAGTAGAATCAACATTTACATTCAGATGGGAATTTGGTGTAATGTCTGGATATATATAGTGTTCCAGAAATATTAGCTATATCAAAACTTTATAAGGAAATTGTTGATAAATCACTATTATGAGAAGAATGTCCAGAAAGTTTTTTCTATTAGTTTAAAACTGAAGACTTTTAAAACATTATTATAAAGTATTTCCCTTTTGTGGTCATTACTATCCTGTTTGTGACAAATTGAAAATTTATATAATTTCACAAAATTTTCCAAAATAAGATATATATGATTACAAAAAGTATTGAGTCAAATCAACAAGTGTCTGACCATCACCAACAGATTTTTTCAAATTCAGTACACTTACAGATCTTCATGATAGAAATTAAATGGTACCTATTTTACATCTCTAGGTCAAAGGGCTCCAGAGATATGACCCTTGAATGGAATGAAGAAGGTGAATTTAGGTAAATACTCCAAAGTTTAAATATTAATATCTTGGTTGTTTTTTTTTTTTTCACCAACAAAGCAAAATTATATACCATTTTAAAGTACTTGGATAGATCTAAAAGGTGATTAATATTATTAATATTATTATTATTATTTTGTTTAAAGGTCAGTTAAGGTAGTTAGACCTTAACCTAATTTAACCTTAATTTCTCAAAGAAAAAAAAAATGTTTTAATTTTTTTTTAAGAAAAATTTGTGCCTGTTGTTAACTACAATTATCAGTTTTCTGAAAGTACTTCAGAACATACCAATTATGAGGAATAAAAAGTAGGAAAAATTAAAAAGGAGCAGTATCAAAGAAAACTAAATTGATTCCAACTAAAATTTCTCACTAAGAATCTACCAGTGTAGAAGAGCACAAAAAAATCTGATGAAAGTGAAATTATTACACAATTGAAAGAAAAGTTTGCAGCTTGTGAAAAGCAGTCCCCAAAAGTACAAATTTTGACAATACTTCTGAAAAGCTGAAGCATTCAAAGAATTCAAATAGAATTTGGTACCACAACATACATAGCAAGACAAGCCAAAAAAATTATAAATAAACAAGGAATATTAATTCTACCAAATATATGAAAATGTAGATTCCCACAAAAGACAATTGATGAAGTTTTGCTGTTTCATAAGAGTGAAGAAGACATCAGAGTGATGCCTGGAAAAATGAAGATTTCAGGAACAAAAGCATCTTGTATTTTGTAACTTGAAGGACATACCAATTATCTAAATAAAAAAAATCTGACAGAATAAGTTTTTCAAAATTGGCCTAGCGCAGACCAAAAGAATGTATCCTAGCAGGTGGTGCTGGAACATACTGTATCTATGTTTGCACAATGCATCAAAATATGAATCTGGTGATTGTGGGGGCTCATTTTGGTACACTGACTCAAGATGAACAATATCATTTAACAGATTACTGTTACATCCAATGAAGCAACATCTAACTGCTACATGGGTGACTGCTCAATTTGATGGAGGATTTTGTTTTATATATAGAAGGAATTGTAACTAAAAATTTAATAGATGATTTTATCTACAAACAGTGGTTATCAACTGATAGAACCACACCACAAATTGTATCACAATCTACAGAAGAATTTATTGAAACTTTTTGTGCAGGCCTTCAAACCTTAAAAAAGCATGATTTTATTGCCAAAAAACAATCAAAATTTTGTTCTAAGTTCTTTGATGAATGGTGAAGTCATAGTTATTGCAGATTTTGCTGAGAATTATTCATATTTTGCAGGATTCAACACAAGGCTTCCACTAGAATAATTCTTAAGTCATATAACATCTATTTGTCTTGTATTACAGAAATAACTGGAGCATATTAATATTGCAATTATATCAGATTGTCTCAAGCATGACACAGTAGCTCTCCATTTGTTCCAAAGAAAACTTATAGAAGTACTGAAAAAGAATCTTAATTTTAAAATAAAAAATTTTATCAATTTATGCGATCATAAGGCCGACTTTGGTATTGATGCAGAGTGGTACTTTTTTGCTACATCTTATGGGAAAGGACTATGTGATGGGATAGGTGGCTTCATTAAGAGATTAGCAGCAAAAGCAAGCTGCAGTAACCCTATAATGAAAAAAATGACATCAAGACAGTTGTTAGATTCTGCAAGAAAAAATAGTTCAGGCATAAATATTTTTTTATTACTGACAAATGAACAGACAAATGAAGCAGAAATCTTAGAAAATAGATTAAAACATACCTAAAAAAATTACAGGAACTCAAAAACTAGATAGTTTTATTCCTGTGTCTCAGGAAGAGGTAGAAGTAAAAACAGTGTCAACACAGGATAAAAGAAAAATATTAGAATTATAAAACAGGCCAATATAGAGCTTGAAAACATTAAGGGATTTGTTACAGCAATCTATGATAGGAATTGGTGGTTAGGATGTATGCTTGAAAATATCCTGATAATGATGAGGTAAAATTGATATTTTTACAACTGAAGACCTCCCTATCTTTCTGTTATCAATTACATAGTGATATATTAATTTTAAATTATTCTGATATTCTTAGTTGAACTGACACTACAAGAACTTATAAACTTACAAAAAGTGAGATGGAAGAAGCTTCAAATATTTTAGGAAAGAGAATTTCTTGAAATAACTTAAGATACAATCAAGTTTGGTCATCACAAAAAATTTGAGTGAAAAAGTGGTTTGCATATCCAAATTTTTATTTTTTATTTAAGCATGTATTCCAACAAGAAAAATAATTTTGCTTGTTAAACTCTGTTAATGTTATGCATCATTTTTTTTTTTTTTTTTTAAATATTCAAATCAATGTATCACTTTTTCAGATTAAAGCTTAAAATTTAAATAAAAAAACTACAAATTGATTGTTTTGTACATTTATTTAGAGTACCATTTGACATGGTACTCTAAATAAATGTACAAAAATTTGTTAACCATTAACATCATTTGTTACATATTTTGATAATATTTTATGTTAACATTAATTTATGACACATTTAAATAATTATTTTCACTTTTTCATATAAAAATTTATTTTTTGTATAATAAAAATGCAAACCAAAAATAAGGTTGCTTATTTTCTACCGAATTGGTCAACATTTAACCATAAATAGCATAAATTCTGTTGATTTTATGATCATAGTTCTTATGTGGATATTAATCAGCACTCAAAGAGCTTTCTAGAGATATGCAACTTGACGCTATTGGGAGAGATGAAAATGTTAGCATATAATGACAAATACCAAAATCTGCCATTTTGAATTTGGCCCAACTTAGTAAAACCCTTGTAACTCAGGCCACAGTCAAAAGTTCACTACAAATTTTGTGCATATCTTGCCATAAAGCAAGCAAATTTGTTGTCAAATTTTAAAAAAAAATAACGAACCGTTTTTTGAGAAATTAGAGGTCAAATTACCTTATTTGACCTTTTTAAGAAAAAAAATAAATAGATCACCATTTAAATCTATCCAAGTATTTTAAAATGGTATATAATTTTGCTTTGTTGGTGAAAGAACAACCAAGATATTAATATTTAAACTTTGGAGTATTTACCAAAATTCACTTTTTTGGCAAGGGTCAAAGAGTCATATCTCTGGAACCCTTTGACCTAGAGGTGTAAAATAGGTACCATTCAATTTCTTTCATGAAGCTCTCTAAGTGTACTGAATTTTAAAAAATTTGTGCTGGTGATGGTCAAACCCTTGTTGATTTGACATGAAATGACTCTATTGATATTATAGTGAAAAGAGCTATTTTGTTGAATACCTCATGCCAAGATTAGTAAAGTTTCAGGCATGTATCTCTAATAAATACATTTTTAGGGCAGGTTTAGTATAGTATTCTTTTGACTTTTTTTGATCTTCTGCCAAATTTCACTTTTGACTGTTTGTATGTGGTGCAAATATAGTTTTTTATAATTTTTTTTTTTTAATAATGTACTATTTAAAAAACAATTAGCTTCATCTCTGTTGTGCTATGAAGTATAGGAAGAAGTTGCAAGGCATTAACTGTTGAAATGAAACTTATATTACCTGTCAAATTTACCTTTCATAACTTTACAATTTTGTTTTCATGAAAATTATTTTCCCAATGTTTAGGCTGGTCTGCTCTAAGAATTATTGATTTCGTTAGTATTATCTTTTACTTCAAAAATACCTATATGACATAATATTTATAATGATTTTTAACTTTTTTTTCCAATAGCGCAAGAGATGGAAATGTTTTTATGAACTTTGATGGGTCATAACTCTGTTGCTAATTGAGCTACCAAAATAAATTTAGTACTATTTTTTTATGGTTTGTCAAGATCTCTGTGACTGTATTAAAGGTTTTTAGATATATTAAAAATAAAAGTTTAGTTTGGGATACCTAGTTTATACCTAACCAATACCACAATGTTTAAATAAAAAGGTATTTCTTGAACACAACTGCTTTTTTATTTGCTGATGACATATTTTGCTTATCTATTTTATTTTAAAATTTTAATGAAATGTTTTTAATGAAGCATTATTTTATTGTTGATTGGTAATTGATATTCATGAAAATTTGTTTTGCATAATTTTTGTGCTTTCATTTCACAATTCTATGAATCTATTAATAAAAATAGTGACAAAATTTCTCTATAGCTGCTTTTTCTTTCAGCAAGTTCATTACCATTACTGAATTAGAAAAAAATGCTTATCAACCAAAGCAAATTATAAAATTCATATGTAACTATATCCTAATTAAATGCTTTATATAGGTATTAAATCATTTTCATCATTTAGTTCTGAAGCCATAACATTCAAGTATTTTACTTCATTCATGTTAGTTTCTTCATGTAATTTAATAATTCACTATTTCCTGCCATATACTACAAAATTTATTATTTTGTCAGTTTTTCTTAGATGTATTTTAAAATGTTTTAAAAATAATTTTTTTTAGAATGTTCTGTCATTGGGTTAATACTCATTTTAATTTTTGCAGCCACATCCTTTTGATGAATGCCGATTTGATGTCAGTGTCAATGACAGTGTATGGTATTTACGTGCCAAAGATATTGATGAACGCCAGCAATGGGTGAGGGCCATAGAGTTACACAAGGTAATTTTATAGATTAATTATTTTTTCATTTTAAACTGACTGTTTTTCTAGTAACTCACTTTCAAAATTTACTTAATATTTTTTGCTGTTTTTTTTTTAAAATAAAATCCTTTGTTTTTAAGAAAATAATGCTTTGTTTTAAGTATTGTATTATTAGTAGCACAGTATAATATAATTTATCTTATCAACAGCAATAAATTTAATGATAATTAATACCAAGCACAAGTATTCTTATTATAAGCAAAGACAGTTACAAAAAGGAGGGTTTGAATGTTTTGGTAGATATGACTTTTCTAACTTGATCCAACTGTTAACTATTGGATAAACACAAAAAAACAATTTAAGATTATGTAAGAACTGTTTCCTTGTCTTGTTTTGGCTTTCAAGTTTCTAGTAGATAAGGACACCAATAACTGAAGATTCAGTAACATTCTGGAGAGTGATTTTGACATTGTGAACTTCAAGTAATAAAAATGAAGCACACTCTACATAGAGTAATAGCAAAATGAGATGAAAGTTTGTGACCCTTTCAGTGTAAGACAGTCATACATATATAAGGGCAATCTAGTTCTTAAGGGAAGCGATTTTGTCTTATGGCTGGGTACTAAGTAGCTTTTGTGAATTGGAAGCTAAATGTTAATCTCTCTTCTTGTTGACTTTGTTTTATATACGACATTAATCTCTTATTTGGACATATGAAGTCGGTATGTCATCTTTCATTCTTAAAGAAGTTTATTTAGGTTTCAGTATGATTTGAGAAGTGTACTTCTGATGAACATGTTTGATACTACTAACATTTCCAATTAACTAACTTGTATTCACTCTTGTAATGAAAATATATACAAATTTTTATAACCTAAGTTTCCTTTTTGTGCAACTAGTGAAGTTTAAGAAGTCTCATTAACCTGAAAGTATTTTCTGATTTGATATTCACAACTTTAGTTATTTTCTTTTTCCTTGTGTACTTGCATTTTAATGGTATTAAAACCATAGCTTTACACTTTGGTTGTCACTGCATTTTGCCAAAAAATCTTAATGAAAAGTTTTTCAATAGAGAAGTTAGTAGGTATATTAATATTCTCTTTATTATGCAGTTCTTTAGGATTGAGGAAGTCACTGCTTAGATAAACACTATTCAGTTTATGCTTTGTTGATTTTTATAGTTTCTTTTTTCTAGTTTGAATTTAACTTCATAGTTTTATTCTTGTATTTATGCTATTTTTTCATGCCCTCAGACATGTTATTTTTCCTTTAACAAAACCCCTTTGTTCTAACTAGAAAGTAATTTGTATTTTGATCAAAAAAATTACAAAATATTGTCTATAGGTAATTTGAACAATGATAGTTTACTTGTGATATCATCTCTAATTTGGATCCCCACAAATCATGTGGACCTGATGGTATTCCTGTAATAGTCCTTAGTATGCTCCTGAACTGGATCCTTTTCTCTCTAAACTGTATAAATGCCTTGCTTCCTCTGGCTTTCCTGCCTGCTTGAAATCCTCATTTGTTGTTCCAGTTTTTAAGAATGGTGAATTGTTCGACCCTTCCAACTATTGACTTATTGGCCTTCTACCTCTTTTTGGGAAACTTTTAGAGGCCTTAATCAATGCTGAATTAGTTAAGCATCTCTCATTGCAGGGCCTTTTTTCTGACAAGCAATATGGTATTATGGCTTTCATTTTTCCAGGTCAGCTGCTGATGTATCATCAATTTTGAGAAGGGATTTGGGAGTTAAGTGAATTTTCTGCATTTTAGGACTAATTTTAAGATTTTGATAACCAACACACATAGTCAATATCTTTGTATAAATCAAGCCCCAAAATTCAGTATGCAAAACCTGGATTACAGCTGTCAAAGAAAAAATATGGTGTTAAATGTGTCCGCTTTTTAGCAAATAATGATTTCTCATCACTAGAAAATAATTACCCTTAATTGATTGCATATAAAATGAATTATCAACAAAAAGAGTATTCCTGACCAAAATATGATGTATTTTTATCAAAGCATATTTCTCAGTGTGCCTTTATTTTTGGCTAATATAGCTAGATTTAATTTTGCACATGCCAGTGACCCCTACAGGAGATTAACATATGTAAAGACTTTAGGATTAAAACAAACTTTGAATAAAAATGTGATTTTTTTTTTTTTTTTTTTTTTTTTTTCCCTTCTTTTCCAGCCATTTTTTTAACATTCCATAAGTTTTTGAATTATTCATATTTTTTTTCTTTTAATATTTTAGCTATGATAAATTATGATTAATTTTGACTTGTAATTTTCTTTGCTTTTATTTGCAACTTAAGTGCAGATCAGAATGTATAAACTATAAGTTCCCAGTGAGGTTTAAAAACAGCATTGTAACCCTCAATCTTCCTTCAGTTGCTATCTCTGTTGAATAACACTGACCTTATGGGTCATCCAGCTTTCTTTTCCCTCCTCAGTTGGGGCTGTTGTGTCGTCTTGGTAGGGTTGATTTGAGTTTCTCAAAATCTTGCAATATTGACAGTTATGTCTAGTGGTGGGCCAAAATATATGTTATGTACCATAAATAAGAAATGAGCAATTCTTGACTGTGGCCATGTTGATACTTTGCATCTGGGACAACATCGGGAATAAAAGCTGAGATGAGAAATTCTCAAATAAAGGACAACTCTGTTGATGACACGAAGAACAGGTTTATTCAATATTTAAACTGGTGAATACAACATCTCTGTTATCTACAAAGGGCTAAGTTCTACCCTGCTGAATTGTGGCCTGAGAAATCTAGCAGTAATTGCTAGATTCAAGACTAGCCTGTCACCTCTCACTTAATTCTTCTGTCCTGTGTGTGTCGGTGTGTTCGCTTCGGCCGTGAGAATGCAGGTGTGTTCTTGTGATGGTGATAGGGGGTCTATGAGGCAAATCCGGAGCAATTCTATCTGCCCCACTCTCTGTTTATATATCCCCACCCAAAATGACGTTGGTGTATCAATTCCCCTCCCCCCTGTCCTATCTTAGGAAATCATTTCATAAACCATATGTTAATTATATTACATCACTCTTTTTCTGTAAGACTTGTTTTCTCCGAGCACACTTGCACATTTTCTCCCACAAAATCTATCTATAGGTAATACTAAATAACTTTCATATTATAACTGAGTCTTTACTGTGTGATATGCATATAACTTTGTCCATGGTTTCTGTTATTGACACTAAACTGGATCCCACAAAGCACGTGGACTTGATGATATCACTGCAAAAGTCCTTAACAAATGTGCTGCTGAACTGACTCCTGTTCTCTCTAAACTCAAGAAATTCCTTGCTACTTGTTGGAAATTGTCTTCCGTAGTTCCTAACTATTCAGGTGAACCATCTGATCCTTCTATCAGCCTATTAGCTGCCTATCTCATTTCAGCAAAGTACTAGAAGATTGAGTTAAATCTTAATTGGTTAAGCATCTCACTTCACACGGTCATCTTTATGCTCCTTCTCAGGCTAATGTTTTCTGCTAACATGAAGTGGAAAGATTATATTGAATCATTTGCTATATCTGCTTCTAGGCAAGTTTGTTCAATGTGTTGCATTGGAGAATTTGCAATATTATAAGTCCTGATCTGGCATCATACCACTGTAACCTAGCTTCTTTGTGCCATTTCTATAAATATTTTGTGGTTATTGTTCTGATGAGCTTTATTCTCTGATACCTTGACTTCACAAATTTAAGTACAGTACTAGATTGGCAGCAATTTTACAGTTGAAATTGCTATATGTAACCATAATAGTTTCTTCTCTTGCACTTCTCATTTGTGGAACTCTCTCCTGGCTTCTTGCTTGCCAGTCAACTTTGATCTTCAAAAATTCAAATGCAGTGTTAATCATTATTTTCTGTTTCAATTCTTGTTCTTTTATTATTCTCTCTCCTTAATAATGTTTTATTTTTTCTCATATTCTTTCACAATCAGTAACAACTTGTGCCTTAGTGTCTTTATTGCCTTTGCTTCGGGTCAAATGATTAAAAAAAAATCTATGCATTTTTATACTCTACACCTTTTTAAAAAGTTAATTGAAACTAGATTTCCTTTACATTGATATATATATATATAATTAATATGACCACTATTTTTTCTCCCCTCCCCCCTTTGACCCTTTGGAGATATCTTCCAAGGGAAACTTGGAAGAGAACATTATCAAGAATGGTGTATATTCTATTTCATGAAGATGTAACAAGAGATACAAAGAAACACCTAGTTGCTCCCTGAAAAGGTGAAGGGAACTTGAAATACCATATGTAATCTGGCAAGAGGCATAGCTGTTCATATAGGGAAGGAAAATACTGCAGGATAAGATAACTGAAAGAAACAGCCCACATGTTAGGCTTTGACAATCTCCTCAGTGTACTGAACAGGTGGATAAACAGCATCTGGGAGTCTCTGATTAAGAAAGGACAAAATCTATGTATAGACATTAAGTTTAAGGTTCAAAATCTTCACCACTGAATTGTCTCAGAGACACATGGTCAAGTAGATTAAAGCATTGGTTAAGACACCGGATTTCCTGGCAGTTGTGAGTTCTACCTGTGGGTCAGATAATACAATAAAATCATATATTCTGGTTCAGTGGAAGAAATGGATGAAAAACATGAAAGACTAAATAGATTGGGGAGTTTTATCTGATATGAGCTATCACCTAAGCATCAAAAGTGGAATGAGAACAATCTACCTTCATAGATTGAATTAAAAAGTTTGGTTCAAAATTCTGAGTAGGCTAACAAATATGACACACCTGAAGTCGACTAGAGTGTATAATGCCTAAAGTATTGTGGTTATGACAATAGAGATGAGCTTCCTAGTCTGAATATATAACATATAATAATTGCTCATTTTAAAAATTCCAACATAATAAACATTTGTTCTTTTGTTTAGTCTTCATTATCCACATTTGCTCTTCAGTAAAATGAAGGATACATTTTTTCTTCTTCATCATCTCTAATTCTGTTTTTTTTTTTTTTTTTTTTTTTTTTTTTTTTGAGGGGGTGGGGAGATATTCCAAGTTTATTTCAGTTTTATTTTATAACATTTCTAAATGAAAACTTCAACATGATTGATTACCATCTTTAGGCAAATTTAATTTTTGCATTTGGGGTGACTCTGGAATTAAGATTCTTAATTCTATGATGAAAACGTTTCCATTTTTCTTGGAGGACATTTCATCTTTATATTTTCTTGATTATTTTAGTTTTAAACTTTTCATGTATATTATTTTTATTTTGTATATCAGTTTTTCACTTATTTTTAAAAATATGGATTTCTTTGAAATGTTTAAACTTCTAATTATTAATCAGTTTAATTCTACCTTTAACGATAATGGGTATGTCCCCATTCACATAAATACAGTAGTAAATACTTTGTTGGTCGGCAGTTGGAGATTCATTGTGGAATTCACTTGACTCACTTCTAGCAGTTGACTACTACTTCTACATGCCGCTGGCGAATTTATGTGTTGTTTGTGTCTTAAGTATTATCATTCATTTATGTGATTATTCTATTCAGTAACCTTCCCTAGGTTACAACAATATCCTATCTCTCAAAACTTATAATTATCTCATTTGGATTGCTCACTTGCACTATGCTGCAGCATAGATTTTTATCACATTTATTACACATTCTTATTCCAGTTGGGGGTCATTACATTCACTTATGCACAAATACCCTTGGTATATGGAATAAATTCCAATAACCAGCAAATACTATTCTTAAGAGTGCTCAATACAGAGTAGAGCAAATATAATTATTTATTTGAAAATTATAACATAAATATGTTATAAAATCACTACAAAATAGCCATTTTCTTTCAACACTTCTAGTGTCTTATCAAGTGATGATGTTGAATGTAGAATAAAGTGTCTTAAAAGGTTCAAATCAATCAAACACCCCTCGCTAAGGGAAACGCTGTTACATAAGCTGGAATGACCAATCAAAATACAAGTATACGAGAATTCAAAAAACTTGCACCGAACTAAGGTTATAATAATTATTTAATTCTTTAATGTTGGGGTTAGACTAAAATAGAATTTATTCTAACTAATAAATATTAAATTACATGTTAAAATTTGAAATTAAAAATTACCCATTTTAAAATTTAAATTTAATCTATATTAAGTTTAAAATTATAAAATTACTGAGGAAAAAAGAAAAAATACATATGTTATTCTATTTATTTTGTTTTTTATTGAAATTAAGTTGGAATAAACATTAAGATCAAATGTTGCTCTGAACTTCATGACAACATAGATACATTTGAAGCATAAACAGAGGCAGGGGAGGATGACATCTTGCAAACAACAATACATAATCAGATTATAATACATAAACACGCAGATGTATTTAGATATATACACACACAAAAAAGTGACGAGACAGGAAATATCTCCATGACCCTTTAAAAAAAAAACAAAAAAAACACAACATACATACACAATGAAAGGTACACACAAGTGACCATACACACAGACACCGCTAAAGACATGTACATACACACACTTACATTGACAAAAACATGCCGATACACCTACCAAGAAATATTCAAGTTTGAAAATGTTATTAAACAAATTCTAACTACTTATTAAAATAAACCTATATGGGCAAATATACATAGATAAAAATGGTAGAATAGATAGCAAACATTAGGAAAAGAAAGGACATTAAAACAGATAGACATGGACAGAAAAATAGATATATACCCCTAAAAATAACACCATCTAATATATAAATACAAAAACTCCAAACACACAAATATATATAAAAATATATTTCATATATACCTATATACGCACTAGTGCACATATACGAGTACAAAAATATAATAGTAGGTGAAAGAAAATAAAAACTACATACAGACATATGTGTACATACATTCTTCACTACAGACAGAAACAGAAAAGCCAGACAACAGACAAACATTTACACACACACACACACACACACATATACACATATATATATATATATATATATATATATACACACACACATACGCACACATATATATACACACACATACATATAAGCATATGTTTGATAAACTGTAAAAACAAATCAATCAACCATTATACATTCTCATATTTTTCTGATTTATTAGTAGCAGTTGAAAGTTACAGTATTGTTTAATTACCAAATAAAGATTTTCTTATTTTTTTTAATAAAAACTGTATACTATATTTTAAAATGGAATGTCATACCTCAGACATCCCAATAAAGAAGTGCTAAGGTAATAGATAAATTTGTTACCAATCCTATGTAGGTATGATATTCCCACTTTAAACAGTCTTAGGTTATATTTCCTTCAAGTGGACATGTGGATACATAATGTATTTTAGGAATTGACCAGTAAATCTGTACCACTCTGAATTAGGAATTATTACCTTGCTAATATTCTTGAAAAGTTCTGTTTTTTTCCCTCACTCCTACATTTAGCATACTAGCCTATTGAGCCATTGTTGGTGAATTTCTTTCCTTACTGAATTCTCCATAAATGTGGACTTGTGCAAAAGTTGACCTCAGCCATCAAATATCGGATTTATTAAAAAAATATTTATTAAATCTTTAAGCTTGTCTAATATAAATTGTTTAATGCCATTCTTATCAGTTTTCTTTCTATTTATATGTTCTTAAATTTGCATTTAAGATCGCATGTTATATATGTGCAGAAAAATATTTCTAATAAAAAAACATTTCAATAAAAAGAAAATTAACTGAATTTTCTTATGAATTCTCTATGTAATCTTTTAAGAGACATCGTAATCTTTTTTTTTTTTTTTTCTTGTTTACAAATGAATTGATTCATACATTATGCTTCTTTTCTACCAGCAGACAGAATCTGGTTATGGCAGTGAAAATAGCCTTAAAAGACATGGCTCATTATTGTCCTTGACCTCAGGAACTAGCCTGTCCACTGCCTCTGCATCATCTTTCAAGGTAAGTATTTATGCATTTTTTCCCTTCTCACTTTGGCTTTTATTTTTATCATTGTTTTTAATGAGATGGGCAAAGTTAAACATCTAGATATAGTAGATATCAAATTTTAAATTCTAAGCTGAGCATCTCTGTACCTTTAATATCTTAAACTGTAGCCGTCATTTGTTGTATTTTTCCTAGCAATTGCTCCCAACTAAAGTTTCTTAATAATTGTTGTTAAATTTCAGGGATACAGACTTTTTTTGTCCCAAAAAACAATTTTAATCATACCAAATCACTTCAATTAACAGAACAACTTTTTTTAAAAAAAATATCCTAATAAATTCAAAACAAAACAATATTTACACTTAATTACAGTTCAATTAAAAAGACTATTTTTTGAGAATTATGATAGGACAAAGATCTTTTTTAACTGACAGAACAAAACACAAAATTAAATTAAAAAAAAAAAACAAACCAATAGAGTAAAGCAATATTGATGTCTATTTCATGCCACCCACACATCCCCCATTGCCCAATAAAAGAAAGAATGAGTAAATAAAAGAAAGGAAGAACTAATAAATGTATTTGAAAGAATAACGTCAAATTGTTAATTTAGTGTTTATTATTCAAAATTACAAAAAATATTGGCCTCCCTACAGTATGTACCCATACAGGAAACATTTCTTTTGTCTGAAGACATTTTTTGAACATTGTTAAAAGCTATTTGAACAGTTAACTGAAATTTAAATACAAATGACTCTACTCATTAGTTGCAGTGTTTAGCACTCAGGGTTTTCAAAAGTATGTTAATAACAACAAAAAATACAAAATGTTTAAAAAAAATAAAATATTGATGTAATAATTATCAACAATATCTAGTTCATTTGACAAATGATTTGTATTTGGTTATAGAAAGAATATATTAGTTACATTGATTTTATGCAGTGTATTGCTTTTCATGGGAAACCTTGTGTCCCTGGGATGCACACATGAGAAAGTTACTGCATCATTCAAGATATTTTGTGTATCAAGGGGCACAGGATGTGCACCTATCAGCATCTATCTCTCTCATATATATATATATATATATGTGTGTGTGGGTGTACGTGTGTACTCATGCACACAATTAATTATTGGGCACTCCTTGTCAAAAGTTTTTTTATTGAATTTTTTGCTGAAATTAGATGTCTTTGAAAATGCCCGTGTGTCATAATGTTAATAGCCAAAGCAAAAATTTTACCAAAGGAGGCAGCTAGGGATGTTTAATATGGTAATATCAGCTGATAAAAATTTCATGCACAGTTCAAAATTATTGGCACTTGCATAACAATTTGATTATTGCATTGCAAACTGATTTGGGCTACAATATAAGAAGACATATCAAATAGAGATTATGTTGTCCTTAAAATGTTCTAAAATATAGAAACTTCTAAAATAACGCATGGCAAGACTATGTGACATTTCTTGCACAATCTTTTTGCAATCATCTTTTGGTTAGCATATTATTCTGTCTGTGACATCAAAGCAAAGGATGCAGAATCTCAGTCCTAACTTAAGGAAGAGGATTGTTGATATTCACACTGCGGGAGGTCGGTATAAGACAATTTCTAAGAATTTCAATATGGCTAGATCAACTGTTTGCAACATAATCATGAAGCATCAAAATACCGGTTTGAAGAACAAGAGTGAATGTTACAGAAAGAAACTGTTTTCAAAACAGGATGAGTGGATGTTAATTAGAATGGTCAATCATGAGCCAAAGATAAGAACTGCAGTGATGAAATCGAATTTAACAGCTGAGTTCATGCTTCAAGGTCAGTGTTTACTCAAACTCTTAATAGAAGTAGCAGGCTGTCAACCGGAAGACACCATTGTTGAAGAGGTACCACTTAATTGCTCATTTCAAGTTTGTGAGGATCTTTCTGAAGAAACATGAACGTTTTTAGCACTCTGTTCTGTAGTCTAATGAAACCAAACTTATTTGCTCACAACGACAGGACTACCATTTTGAGGAAAAGAGAATCCTACAATCTGAAGAATACCATCCCTAGCATCAAACATGGTGGAGGCAGCATAATGCTGTAGAGCTGTTTCAATATCTTGTGAATATTTTTAAAAATTGCTGGGTGATGACAAATATTTTTTATAAAGAAAAATACTTGAAGATATTGTTTCAGTAAAAAGAAAAATGTAAGCTGATAGTTAATTCCACTTCTTAATGAGCGTCAACCTGCCAAAAGTTCTTTTTTTAATTTTTAGGAAACAACACAACTTAATAACTTATAATCTAAATAGTTAAAATTCATTAAGGAATGGTGGTTACATAATTAATTATCTCTACTTGAATACATGCACAAGTGGTTGACTTTCCTACATGTTTCCCCAGTAACCATAATGGTAAGGCTTCCCTTCTTGATCTCTGTTTTACCTCTATCCCCGAGTCTTGTGCCATGCAGCTCTGCCCTCTTGGCAACTCTGATCATGCCGTTGTGTCTGTTAACATCTCCTTCTGCTCCTCTCCCAGCAAAAAACCTCCTACCAACAGAACATCTTTCTATTATCAATAGGCAGATTGGGACTCGTTCCGAGATTTCCTTCGTGATGTCCCCTGAAATACTGTCTTTAACCTCCCTGCCCCAAAATGTGTGTCTTAGGTCTCATCCTGGGTAAAAGCTGAAATTGAGGTTTTCATCCCTGCAAGAAAATATATAGTGAAATCACGTTCATCCCCTTGGTTCTCAGCTGCTTGCTCAGCAGCTATTGCCCACATGAATCACTACTTCCATCTGTACTGTAGAGACGTCTGATTGCAACAGATATCTCTTTGTCACTGCCTGTAACGAGTGCAAGCATGTCCTCAAAGAAGCACAGTTACTCTTTGCCAAAAGAATGAAACAACGTATTATGTCTCAAGTTTGGTTCAAAAGATTATTAGTGGTTCTGCAAAAGCGTGCTGAACAACAATACCCCCTGTATTCAACCAATTTGAGATCCTGAGCTCTTCAGCTGATAAGGCTGAATGCTTTGATCGTAAATTCTCATCTAATTCAACGCTAGACTCATCTGATGTACCCACACCTGATTTTTCCCCTAGAACTGAGGCTCTACTGAGATGCACATAACCCCAACAATGATATTGGACATTATCTCTAAATTAGACTCCCATAAGGCTAGTGGTGGGGATGGGATACCGGCCATTGTCTTGAAGAAATGTACTCCTGAATTGGCTCCTTTCCTTTCTAAACTTTACAACTACTGCCTCACCGATTCTTGCTTTCCAGCCTGTTGGAAGACCTCATCTGTTGTGCGTGTCTTTAAGAACTCTGGTGACCCTTCTGACCCATCTAACTACCATCCTATCAGTCTCCTACCACTCTGGTAAAGTCTTTGAGGCTTTAATCAACACTGAAGTGGTTAAGCACCTTATTTCACATAATCTCCAAGAAGCAATATGGTTTCCGTTTTGCCCGATCTACCGCTGATGTGCGCACGGCCATAACTGAATTTGTATACCAAGCACTCAATAATAATGGAGAAGCTTGAGCCGTGGATCTAGACATCACAAAAGTATTTGATAGGGTTTGGCATGCTGGCCTTCTTTGTAAGCTTCAGGGATATAGTATTACAGGACAATTATTTGACTTAATACAATCATTCCTGTCAAACCGTGAAATGAAGGTCATCCTAAACAGGCTATCCTCCATCTCCTTTATCATGAACGCTGGTTTTCCCCAAGGCTCTGTCTTGGGCCCTACACTCTTCCTGATCTTCATCAATGACCTTCCTGATGTCGTCATTAGTTCCCAAGTTGACATCTACATGGACGACATTACTATTTACTCCTGCCTCAATAGTAAATCTGATAAAACAGACCTGGCTGCTGATCTCAAAAAGGACCTCCAATCTGTGGTTGACTGGGACAGGAAATGGCTTCTAAACTTTAATGCCTCCAAAACAAAACTGCACTCCTTTACCCACCACAGAAAACCCTCCCTGCCTCCCATCAGAATGGCTGATTCCCAACTCCTCAAGAGTGCCTTGTTATGCCTGCTTGGTCTCACACTGTCCACTGACAGGAAGTGAAATAAATACATTGAATCAATAGCTTTATCTACCACAAGGAAAGTTGGTTCTCTGTGTTGTGCCATAAAGTTTTTCTTGTCTGAGTCCATCCTTCAAATCTATAAATCAACCATCTGTCCTTGCATGGAATATTGCTGTCATATATGGTCTGGTGCTCTCACTGTACGTCTCGAGGTCCTTGACAAAATCCAGAGACAAATATGCAAGATGATAGGTCCTGATCTGGCATCTAGTCTACAATCACTATCCCACAGACATGCCATGGCCTCCCTCTATCTCTTCTACAAGTATTTTCATGGCAACTGTTCCGACAAGCTACTTTTGCTGGTTCCCAGACTGCATGAATTTAAGCGAGCTACCAGGCTGGCATCTCGGTCCCACCCTTTCACTGTCAAAATGGTTAAATGTAACCGTCTCTTCTACTCAAACAGCTTCTTCTCTTGCACTTCCCATCTGTGGAACTCCCTTCCTCTTACTTGCTTCCCCGATGACTATAATATTCAAATATTCAAGTGTAATGTCAATCGACATATGACACCCTGAACTTGTTCCCAGTCCTTCTATGTATCCTTTCCCCAAATATGCCTCTTTACTCTTGTTCTCAGTCCTCTGTAACCCCTTGTGTGCTAGTGGCACTCCCACCTTTCTTGGGGTGAATTGCTTTAAAAAAAAAAAAAAAAAATGCTCTTGGCTTAACTCTACACTTCTAACATCTCCACCTAAACTGCAAAATTTTTACTCTTTATTCTCTTAATTTTTTCTTTTACTTATTTTATTTTTTTTCTATATAGTAGTAAATAGGGTTGTATATCCCCCAGGTTCATATCCTTCCCTATCAAGTGAACAGAAGTAGACATTTATCCCTTGTTTCCTGTTTAAGATTGGGTTTTTGGTTCCTTCTGGGGCCATAAAAATACACTGACTGCACCTCTACAAATGGCTAAGACGTGGGGGGGGGGTGTTACCATTGAGGCTACCTGTTTGCTGTGGGTAACTATCCATAATGCCTGAGGATGGGATCCTTTTGGCTGAGCTTATCACAAGAACTGCAACACTCCAGTTTGGCCCTAGACGTGCTAGACATTTTGGCTAGACATGCAGTTGGAGAAGCCCAATGTGATCACCCGGCTGGTCACATCAAGTTCCAAATCAGACCCTCCAAGCATTTAAAACACACCAACCCTCAACATTTCAAACTGATTTCGTGGAATTAGGGTCAATCAGAAATAAAGGGATCAGACATGGTTGATTCTTCCTCTGAGGAAAGACCATACTGGGATGAATAATCCCAGGTACAGCAGGTGCTTGTGGCCCTTTCTCATGTTTGTGCATACTAGCCATGTAGCCCTCTACATGGGGCTCCAAGGCAGGTGGGGAGTATAGCTGATGAAGAATTCATTAATAAAATATGTAGATTAAAAATAAACAAGAAACCTCATACAGAAACTATGTACAAACATTCCCAAAATTTATCCTCATGGAACCAATAGAGGACAAACACATAAGCAATCTATCACCATTTATAATAGAAAAATATTATCAACAAATTAGCTCCTCAGTCGGTCAAAAAACAACACTCTACTAGTTGAAGTGAACTAAAGAAATGACACCGAAGTACTAATAGGGATGTCCAAATTCCATGACATAAAAATAAGAGCCTACGAGCACAAATTTTTAAACTCCTCTCTCTTTGTACATTGGAGGAAATTAAAAACATTAACATAAAAAGACAAAATATCACACATATAAAAAGAATATCTATAAAGAAAAAAATGATAGAATCATACACACCTGCATCATTACGTTTGGCACATCAGAACTGCCACCTGAAATAAAAATTGGGTATGCAGCTTCTAAAGTAGAAACATACATCCCAAACCCACTAAGATGCTTCAACTGTCAAAGATACAGGCATTGCAAGGACCACTGTACAGGGAAGACAGTATGTAGAGAGAATGTGTACCACACACAGACCACATACCCATATGAAACAAAGTGTTTCAATTGCAAGCAGAGCTACAGTGCAGACTCCAGGGACTGTGAAACCTGAAAGAGAAAAGGATATATTCAAAATTAAATCTACTAAAAAAAAAAAAAATCCCTTTCACAGAATCAAGAGAAAATCATTGAAACTGCTTCCTCCATACCATCATATGTAAAAATTACAAATAAGCAACAATATCCATGAAGATATATTATCAAATGAAAAGCAACAAGGACTAACATCCTTAATTCAAGAATTAAAAAATTTACTAGAAACTTTAAAGCCAATCATAAACTCAGAAATAACCCACTCTCACTGGATCAAACCCAACTATAAACAATGCAAGTGCAACACAAGGATTATTAACAATAACCTGTCAAATGCAAATTATTCAAAACATCCCAAATAAAAAAAACTCTACAAACTGAAAACCAATGGAACAAAAATCTACCAAACTATCATACAAAACAAATCCAAAATTTTAAATACAGAAGAATCACAATTAAAATAAACGAAAAGGAGACCCATCAACATAAATATTACCAGAAGAATTAAACAAAATAACAAGAGCATACAAACATCCGGAGAAAAACATGTTCACAATCAAGAAAACGAGCAGATAGAACAGAAAGCATGGAATATATGGACATATGATCAAATACCAAAATCCTAGATCCTAGAAGTTACAAAAGAATGGGGAAAATATGTACCACTGAAATGAATATGCATAATACAAAAATTATACAATGGAACTGCAGAAGCATAAAACCAAATTAGGAGGAAATCAAACGACTCCTCACAACTCAAATATAGTCTGCTTAGAGGAGACCTTCCTCAAAGGAATCAACATTTTTAAAGGATATGTTACCTACAACAAAACATTATTAACAACAATAGTCCAAGTGGTGGCACCTCAATATTACTTAAAAATATCAATACCCCACAAAGGATTACAATTAAATATAAGCCTTCATGCCATGGCAATAAAAGCTTCACTCTGCCAAACAGTAACCATTTGTTCAATCTACATTCCCCCCAAAACACAGCTTGAATAAAACCAAAATAGAAAGATTAATTGACCAACTTCTTACTCCCTTTTTATTAATGGGAGACTTCAATACACACAGCAAAATGTGGGGCTATAGCAACTCCAATCAGACTTGTAAAATCATAGAATCTCTCCTAGAATCACCTGATCTATGCCTCCTTAATAACAAAGCACAAACATACCTTTACCCAGGTACTGGCTCAACATCAGCCACTTACATAGCCACATGCTCTCCATCGATTTTTATGGATTTTTAGTGGAGAGTCGATGATGATCAATGTGGCATTGAGTGACCACTCACCTATCTAAACAAACCTATACCAGAGGAGAGGAATCCAAAATGGTAACACCACAAAGCCAACTAGCCAAAATTCAATGAAATCTACTAATCTCAAGTCAATAAAGAACTAGAGCCATTAATCTTTTTTACAAACATAGTAACACAAAAATGTGAAATGGACAATACCCAAATCCTATTAAAATACATACCAAATCAAAACCCTGGTTCACAGCAGAATTTAGAGAAGCAGTCAAAACCATGAAAAAAAATGCTCAAGGCAACCACAACCAACCTGAGACAGTACCAGCAAGCTTGAGCAAAAGCGTGTTATATAATAAAACAAAACTAAAACTTTGAAAAACTGTATCTTCAAACTAAACAAACACCAATAAATAAAACAGGGGAAATAAGGAAAATAAATGGAAAAGCCCCACAAACTACAATGGTCAACTTCTCTAAATCAAATAGAGACAAATTCACAGGAAAGAAAAAAAATAGTTAATCTGATAGAAACAGAATTCCAAAGGAACTCCTCAACAAATCACTTCCCACCACCCAAATTTCAAAAATACAAAAACATTATGGGAAAAGAAAAACTTGTATTCACATCAAACAACAAAGAAGAATACAACATTCTCTTTACTATCACAGTGCTAAAAAGAACCCCAAAAACTGAAGTAAAAACACTGCAACTGGTCCAGATGAAATCCACTATCAATTTTTAAAATAGCTACCAGAAACCTCTCTTTCAATACAGTTCTTTAATATTGTGTCGTGCACTGACAAATTGTTTTTTTTCAATTTGAAAAAGCCTATGACACCACAGAAAAATATATAATCTTGAGACATTCACAAGATAGGAATAAAAGGAAGAATGGCCATATTCATCAAAAACATTCTATGACAACAAATCTTCAGAGTACAAAGTAGAAAGATATGCAATAAGATAGAAAAATAGACTAATGAAAACAATTTTCGGTTTTCAAAAACAAAACTATATGCATTTTTGCAAAAAAAAATGAGAATACCACATTTAAAACTAAACAGGCATATAATTCCCATCATCCAACAAACAAAATATCTAGGAGTCATATTGGACAGTAAACTTTAAAGTACACATCAATAGTCTAAAACAAAAATGCCAAACAGCTTTGAGATTTAAAAGTAATATAAAACATGAACTGGGGTGAAAGGTAATGCTCATAGTATATAGATCACATATCAGATCAAAATTAGACTATGGATGCATTGTTTACAGTGCCGAATGCAAATCCAACTTAAAAATGACTACAAACCATACAAAATCAAGATCTGAGACTAAGTTTAGGTACTTTCCACACTTCACCTATGCAAAGTTTGTATACAGAACCACTCTTGTCTCTGAGATGGGAAAAAAATATCCCTCCAATGCACACTAAAACTACAATCCAACCCAGGATACAAAAAAACAGAACCCTCAATATATTCTACAATAATAGATCAAAAGCTATCCTCTTATTTGGACTTTGAATCAATGAAGCACTAAAACAAGTGAAAAACCTTGATAACATAACACCATTTACAATAAATAAAAACCTCCATGGATAATCTCTGAACTGCACACAGATACAACAAAAAAAAAAAACACAACCAACAACTACATTATTCAAAACAAATTTGGGGAACTGAGAGATAAATACAGCAACTACAAAACATTCTATAAAGATGTATAAAAAAACCTGGACAGAGCAGGTACTGCAGTTACCAAGTCCACGAATAAACAATGCATCAATTTATATAGCTGATCTACAAGCCATGAAAATGGCACTTAAAATTATTAAAAACTCGAAGACAGAAAATTCATAATATCCTCACATGCTTGATCCAGCTTAACAACAATTAAGGTAAAAACCCAAACCACCCTTACATACATGAAATATTAAAACATGTTACTATTTGATAAAAACTTACAAAATAATAATCTTGGCCTAGCTTCTTAGCCATGTAGGCATTAATGGAAATCAAAAAGCTGATGCACTAGCAAAGGAAGCAACCAAGATGACAATAAAACATTAAACTCCCATATACAGATTACAGAAAGATCATGCAATACATTAAAATGGCAAATAACTTTGGATATATTTGGAAACCACAAACTGTATGAACATCAGTTAACAGGGAAACTGGAAAATTACCTGATTGAAGACAGCATATTGCTAAGCAGAGTTTGAATTGGACATCCACATCTTACACACGGATACTTATTCAAAGCAGAAACTGTGCCTCAGGGCATCTCCTGTTATCAGTTGCTCACTGTTAAGCACATCCTAATAGACTGCAAAGAATACAAGAAACACACAACAAATACTACGATGTACAAAACCTTACTGTGCTTTTCAAAAATGGACCTACTTCTCAAATAATATATGCTATCTAAAAGAAATAGACCACACCTATTGAAGAAAGCCCAAAATACAACTATATAGCCCCAAAATACCCAAATATAAAAAGGTAAAGTTCTACTAAAACTACACTATACTTCAAAATGTCAGTATTCTACTAAAAACTTTGTATAACCCATCCTTCAATGAGTGTTACACAAAACACCTTATTTGGCATGAAATGACCTACAAGATTGATATGCAAAAGTCCAATTCAATCCTTCTAAAGTTTTCTCCTTCTCTTTCACTCACAATAACCCCTTGAGCTTACTGGCATTACCACCTTCCTTGGAGTGAAATGATTTAAAAGAAAATTTTTATATCACTTGAATTAAACTTGATTTTAATAATTTTTTTTTTTTTTTTTTCAGTTAAACATTTTGATTAGAGCACATATTTCTTCATAATCCACATATATAAAATGCAGTGTGTATCCCTATACAGTATGTGTGTGTAATTTTTTTCAGTGTTCAGATACTTCTCTCTGATTTTGGACAGAATTGCCACTGCATACATAACCTTGTGATATCTTATGGATACTGTGCTAATATATTTATTATATAATCTTTGTGAATATATACCTTTACTTGGTTAGTTAAAGGTTAGGTAGGCTGCTTACAAGGTGGCACACAAACCTGAACTCACCAACAGCTCATTGCAATCCCTGTCCTTGAACTTGTCTTTTCTACCTAGACAAGCTGCAAGGAACTGTCAGGCACAAAGTATGTGTCACGGTGTGGCAAACTATGAACTACCTTAAACAAATGTAGCCTGCAATCCCCACTTCAACAAGTTCATCAGCAATAACCTTGTCAGGGAGGCAAGCTTGATTAGCTGGAGCCTCTAACTCCAATGCCTATAATGGTGGTACATAGTGTGATAGTCAGCCCAGTCCTGTTTAGAATCCCTGCTTCCCCATCCCAGGCAATGCTAACTGGGAAGGTTGGCTGGTGTACTGCAACCAGTGGTTACACACAAGAATAAGAAAACAAATCTTCACTGTTATTACCTGGAACATTAGGACCTCCAGGATGTCTATAATAATGGATGACCCTATTATAGAACTGCCCTGGTGGCAATGGAACTAAATGCTTTAATATTGAAATTACAGTGCTAGGAAAAGGTGCTAGCCGCTGCAGTAATAAAAGTCACTTTCTGATGACTTGTGCCTGACAATTATGAAGATATTTTTTTGTCTCTGCAAGAAACATTATGTGGATGCACTCCATATCAAAGAACTGGCACTCTATAAACTATATTATCACTCACTCAGTTCATCTAGCAGAAGTTCTAATCACATGTACCATGCCTAAAGTGGACAATTGCTGGACTATGGACTTCTCTCAAAGGTACAGCTCTCACTCTGTTCCAGGCTGCCCAGTTACATCATCAAACCACAGAGAATGTTCAGTATCCAGAAAATGACTCAACTGTAATTGCTCCATATCAAGAAACTGGCCTAATGAAGCTGGTTGAAACACCACCAGATAAGGTTATTATTACAAAGTGGCAGTAATTTGAAACCTTATTACTTCAGCTGTTTAGAAAACACTGAGATACCAAACCAGAGTTCATAAGGAATGGTTAAATGACTCTGCAATGTCCAAAGACATTGAGACTGAACATAAAGCAAAACTTGACTAGGAGATTCAGCCAGACTCCTTTAACCTTTAGCTAAATTCTTTCCAGAATTGTTCTCCCTGCCACTGCATTTTTTTTTTTTTTTTTTTTTTTTTTGAGGGAACAAAAATATGAACACCTACTGTTTTAAAATTGTTATAACTTTCTTTGTATTGTGTATATAGATTTTATTTTTTGTTTACTAATAAAAAAAATGATTGAGTAATATTTTGATGTAATGCATTACGTTTTGCATGCATGTTTTGATGTTGAAAACAAAAAATTGAAACACAAAATATATATTAACAAAAATACATTTGACAATTTAACATATTTTAACTTTTATTACTCTTTGTAGAGTTCTGCGAAGCAAGAAGGCTTTCATTTGGTCAAAAAAGTGACATGCTTCCTTGTGTTTACATATGAGAAGACACCAGCAATTGTTTGTTCTTTCTTTCACCTGACTAGCATATTTGTCTTGCTGACAAATAAAGTTATTTCATCATTTATAAATAGACAAAATAAGTAACCTTCAAAAGGCAATCAGGTACATCATAGTCACCAGTAGAGTCCATAAAATTAGTCAGCCATGGATGATAGTAGCCCCTAGTGGTCATCATCGCTTTCCTTCACGTCACTTGTGTGCTTATCATCTTTGACCACTTCACCATCAATATCTACTTGAGTAAAGCCTTCAAAATCATAATTGGAGTCTGAATCAAAGAAAAACTCCTGAATAAAGGCTTCATTAGATGTTGATGTGGCCATTTTTGTTTACAAAAATAAAGAATAAATTAACTTGGGTTTAATTGATGTTACACTTTGCATAGAATCTGGAA
Source organism: Acanthosepion pharaonis (assembly GCA_903632075.3). Lineage (NCBI taxonomy): Eukaryota > Metazoa > Mollusca > Cephalopoda > Sepiida > Sepiidae > Acanthosepion > Acanthosepion pharaonis. The sequence goes on from CAHIKZ030002792.1 coordinate 83,507, forward strand.
GAATTCAAAATGGCATCAGAAAATGGAAGTTTAGCCTCCTTCCAAAGGCGTAGTAGGTGATTTCCAGTTTAGAATACTGGAAATAACAGTTGACAAGTGTTTATTTATAGCAAGTGTCTCAAGGCAACAGAATGCACCTACAGCTGCAATGGGAGAAAATTCTATGGTGACAAGTTTCACCTCCAGCATGGTAACAGTTAAACAGAGAAAAAAGTTGGGTGGTGGGTCTTTCCAATGTGCCCAGTCACTACCAGAGCTGCAGAACAGATAGTGACATGAAAGAGTCACAGAAATCTAAGTGTATGCAGATGTCCATGACTCAAGTAGCTTATATGAAACAACTTGTTTGATCTGCAGCAGGCCCACTGAAGGATGCTAAAAATACCATCTTAACTGATGCCCTCTCACTCAACGTTTTAGAGATATGAAAAGAGCATCTCTTAAACTGCCCATCAAATTCTGTCACTGATACCCTAAATGATGTCTCTCAGTGTCCCAACCACCATCATGGATCTTATGATACTTATAATGACATTTATCCTATCAAATTGAGAATCCAGTTGTGTCTCTTAAGAGTGTAAAGATGCAAATATTGTCACCATCATTAAAAAGGGTGGTAAACTGTGGGAACTATAGGTGGATTTTCCTGCTCTTTACTGCAGGAAAAATCCTAGATAGGACACTTCTCCAAATGCTTGTTTAGGGGATGCTCCCAGAGTCCTGAAATGGCTTCTATGACAACTGCAGAACAATTGATATGATTATCTGTGCTTTCCAACTCCAGGAAAAAAAAGTTGCAAACAAAAGCTTCTGTTCCTCATTCTATAATCTGGAGAAGGCATTCAATACCAACATAATGAAGACCATGTGGACTGTTCATGAGTGCTTTGGCTACCTCTTAGATTCATCTCTCTTATCCATAGTTTCCATGATGATATGAATGGTAGTCAGATGATAAAAGGAGTTCTTGATTACATGTCTCAAACATGGCCGCTTACTCACCACCACTTTGTTTTTGATCTATCTGGCTGTATACACTTCTGACAACTCAAGAGTTGATCTACAGTGAGGATTTAATGGTGAACTGTTCAATCCTGTCCATTTGTGTTACAAGAGGCTGATTGTAGAGTTCCTAATCTTGATGATGTGGCCTTACTGTTGGATTGTGTGGAGGACCTATAACAATTGGCAAGGCTTTTTTGTGTCTGCATACCAAAATGTTAGTGTAATCAGTCCCAGATAATGGCAATCCAGCCTTTAACATACACATAAATGGTCAGCAGATTGAACAGGTAGCTGGATCACTTTGTAGCTTCCTTTCATCATCCGCAACTGACATATTGACAAAATCCAAGCTGCACAGGCCACTTATGGGAAGCTAGCACCAAAAGAATTCTCAAAACTAAGATGGCCTACAGAGATTTGCTGTACTTTACTAAGCTCTGATCAGGCTCAGCATTGCCTAACTTTAGTTATTGAGAGAGAAAGTGCTCTCAACATGATTTAATTTTTTATTTTAGACAACGATGGCCAAATGGATTAAATTGGGGTTAAAAAAAGTTTGATAATTATTTGTAATTTCTCTTTAAGCTATTGATAATGTTTTTGTTTTGTTCATTTATTTTGCAATAAATAAAATAATACTGTATATTGTGCTTTTCACTATTGTCATAATGGAATACAATTAATTTAGGTCTAGTTGATTTGACTCTGACAGTAAAAATAGAAGCAATGGAAGGAAACAATAGATTCATGATTTTGTTTTATTTGCTAGATACAAACAGGTTACCCCTTATTGCAATCAAGCATTAAATTTATTTAAGCAAATAACACAAAATGAATAGAATTGGTTTTGAAGTCCATCATAAAATTGACAGATGTTCTTCATTCTGTTTATTACTCTCATTATATCAATATCTACAGTATGATTTTGAAATAAAGTTGATTTTTTTTTTTTTTTTTTTTAATGCAATTTTAACCTCAATATTTTGATTATTTGAAATTTTTAACTTCAAGAGATTTTTTTGTCCAAATTTTTGTAATTTAAGCGTGGTCGAGGTCTACGAGAGAAATTAGCTGAAATGGAAACGTTCCGGGATATATTATGCCGTCAAGTGGACACCTTGCAAAGTTATTTTGATAGTTGTGCATCTGCTGTTGCTGAAGGGACGGTCTATGATTGTAAGTAGCATTGATTACAGCAAAAAACATTTTATTTCTTTCATATTAGCATTGAAAAATATTAAACTATCATTTTGATTTTGAACAATATTAAGCTTTGAAAGTAAGCTTTTTGAAAAATATTAAGCTATCATTTTGATTTTTGAACAATAGAAGATTTCTACTGCTACCTTTATATTTTAAATTCTTTATTTATTTCAAATTTGTTAACCAACAATGTCATTGTATATAAAATTTTAACATTTTCTTAATATTTTTATTTTTAATTATATTTAAATGATGTTTCTGTTGTAGTAACTGAACATGAAGATGATGATATTGACGACATTGATGATTATGATACGCCAAAAACAAATTCTAGCACAAATTCATCTCATCCATCCAAAATTGGTGGCCTAAAAGGCAGAGATTTGGGTATGTTGTTTTTTCTTTTATTTTAATTTTACTATCAACTTTTAAAGATTTGTCAATGTTTCATTATCTCTCACATATTGGGTTGACAAATGACATTTAAATTGTTGATATTAACTTTTCTCTTTTTTTGCTTTTTGTGTTCTCTATTTTTTTTATATATAATTTCTTCTATTTTTCTTTCTAGATATGCGCTGAATATTACCTGAGAAAATGAAGTACTTGTTGGTTTTCTTTTTTAGCCTAGAAACTCTGATTTACACTTCATGACAAACTAATTTGCTTCAAAGATATTTTTATCCTTATAATAATCCCAAGTAATTAATCTTTTGACAAAAGAGCTAATTATTTTTCAGTTTATATTTTTTTCAAAATAAATGCAAAAACCTAAAATACAAACTTTAAGCATCACCAGTAAGTTGGAGAGTGATTCTGAATTGGTATCAATCATCGATGGGAATATAGAAACATTTATAGGTTTTGCCCACTACTTCAGTTTCTAGAGTTAATGTATAAACAATTGTTGTAAAATGTCACATTTTGTTTTATATATATATATATATATATATATACTTTAATGCCTTGACATGGATATTTATAAAAAATAAATAAATCTTGAGCAGTAATTTCATAATTTATATTTGCTGAATAACTTTGTGTCATTTGCCTGCATGTGCATAATGGGTGATTACATACACAAAATCTTAGATTTTCTTTTCGACTTAATATTACCTTAAGATGTACATATTGCAATAGTTACATTACACACATAAAAAAGAATTATTTTCAATGCCATAACAAAATGCATACTAAAGCGTTACAAATCAACAATTACAATTCTTATCTTGCTTAGGAAGCAAAATTGAACAATTTTTAATTAAAAATCTTCCAACTCTTAAATTTATGAGCACCACTTACATGTGACTGACTGTTACCAATTGTTTCCTCTGTTGCATTCTAGTGGCGGACCTGTCAGGACAATTCTCCTCTCTGCAGATCAGGTGTAAATATTAAGCTTCTATATCATTCATCTCTTATAGCCTGTATCCCTTCAACTGCTCATTTAACAAAAACAATCTACCCAATTCCTGTGCTTGGACAACCTAAAATTGTCTGCTCCTTGTTGCTCACTGCTCAAATTATTTTTCTTTTTCATAACTCATATTTAAGCTCACAGTCAGCCTTCTTCTTTTGGTTTTATCTGAATTATCCTCTCTCTCTCTCTCTCTCTCACCTGCTCACAAATCTGCTCTTAATCTTATATTAGCAGTATATTGCTCAGATGACTAGTGAATCTGCATTCACTGAACTTGATCATGCTTACAAAGGTTACACAGAAGCTGTTGATTCTTTATATAACATTCTTCATAACTACATTATGCCTTAACACTTGATTCATACTTCCTTTTCCCACCTCTCTTATCTTCAAATAGGTTTTCAAAGGACAAGTATCATTTTATTAAATTGGAACTTAAATTTCTAAATTATTGATTTAATTGTAAGGTATTCTACACTGCTAAACATTTAATAGAAAAAAATGTCACTAATTCTTTTTTCCTATGTAGTGTCTGTTTCAGAAAATGAAATGTCTATTAAGTTTTCTCAATTTTAAAAAATATTACTTGGTTTATTTGTCAAAAATAACATTTTTATTTTGAAATTATATACTGTAAAGTTCCTACATGAAGTTTTATGTGACAACATCTAACCATTTAAATGCTATAAAAACATTATTAGTGGTATGAGAATGACAATTGTTCAAACAATTATCATTGGGTGTCTTGAACATTGAATTTTTTTTCTTGACTATTCCTTTGTTTTGTCATGAATGCTATATCACATCCCATCATGTATATCTTTTATAATGGTCATATTAGTATTTTGCAAATTACTACATCTAATGTTTACAAAAATAATTGTTTTTATGCATGTACAAAGTATTTATTCTAGCTATACCTTATTAGATTTTTTTCTTGGTGGTTTCCTTGAACAAATCCATAGAGCTTAACAAAAAATAAACTTATAAATGTTGTAAAAAGCATTTGTTTTTTGCATATACAAAGATACAGGGCATATACAAAGCTATTCCTATTATAGACTGAAAAATGTGTTTTTACTAGCTATTATCTTCATTCTTGAACATATAGAATAGAGCCAAAATTTTAGAGACATTTCTTATCAGCTATCAAATTCTTTGCAAATATTAAACTCTTCACCTTTAGCATGTCAGTTGCATCGGGAGAAAAATTATTCAAATAAGATCAACTTAGAAAATTTCTCTACTGTTGAACTTCACATTCAAAGACTTCAAAAGTTTTTCTTTTCTTACAATATACTGATATAGATTTTGGGTAGGATGATGCAAAAAGTTTTGTAACTATTTTCCTTTGAAATTTTAAAAGAAAAATAAGGACTTAGGGCCTAAATTTAACTTTTATCTTCTTTGAAAATTATTTATTTACTTTGGGATTTTTTATGTGATTTTCTTGCAAGTATTTGCATTTGCTCTTCCACATTATCATAGCTAAAACTTATATATATATATATATATATATATATATATATAACTTTAAATATTGTTTTTAGTGGGTACTCATATCTGAGTAGACACTTTATTTATTAATCACTATATTTATTTTTATTTACCAGTCCAAATGTTCAAGAACTCTTAGATGAAAATAAATAAATATACTATTTAATAAACAGAGCATCTACTCAAATATGAGTATGCTATAAAAACAACTATTTTATGTTTTTACGCTAATGTGAACATTAATCAACACTCAAAAGGCTTTCTGAGGATATATAACTTGACCATATTGGGAGATACAAAAATATTAGCATACAATGTCTATCTGAAAAGTAACAGAACTGGTGTCACAATTCCAAACAACAAACTACATGGTTTCCCCTTCAAAGTAATCTGCCTCAAATCTAATGCACTTTTCCATCCTTGTCTGCTATGCTTCTATGCACTGCTGGAAGGATTCTTCTTAGATGCCCCCTCAGTTCAGTTTTTATGGGCCTCCATGCTGTCAAAATGGGTCCACTTGACGATCCCCCTTGATCTTGGTGAAAAGAAGTAACATGAAGCAAGATGAGATGAATAGGGAGGTTGTTTCATTATGGTGATGTTCTTCATGCTCAGGACATTGTGAGCAGGTGCATTGTTGTGGTGAAGCTGCTGTGATTTGTCCTGCCACAACTATTGCATGTGAAAAAAATGAAGTCGTTGCAGAAAGCTAAGATTAGTTATATACTCCTTAGATATCATATTAGATAACACAATCCGCTTATCCCTCTTTCTCCAAGAACTCACACAGACCTTATATAGTGGCAGATATCCAAATCTGCCATTTTGAATTTGGCCCAACTCTGTAAAACCCTTGTAGCCCGGGCCACAGTCAAAAGTCCACTACAAAGTTTTGTAAATATTTTGCCATTGTTGTAGGTAAAAAAAAAAAAACATCTGAGATATATAGATATTTAAACTTTGTAACTATTTTGCAAAATTCACCTTTTTGGCAAAGGTCAAAGGGTTCAGAACACTTTGATCTAGAGATGTAAAATAGGTACAATTCAATTTGTGTGTGTGCATGTATGTATAAGTGCATGTGTTTTGTTTTTGCTTCACACACACACACACACACACACACACACACACACACACACATCTCAAGAAAGATAACTCTCGTTCCTTGTTATACAAATTTCTTCACAGGATTGAGTTTAATTTGATTCTGTTTCTCACAGGCTTCCTTGCTTATTCTAGGTGTTGCCTGTATAATTGTACTAATTTGTGTTTACATTAATTTTAAGCACACACAAAAAACAAAAACACTTTTCTGTTACTATTACATGCTAATTTTAAGTTTAATATAAAAAACAATCTAGAAAATTTACATATGTAGATATTGAGACTTCTGTAAAATATATTTCAAAGTAGGTAAATTGAGACTAGAGCTAATAAGTTAAAATTACAAGTTTAGAAATTAAAGAGACCCTTTTGAAGAAGTTTGATGGATTTTAACATTTATTTTATTGCATAAATTTAACATGAAGCATTAGAAATATTTATCATTGGATAATAATGCAATTCTTTTACAAAACAAGATAATGCTTTCAATGTGTTATTAACAGCAAACTAGCATTTGAAAATAGTTTTTAGGTTTATTATTGATTTTTGGTAATTACTGATCCCCTTTTGATTTGTAAAAATTAAGTTAAGGATAAAATTGTTAAAGGCTGTCTTCAATCATGATTATATTTTTACTTATTTTGGAATTGTTAACTTTTATAGTCATCTTGAACTTTTTAAGTAGATTAAAATTGATTTTTTTTTTTTTTTTTTTTTTTTAAATTATTCAGATTTTGTTTAACTTGGATCTTGATATGTTTATTTAATGCTGAATGTACAATGGGGTGCTGAAAAGTTCTCAACCCAATTCCCTTCCTAAAATCTCTCCAAATAACTAAACATCAATTCTTTTTCTATTATTTTTTTTTTTTAATCTCTACTCAGTTTTAAAATATTTTAATATTTCTATACCCTCTCATATGCTCTGGTAAATTTGTAAAAAAAAAAAAAAAAATTAAAAAAGAATAATCTTTTTTTACAACAGGTCATATACACCTGTTACAAAAAAGATATTTTTTTTATATGACTAACAAAAATGAATTTCCTTAGATAAAAAATTTTGTGCTTTGAAACTTCACTGATTAAAAATTTTGGTTATTTTATATCCATGTTATTTTTTACAAAGTTGTCATCAGATCCTACTCTAGCCTCAATCATTTCCAGAAATAAAATTGACCTTTACTAAAAACTTTGTCAGCATTAAAAATGGTCTTTTCTCTTTTGTAAACTTTAAATTGATGAAAAATAATTGATATACATCATTCTATCCCATGTTTATAGTACATTTCTTGTTAGAAACTAAGTTTAGATCTAATTTTTTAATAAATTCAGTTCTGTGATTCAAATAGTAAAAATTTAGTACAATTTAAATGATCCCAAACTACATTAGATCTGAAAAATTTAGAAAGTAGATCACAAATATTCCAAGAACTATCTTAGGAAAATTACATTAAAAGTGAAATTGGATAGTCATTGAATACAGCAAGTTAATTATCAGTGAAGAAATTAGTACATTTTTGTTCTCACTTAATGAAAATATAAAATATATGTTAATAGCCAGATAAATTACTAGGCTATTAGTAACTTTTATTAACCTGAGTTCACTAGATCTGCTTTACAAAGGAAGAAATACAAATTGTTTAATTATATATAGATTTCTATAGTTGAAAAAAGATACAACAGAATGGAGTATCATATAGGTATCTGCTATTTTTACCAAGAGAATTATGTTATGAAAATTTTTTAAAATGGTCTGCATATCTATCTAGAAATTATGAGTGTGTTGGAAAATTGATTGTAGCTATCTTCAACACTATTAAGGAAATGTTAATTCAACTTTCTTGATTGTGCAATCAATCAATTGTTGTATGTTTACAGAAGTTAGAAAAAATGTGTTCCACAAGACATTTAAAAAAGGAACAATTGCTTGGTGTTTAAATTCATCTTTTTCAACATAAGTATCATTATTTGATAAAATAGTTACTGACAATAAAAATGGATTTATTACAAAAATATAAAACAGTGAAAATTGATTCAACCTATTCAAGATGTGAAAGTACTCTTTGAAATATTCAATCAAAAAAGTTGCAAAATTTAAAAAAATATTATGTTAACTATTTCAAATAACAAAGCTAGTATTATATATTAAATAATTGGAATAATGACTGTTTTTTTTTTTATTTCATTTTTTAAAATATTAAATGGTTATTTACCAGTCCAAATGTTCAAGAACACTTAGATGAAAGATATATTTCACAATATGCTTTTCATTTACACTGATGAGCCAAAACATGATTTCCAACAACATGTGGCAGGAATGACAGCTACTGTCTCATAGTAACTGTGCCTGTCAGTGTTGTATAAGCAGGTAAGTCAGTCCATAAGTATGTTCATGTGTTGAGTATGGACAAGAAAAAAGATTTGAATGACTTTGATAAAGATCAAATTATGACTAAGAGACTAAATCCAAAACAACACTGTTTGAGGGTGATTATGTTCTGTTGTAGTGAGTACAAGTTAACACATAGGTTATGATGCAAATTACAGATAGGAAAATCAAGGAGAAACATGGTGTGTCTCTCAACACACATTGCTCTTTTTTACATATGGGGCTGCATTATAAAAAAAATATGTGAAAAAAATATGACCCTCTGCTGTTTTTTCCATTAGGTGAAAAGATATTTTTCAACCAATGAGATGTTAATATATATGGAGACTTTTGATTTTTTCAGATTATCTAACCACTTCCGCTCCAGCCCCTCAACCTCCGACGTCTTACTCTCTGGGTTGAGTTGTCTACTCAGTCTTAACCGAACTTAAGGGAGCGACCGTAGGTCCCCTGAGCATCCGTAGATCATTCAACCGGTCCACTGGTTTAATCTTGCTTCCTGTCCACGTTGTTTGGTTTGATCCAGAAAGCAGAAGTGATGTTCATCCATTCATGGTCGACTGGAGATGTAGACACGGCTGGAGAGTCTGTGCTAAGAAACTTAGAATGCACCAAAAAAATATATATATCTGCAGTAAGCCAAACAAACAACTATTCAATGGTTGAATTGTTAATGTCTTTTATATAGCAGAAAAGAATAGTATAGATTACAGAACAGGTTACAGAAAGGAAAATAATTGATGTAAAAACTGATACACTGGATTCTAGACAGAAAGTGGGTTGTGATTAGCTTGTTGTGTAATTGTCTCAGAACAATATGCATCTCTTGATTATTGTAGCTTGTTCGACGTTTCCGTTTCCAGTGGTAGTAATAATAGTAGCAGTAGTAGTAATCTTGGTGGTAGCAATAATAGTAGTAGTAATAGATGTTGGAGGGGTAATTCACTTCTTTGTACTTATATCAACAAAATATGTTAATGGGTGTTGGTTCCAATTCTCTGACACCACTCTCAATCTCCGACCTCTCCCTCCAGCTCAACAGCACTTGACGGCAGACCAGCCAACCACTCTTTGCCTCTTTCTTCTAGCTCTTCCGTTCAGCTCTTCCGTCTCTCCTGTAGCACCGCGACCCGTAATGGTCGCCTGCGGGTGCTCACACACGTGACGATGATGTGCCAACCGATCGTGGTTTCTCCTGTCTCTCTCTTCTGTCTGCACTTGACGGCAGACCAGCTAACCACTCTTTGATTAGTGTAGCTCCACGACCGATAACAGTCGCCTGCTGGTGCTCATGCACATGACGGCACGCAGCGACGATGGCATGCTGACTGATCGCTGCCTCTTCCGTCTGCCTTTCTCGTTGGCCTTTCTCATTTGTCCTCTTCCATCCAGCTCTTCCATCTCTCCTGTAGCACCATGACCCGTAATAGTCGCCTGCGGGTGCCCACGCACATGATGGCACGCAGCGACGACAATGTGCCAACCGATCGTGGTCTCTCCTGTCTGGCTTTTTCAGCATAACAACGTGTTTATATAGATAAATCTGGCTGATCATAATCGACCCTTCGTCCGCACGCGATTATCATATCGCTGTTAACCCAAAACCATGTGAGTTTCAAAGTTCTCATAGCCTGAGTAAGCTCTATTTCAATTTTAACCGACAAAAGTTATTTCGATCATTTTTTCATTGTCTTTTCTAATGACCCAATTCCAAATGGGCGAGATCAGGTTTCCCTCAGTAAACAAAATTGTTCTGATCTAATTTCGCTGTTCAAATCGAATTCAATTTCAATAAAAAAAATGAAATATATATGTATGTGGGTGTTTGTGTGTTTCCCAAACTCTCTCTGTCACACTTAGCCTGATTGTGGCAAGACAATTTCTTATTTAGGGTTAAAAAAAATGAACTGGACAAAAAAAGCCTTGAGAGAAGAACTCAAGTACAGAATTTAAAACCTAGGACAGTTTTGGAAAGGTGTTTATTGAGCCAGTCGAAACAAATATAAAGAAAGCTGTTAGCCAGCTTAGATCACTATTCAGCATGATTCTGTTTGTCATTGGGTAGTTAGAGAGTAACATAAGTCATCAAGTTAATTAACATTATCAGGGAGTTGAGAAAAGAGATCATTGGCTTCTGAAGTATTCTGTGACCTGCAAAGAACACTGGAACAACATATAAAACAAAAGAACATAATTTTGAACATGTTTGTCTGAAGAAGACACAAACAGATTAAGTTTTCCTTAATAATACAAAGAAATATATTCACTTCAATTATAATTTTACAAGGAAGTACCAACTTCAAAAAGTTTTCCACATATAACAATCATTTTGAAATGCTTTCCATTCAACAAATGGGTGCTCTGGCTACTATATTGACCTATGAAGCCCCAAGTGGCCCAAAATAATTTGACAACTCTAAACTCTCTCACTCTTCAATGGACTAGCTGAGCACTTGTGAACTTCACTGATACATTACAATCTTCACCAAGGACCTTCATATCTGCTGCTACTATGGTAAGTTCCTACTTTCTTATGAACATTTTTCTCTACCTAACTTAATTTCTTTAGTTGCTTAAAAGAATATTTTAAGCAACCCCCACACCTATCTTCCTTTTAAGTAAACAATTTCTTTGTTTTCCTGTTTGCTGTGGGTGGCAACTTAGCATGCCTGAGGAAGAGAACCTGGTGGCCAAATGGTCAATGATTCAGGAGTGTAAGTGGTCATGAAAACTGCAACACTTCACTTTGTCCCCTGCTTGGGCTAGACAGGCACTTGGAGAGGCCCTATCTGATCACTTGGCTGGTCATGTCAAACCCTAATTCAGATTTTTTCCCAAAACATTTCCTTTTCTCCATGGTTATACTCAGACAGAGAACATAACTGAATTTCCAAAATCTGAATTAGAAGATGGTGGCTTTAGGGTCAATCCTTCTGAGAGCCAAAATGTTTGACATCATTGTATCTTTTTCTAAGTGGCTATATCAACTATGGACACTACTTTTGGTATATCAACCATGGGTACTACTTAAATTGACTGGTCTGCTTGTTTTTTTGGGTTTTTTTTTTTTAAATAGTGAGGGAATAATTTTTGTAGATTAGCATTCATTAGAACTATCTTGCGCTACAATATTTGTTAGAATCAAAAAAAATATTATTTTTTTATTGTTTTAGAAGTGTGGGGGTGTTCTGTGGATATTATATATACAGTGTTAAATCGATCCCTAATTTTTTTACAGAGTTATTGGTGCTTTGTTCTTATTTACTAATGTCAAGTTTGAAATTTAAATGTTTGTTAAACAATTTTCCCTATATTTTTTTTTTACAAGTAAACCAGTCATTATACATAATATCCAATTGCTTGTTTTTAATATTTTTTTTAAAGTAATTGTGTTACACAAACAATTACTTGTTGAAAATATTTTCTTTAAAGTAAACTACATAAAAAATGTAGATATCCATTTGTTCAATTTTTTTTTCTTGTTTCTTTGGAACATTTATTAAGAATTGGAAGAGGAGAAAAAAATTGCAATTTCAAACTTGATATTTGTATATAAAATTCTTTTTGAAAGTCAGGGATTTATTTGACACTATGTAACACCTTCAGAATCAATCTTATGCTTCACATGAACCAATTGTAGCTCTATACCCTACCTGATCATCCAAGATGTCTAGTACTGCGGCTGTAGTGAAGTTTGTTTGGTAAGTTTGGCTTAAGGCTAATGTTGGGGGTTCATGTTGGCAGATAGTCATGTGCATTGTCTCGCACTCGGCAGCTGGAATGGACTCACCAAGCAATCTATCTCCCATCTGACAAATTAACTTCACACATTCGTATTTATTGATGTCTGCCAAAAGCTGGTGTGTGGGTGTAATGCAGTTGAAGAATTGGCATTTCCTCCAGCTGTCATCTTCATTGTTTTTGATTATTTCCCAATTTGGAAATCTCCCCCTTTCTTGGGGGACAGTTGTAGGCATTATCTCGCCCACAGCTTCTTCCTCCTCCTCTTAGCATCTCCCACTAATGCTCCTCAGTGGGCATGGTCATCTCCTTCACCCTCCTTGGTGTCTCATCTGTGCCTGCTACATCAACTACCTCCCGACCAGCAAAGATTAATTATAAGTTCGTTAGTCAAAAGGAATTGTTATTCCAAATTTTGTCACCTCATAAGTGAATTGATACCAGTGTTGATTCTTTTTTTTTCCTGCTTTGAAAGTTGAATAAAAACAATTGGCCTTCTTCTCCTAGATCCAGAGATACTTTCCCAGGGGTAAATCTCACATCTTATATTATGGTGACAATCACTCAGCAGAATGTCAGGTTATCGCAGTGTGTTTTCTTTTAAAAAAAAAAAGAAATTAAGTAGTTATTGTTTTCAAGCCTGTTGCCTCTGTAGAGAGATTCTCCAAGTTAGTTTTATATTTCCTTCTCGTGCCATATCAGACACTGGCCACCTGTCGCTCACATCCTTTGGCTCGCATCAGAAACATTCCTGAAGAAACCTATTTACCGCTAACTGGTATTTAAAATTTTATCCAATTGTCCTCACCTGAATTCCATGGACATGTTCATGGCAGGCGTTATCAACCAACTATCAAAACCTTGCCCATCATACAAATTAAGTATTGTTCTCAGCTAGCCATCTGGTTCGTTTTAGAATTTTTGATTCTCTGGGAGCAAATTGTTTATCAGCATATTATACCTTTTCATGGTAGTTTATTTATCAGTATATCATTTTTGATATTCAAAAACCCTTATTATTTACCAGCAACCAAAATAGTGTCACAACTGTATTTATTATGAACAAAGCCCCTATTCTAAAATGAAAATCAATATTTTTTTTTATTCTGACAAATGTGGCTTGAGGAAGGTCTAATGAATGTTAATGTACAAAATATATTCCCTGTCACCGAATGTGGGGGATGAACCAGAATAGTCAGCAACTGATCAGAATGCCTTGTGGACGTGGTATTCTGACAGTGATGGTTTAACTTTTGTTTAAGTTTTGGATATAAAACCAAAACAGTGGAAGTCGTTGGCAGAGGGTAGCAGGAATTTTTAAATGTTGATACCCTTCCCATACCCAGGTTTGATAGGCTAAGACTGCATGTGGAGGGATGCTAAGCTAACAAGCAGGCATGTGTCCTCTGGAATTTTTTCCTCTGACTGCCTCCTAGAATCAATGCTACCATTTCTGTTCCTCTCCTTAAATAAGAAAAATAAACCATGTTTCATTGATACCATCTATGAAGTAGTGTTGGGGTCCAAGGGGCTGGACACTAGTGATGACACTAAATACAACATCCCTCTTCCCCCAAATTTTTCCCTATTTTTTACAAATCAAAGAGTGCCTAACTGTGTGGGCCTTGATATATGAAAGTGAATGGTTTTTGTCCCTCTGTTGGGCTCCATGGTTGATGGGGAGTACAGTTGATTAACAAAAGAAAAAATTTTTATAGCACTTGAAAAAAATCTCAAGAGACTACATGCAAATATTACACAGAAAAAGCAAACAATTCTTTCTTCAGGTTTATTGTGCTTGAGTCACTTCAAGAGATTCCTCTAACCAAACTGTCACCCTTTGTGACAGAAATGTTACCATCGCAGTGCAGGTATCACCAAAGACGATTAAAAGAAATTAAAATAAAACTATCTCTGTAAAAGTATCAAAGAAGACTTTGCTGAAATTTAAAAAAAAAAGATGAACTATTTCTTTGATATTAAAATAAAAACTTATCCACATAAATATCTGTTCATCCAAGGGATTAGTGAGAAGGCCTGAACTCTATGTATCTAGATGAAATAGATTAAATCTTAAAAAAAGTGTTTCTGGTATAAAGATAATTATAATAAAGAAGAGGCCAAACAATGCTATGAACAGATCTACACACAGAACAAACCTGAAGCTCATTCACTGAATCAACTGTTACCAGGTAACTTCTGGTCATCAAATTAACGTAAACAGACATCAACCAAGCATTCTTTTGGATACATGTCTTTGTTGGCAGTTTTGGTCTGTTGCATACTCTCTAAAATAAATGTTTATCTATGGCGGTTGATTGCCTAGTGGTTTGTTGGATACCCTGAGGAGGGTGTTATTTAACTCCCTCTCAAGCAAGCATAGTAACTTATTTCTCATGTAATCCTCAAAGCCAATCCTTTAACATTGAAACTAGGCTGGTGATCTCTTCAAATATGAATGGCCACATCAAAAACTCCAAATGATAATTTATTGATGGGGCATATACAAACATGCGACAGCTATGCATCTAAGTATCAAAATGGTGATTTGAGAATTTTTGAGGTGTTTGCTTTCTAAATCACCTCAATTCGCCTGTTTGGGCTGCTATTGAAAATTAATAATAGTAATTGCCATCCCAGTCTCACTGTATCAGCAACAGTGAAGTACCTTTTGTGTGTGCTCCCAACTTTGAATAGTGAAAAATTTCTTAGTACATCATTCGAGCACTCCCAGTGACTCATGAAGCAAATGCCCCATTAGTTTATATGAGTAACTCTCCTGAACACCCCATCTCCCATTTTTTACATTCACCTTCAACTGGATTATCTCACTGTCTATTGTCCAGGAAAATAGATGACTCTGGCAAAACCATTTCTCCAACTTATAGGTGAGATCTACCTACTGACTTTAGCATCATAGTATTAAGAATTTGTTCTTCTCGTAAACCCAAGCAAATATCCTTATCAAACCACCTTTGAGAAATTCCAAAGTTAATTACTTTTCACAAATTTCGTTCAGAGTTCAGCTCTCTTGGATTCCCTCAGCAACTGCATTTTTATCTGATGTAATTTCAATTTTCCATTTCTTTTCCCATTTTCTAATTAAGACATTCCTCAGAGTTTTTTCAATTTACTTCTAATTTCTAATCATCTCAAATCACCATTATGCATTCTCATGTAACTCATTGTTGAACCTGAGCTAGCACCCTTTTACATTACAAAAACATGTTTTCACTTTTCACACATTGTAAATATACGTGACTTTCACCCAAATTTTCCACCAATTGATCAATGATTATCTCACATTGAATTTTGATTCTTAATCTTGTCAGTGCGCACCAAAAGCTAAGAAAGAGCCTGCTGCATGTTCACAAGGGGATGATGAAAGACAAAAGACACATTGAGAAATAAGAGCATAAACCTGGTTTCCCATATAGATATTTTATTCAGAGCTTCACCTGGGTGGGTAGGTAGGGAACACTTTGGACAGCTTCTATGTCAATGTCATATCAGCTCATCCTCCTATCAACTCCTCACCCATCTGCACATCCTAACATACAGTGGACAATACAAATGGGTGTTATCAGAACAATGCAACAGACAAGTTTGTCTCCCACAAAGGGCAGACCAGAGCTGACACCCAGATCCCAAACATGACTGTTAATTTAGACCAGCACCTGGAAATAATCACTGTCCAGTTTATTATCACTTGGTCTTCAAGAAGAACCATCTACTGATTATAAAGAGATCAAGATAAAACCTCATCTTCCTTTTTTATGTGGCTGTCCATAGTATCATATTAAGATCTCCATCTGAATTTAAAATAAAAAATTGGCTATGTAATTGCTTCTATTGAAATCTACATCCCAAACCCTCTGAGATGTTATAAGGGTCAAATGTATAGACACCATAAAGATAAATGCACAAAAGAACCAATATGAAATATGAAGAGAATAGTGTATATCATTAAGAAATCCACTTTGATAATCATATATTAACTGTCAAGGAAATAACTCTGGTGACCTGAGAGAATGTGAAATCTGGAAAATGGAAAAGGAGATATCAAGAATAAGTTATACCAAAAACATGTCATTTTGAGAGGCCTGAGAAAAGGTAAAAAAATAATGTGAAAAAACCCATGTATGCAAATATAACTAAATCTTCAGTCTCGAATAACACCCCGCCCTTTCGGTTTGGGCTTCAGAATATGCTAGCTGCAACTATGCAGAAGGATAAAATCCCCCCACCCCACCCAATGAGACCACCTGTTTGCCATGGCTGGCAATGTAATGTCTGGTGACAGGATCCTTGTGGTTGAGGGCTTCAGGGGTCAAACTTAGATACTTCTGATTCCCAACACACCACTTACTTGGACTAGACCGGTGGTTGGAGAGGCCCAATCCGATCAATCGGCTGGTTGTGTCAAACCCTAATTTAAAGTAACCAAAATGGAGTGAAGAAAATTTGGTCATCATTCAAAAGTACCTCAGAAGATTTGAATTAGAAGGCAGCTGTAGAGTTAGTCAGTTTGGAAGGAAAGAACTATGAGATATCCAGACGTTTCACTAGTTTTTGGGTAGCAAAACCAAAGGGAAATGAATGATTCATGGCCTTCCTTCAAATATGAGTATACTGTTGTAGCCCTGTCTTACCAAGACAAATGGGTATTTCCATTAAATTGGGATTTCCCATTAAATTGAATTCCGTGGTGGGTGGGGAGCATGGACGGTGAAATAATAAACTTTTTCTGATGGATAAAAACAAACTCACCGTGGATACGGATTCTGAGAATGAAGAGAGGGGATCATTTCCAAGATTATAAATCTTGGAATCACTAGATGAAACCCCACTCATGGAATTATCTCCCTTCCTTATTGAAAAAAAATCTAAAAAAATGGCACAATTTTGGTTGAGGTAGATAAGGAAAGACAAGTGGATATTCTACATAAAATGATGTCATTTCAAAATAAAAATAATAAGGGCATACCCTCACAAAAAAAACTGAACTCCTCATGGGGTGTGGTCCAAGTAGGGAACTCTCTCTATGTACCACTAAAGAGATAAAAAAAAAATGAACTGAAAAAGCAGGGTGTCACAGATGTCAGAAGAGTGACAATTAAAAAGAATAATGAAAACATCCAGACTAACACTTGCATCCTGACATTCAATGTACCAACCATCCCCAAAAAGATAAAAAATAGGATATGAATCATAAAATTAACTTTCATTTTGATGGAATGTTGAAATCAACTTCAATGTTTTATAACCTGAACCATCAGTGACCCAATGGTAGTCTAGTCATAAATAAAAATAGCCTAACATCAGCCACAAACCAGAAAGATAAAACACAACACCTTCTGAAATAAGTACAACAAAATATACACATAAATATAACCCCAACTCACAATAGCCACAAGGAACTGCAAGCAATAGAAATTGAAAATCTTCAACACTGTAAAATAAAAATGTTAAAACAAAACAAACTTTTCTAGCAAATTAAACTATAATTCCAAATACTTAGATGTGTGAATACATGATCAGATGCAGGTGGTCATAATGTTTTGACTTGTAAGTTTATCTTTTTTTATATATTTATGAATAATTCTCTACAGACTTCGTAAAAAAAACTGGAATGCTCAATTTTGGACTTTATCCTGTAGTTGATTTATACAAGAGGAATTTTTTTTAAAAGTTATAAACCTTTCTGACATAATACCCTGGTGTTGCAGTGTTGTTAAAAAAGAAAAAAAAAAACTACTTTTTTCTCTTTCAATTGCTTGCTGAGTAAGAGTCCTTCTATTATGTGCTTAAAGAAATGTTAATCAATATTTTTTTTTTTTTTTTTTTTGCATATGGGAAAATCTCCATAGTGTAGCTGCAGGCAAGTACTTATACAAAACAATCCATTGCAGAAAGTGTCTTCCATGGACTTAGGAATATCAGAAGTGGACCATGTGTCAGTAAAAGAAGGTGGTCTGATCTGATGAATCTCACTGGCTCTGGAATGGGCACCAATATCCTTGGGAAGTAATAGCACTAGGATTGACAATGTGAAGGCAGAGTAATGGTTTGGCAAATATTGATTTCTATCATTCATTTGGAAAATACTTTGCCATATACCACCTATGTCAAAATTATTGAAGACCAGGTACACCAGTTCATGGAAACAGTCTTTTTTCAACAGGACAATACATCCTGTCACACTGCATGAATTGCACAGGAATTGTTTTAGAAACATGAATTGTCGTCCAGGCCACCAAACTCTACAAATCTCAATCCCATTGACCACTTAAAGGTAGAACTACCACCATGTAAATGTAGTTTAATGAGCTACTGCTAATATTCTGATCTCAGAAAAGAATGTTTAGTGGTCTTGAAAAGTCTGTGCCTGATCAGATAATAGGTCTTTTTTTTGTTTTTTCAAGAATATGGAAGACCAACACCTCATTAGACAGGTGGTCATAATGTTTTGGCTCATAAGTGTATCTGCTAAACAACAGTTACCATTCTCATAATTTCCATTCATATTTCTATTAATGTCAGCTATAAATAGTTGTATTATGCATAATTTCTCTGACAAAATTATTTTATAAATTGATATTTGACTAAATTCTGGTACAGTTTTTAGTGCTGTGTATTGTCAACAAGTTTTTTTTTGTTTAACATTAAATGTATTTTGTTGAAATTTAAAAATAAAAAATTAATACTGACTGATAAAATAAAAAGATTTTCAGATAGAATATTTTATATTTGAGTAAATTTTAAAGAAGCATAATTATGAAAAGTTAACTTTTGACTTTACATTTCTTCTGCAAATATTAAAAAGATTCTGTTGTACAAGCAGTATCAATTTTTGTGAGACTTTTACTCGCTCTTGATCATAAATGAGACTTGAAAAAATAAAGAAAAAATAATTTTGTTGTTTTTCTGTGTATTTTTGTATTTTGGCTTAGTTTTAACAAAACAATTTATTACAATTTTGATTTTAAATAATTTCATAAAAATACAGTATGATGGAAAATTTGTTATTTTGCTTCATTAAACATTTTCATGTATTTATTTTATTTTTGTGGTGTGCTTTTTTATTATTTAATGAAGACAAAAATATATCATAGATGGAAAATATATTTGGACAATAGGAATATAATTGTAGTAGTAGTATATACATTGCATGCTCGCAAAATGTTATTAAAAATAACATTGAAATGAATTGCAAACATTTAACTATAAAATAACTATTTTAGCTACAATTTCAACTGTGTTAATTTAGTTATTATCCATAATGTATTTTATTAGAATTGATGATAAAAGGAATTGTAATTTTTCTTTTTATTTTGTTTTAAGAACATATTTAGTCTATTTACTAATTTTTGGTAGTTACGCATTATCTAAGGATTTGCAGTATCTAAGGTTTAAAATGAATTTTTAAAAATGAAAAATCTCTCTTGAAGCTTTTATTTAGTTTTATGCTGATAGATTAAATTTAATATTTTCAATAAGCAGAATACTTTGCTGTATTTCAAACTAATTTAAATTGATTGGAAGTAGTTTTCAGTTTGAAATTGCTGAAATTTTAACATTTTTAGACACCTGTCATGTAATTATCTTTATTAAAAAATCTTCCAAAAATAAAATGTACTTTTCTGAAACCTTATTTGAGGAATATTAGCTGATTTAAAGTATAACTAATCTGATTTGAAATAAATTACTTGCATTTAAAATATCAGAGAAATACATTTTTAAACACAGCAGTAGCTGTTCATTTAAGCCATTGACATGTTTGACAGATTGATGTTTATAAAATGTTGTTCTATGAAGGCTTTAGGCATAAAAAATAATTGAATATAATGTGAGCACGTTTTTATATTTTATTTTTTAAGTACTCAGTAATCTTAAAAATTTAGGAAACTATTCTCCGTAATCTGTTTTATTGAATTTTAGATATTTAGGCTTATTTTCTGATGATTTGTTCTAAACTTTTTCATTTCGGTTTAGTAAATACAATTTTTATTTAATAATATTATCTAAAAGGGTTGAAATTAATACAGAATTTTAAAAGATTATTCTAATTAAAAATTTTTAAAAAATGTAAATAATTCTTGTAAAAATTCATTATTCATCAAAAAAAATTTTTTCTTAAGACAGTGCCCTTAATATATCTTATTTATAAAAGCAGTTAAAAGCTTTTCTAATTAAGTAATGTCTTAGATTTATTGCATTTTTTTTATTTTACAACTCGGAGCAGATTTTTGGTAAATGGTGTTTCTGTTTAACTGAACAAATTGATTTAAATTCTCCAAGGAGTCCTGCTTTTAACTAATAAAAATATGAAGGGGTTGAAAGTTTAATTTTTTGAAATTTCATAAAATTAAGTGGGGGTATTAAAAAAAATTAAAAAAATTTACCAAGAATTTCTCTAAAGTAATAATGTCATTCATTAATAAACCCTGAAAATTTCATTAAAATCTGAAAATTATTTGATTTTTGTAAGAATTTCCAGAACAATGTGTTTTATGACAAAAAAAAGATGCTAATATTTTCTATACTAATCTTTAACACCCTGCACGCAAAAAAAATAAGATTTTTAACCAAAATTTCGAACATGCTAGAAAGGATTAAATATTTTCATAAAATAATAAAAAAATACTTTGGTCTTTCATCTTAATAATAACAGATTTTTACAATAAAACTTTTTTCTTTTTTTTTTTTTTTTTTTTTTCTTCAAGTTTGGGGCCTTTTTTCATCATGGTATGCTCTTTTTTTCAGCAACTTAGTGGAAGTACCTAAACTTTTGGTATTCATATTTCACAATTGTTCATAATTTACAATTTTATTTATCGAAGAATTTTCTTTGGAAAAAGTAATGTGATATTAATGTTTAGAACATATTGGCTTTTTTTTTTTTTTTTTTTTTTAAATATAAGTTTTTGATAGCTGAATGGTTTTATAATTAATGGTATTATTAATGAGTAATGTATTGCCTTGGATTATTTTTACTGTTTACAAAAATTTATATACCAATATTTCATATTTTGTTATAGTAGAGGATTAAAACTGTTCAAATTAGTTATCAGCATTTTTCATATTTTCACCATAAAAGACATGATCATAAATAAGACTTATTTCCAAGATGTTTATTAATGATTATTATCCATATTGCAGCCTCCATTCTCCAACAGCATGGTGGTCATGCTCCTGATTTCAAAGGAGAAGCTTACACATTTAAAGCCACTACAGCTGGCATCATTGCTACTCTATCTCACTGCATTGAAATTATGTCACAAAGAGAGGATGCATGGCGAAAACGGTTAGAACGGGTAAGTAAAATAAAACTTTAAAATTTTAAATTTTATCAAGGTATGATTTGGCAGCTTATTTTTAAAACAGGTAACTAGTAGATCTTTCTAAATATTTCTGCATAATGCTTATGCTATAGAATCAGTAAAAAATAAATTAACAAAATATATCAATAAATTTGAAGAAAATACAGGCCTTCAACTTTTCTCTTAAGGTACCAACCATTAACAAATTTTTGTATATGAGCTATCTTAATTAATCTAGGAATTATTAAAACTGATTTTTGTTTCACCTTAAAATTTTCATAAATTTTAAACAATTGGAATGGGAGGGAAAAACTACTCTTTAAGCATTAATATTTCAAGAAAAATCAATGATTGTTGAGGATAAAAATTATATAAATTTTCCACTAATCTCATCAATAAAACATTTATGAGGCTTTTGTTGGTAATTTCCATGTAAAAAAAAATCCTATAACAATGAACAAGTTGATTAAAAGGAGGAGACATTTTTATTTACTAGCAGGATATAAGTTTATTTGATGGTCATTTAATATCTGGCTATCAGTAATTTGGTAACAAGCTAGCTAGTTTTATTGTCAGCATTGTATTTATATCATTATGTGCGGTTAATATAACAATTATTGGCATAGAAAGTAGAAGACACAAGATAAGTTCAAATTCCAGCCTCGTCTTTTGCATTCATTTTCAAACTAATGCATTTGTGAAAAGTGTGAATGTTTTTTTTCTTCCCTATCCTTTGGCTATGGATTAAATAACAGAGTAGACTGAGCTATATAGCCTTGGGTGGCAGCCAGTCTACAAGTTTTTGAACCCAAAACTGGAGATGGCAATGATAAATCACTCTTATCTTTTTCAAGATGTCACTGCAATTCACACATAAAGAAAAAGAATTATATGGAGAACCATGGTCAATTAAAACCTGTAGAGACATGGCATTTAAAAAAAAAATACAATACAACTGAAAGAGAAAGTTCTTTATCAACCCAATAACAAAATATTTTAGAAAATATTTGTATATTTCTTTTAAGAACCCCTAATAACTGGATTGATTCTGGATAGTTTTAAACTGTTTACAAAATATGACATACCTACATTTTTCTTATTTTTATGACTATTTACAGAAGGAGAATTTACTATTGAAGATATATTTAATTCACATATGAAAATAAAACACTTTATCAACCGCTACTCCAGATGGTTTAGGATAGAGGAAGTTCATCTGCTATCTAACCATGGCTAATATGTTCCAAGTTTTTAACTTTTATCTTACTTGTTAAGAAACTATTGCCAACTGTTTGCTGATTACAACAAAACAGCTTTTAAAGTAAGTGACAAGTATGATGAAACACTGAATCGTACCTGATAGATAGAAAGTCCTTACAAGTGTACTTGGAAATGTCAAAGCAAATTTGGCAATAATCCATTTAATAATTTACGTACACTGTTAATCTATTATGGAAATCAATGTTTCCACAATAAAATTGGTATTAACTGATATTGGTAACATTTTAAGGATATATGTACATATATATGAGCAATATATCATGTGAGTTTCAGCTTAGAATATTGATCCCTATTAAGAATATTGGTATTTTGTTTTGGTATATCAAGTTTTATTATGCCAACAAATTAGGTGCAACATAAAATCTTTATTTACAAATAAATCCAAAAGATATACAGGGTGCGATGGATAAATTGTTGTCTAAATTATGCAAAAATGAAAATAACATTGACATTTCAATTTAACAGATATATTTACCATAGTAACACAAAAATATCTTGAAAATTCATTTACTATAGAGTAAATTTATTCAATAAAATCAACATTGACTCCAACTACGGCCTCCAGATGACATTGGAATCTCCTGCAACTCTTCCAGATGGCTTCCTTGTTTAAGTTGGTGAATGCTGCCATAATCCTTGCCTTCAGTTCATCTTTGGTATTACAAGGAATTTTGTTGGTCTCTCACTCAACTGCGCCCTACACATAATAATCAAGGGGCTTACAATCTGGGAAGTTAGGTGGCCAGATGTAAGTGGTGATGTGGTTACAAAAATTGTCTGACAGCCATGACTGGATTCTCTTGCTTGTGTGGCATGGTGCAGAGTCCTGTTGCCAGATATAGGGTCTTCCAGCAGCCACCCCATTGATCCTAGACAGCACTACCTCCTCAAGGCACTTGATGTAGGCCTCCATGTTGAGTTTAGAGGTTCTTTTCTTATCAGAATGATCAGAGTGAGTTTTCCATGCTGCTGTACCTTTTGTAATCACCATTAGATTCATCCAATTCTTTCAAATCATTTGCACTGTTCTAACACAATCACACCCTGTAAATCATAGAAACACAATATCCCCATATACTTGAATAAATTATTTCATATGTTAATATAAATACCTTGATATTTTTTACCATCATTCTTTCACCCATTGTGTTAAATATTCTAATGTTTCATCTTGTAGCAGTTTTATTCTTTTACCATAAATCTTTGCTTGAATATTGTTTGCCATTCTCATAGATATCGCTTTAAATAAAAGATCATGTTTCATATTGGATATATAGCTGGAGAATCTCGGAAACCTTTTTGGTAAAGGTTAGCAATAATCATCTTTGGTGAATGGGAAAGAGCTTTTAGTTTGTGACCTATACCACTTAAATAATATCTTTTCCCAAAAATTATAATAAATCCCTTATAATAAATCTTGATACCATCATCAACTTTAATGGAACATATAATTTTATTGCTTGTAGGACTAGTTGTTATCCTAAACTACCCTGGTTTATGCTGCAAAAATGTGTCAAAATAAAGAAATGTCCTTCAAGTTCAAATGATGATATCTCATTTGATTTCTAGGCTGTTCTTTCTCATGTGGTTTTGTTCCACTTCTCTTTAAATTATGTCACTATTTTAATGACAACTGCTTCTTTTTCTGTATTTTTGAAGTTGACAATTTTATAGTGGTGTTTTTAAAACTTGTTGCATTCTGAGTTCTCTCTCTACACATCAAAATTGGTGGACTTAAAATATGGTCTGAAGTTGCTATTCAACAAAAAAAATTTCTAAGTGGAGAACTTTAATGGATGAAATACCAGAGAAATTCAACTTAAATAAATAAAAATTGTACCTTCTTGTAGAGCAATGTCTCGGCTTTAATAATCAGTTGGTATAATCTCTGCACGCATACAAATCGAGGATCCAAAAAGAAGGTATACTGCATTTTTTTGTGAAAAACCATTGGGTCCAATGCATCAAAATTTGTATTGCTGACCAAGTGAATGAACATCACCAGCTGAACTCAATTTTAAATCAGACTTGTTTCATTGATGGATATTACATAGTTTGATTTTTTTTTAATTTTTTAATAATGCATTTTAAAACTATAAAGTACTTATTCACTATATTTTATCCAAACTGTTATGTTCGAGCACAGCCTATTCTATGTTCAATTTCCTTATCACCTATACTAAATTTGTTATACCTTATCCATACACTGAGGTTGAAGTGTTTAATATTTACTAATTCAACATCATAAATTTTTATGATGGGTTTATTACATGCTATCACTATTTTTATTCCAATTCCATAACATAGAAAAGTTTATCTTTAGTCCTGTTGTTTTATTTTTTTTTTAAAGGTCATTCTTATCCTGATGATGAATGATGTTATTGGGCATCTCCCCCATCATCAGTAAACCAACCTTGCAAGAGAGAGAAGGAATACTGTTTTCTGTTAATAGATTTTTTGGGGATGTGGTATGGAATGCATAGAATGCTCAGTGCCCATCTCTTCACAACTGTGCTTGTATATATGCAGAGAATAATCTAGGAAGAAATTAAATAGATTGGGGCTCTTATTTCCTCCTTGTCATACTCCAGATGTGGCTTGAAATGTTTCAATATTGGGGTTGACTTTGCTTATCAATATAGTTCTTCTATCTGATCTAGACATTCAGTGGAATCAGAGATTGGAAGACATTTCCTAATATATGGGAAGATGTGGTCCTATGCTGCTGTTAGGTTAACCTACCTGCTCTTGGAGAGGTATGCAAATGGCAGAAATGATCTGCTGAGTCATCAACTCCAGAACTCTGCAAAAGGCTCTCAAAAGCTCAGAATCTTAGATGGTAAGGTATAAGTTCAAAGTTTTGAATTACACCAATTATTTAAATTTGTACCTTTATTAATCTAATCACTGTACTTGTTGAACATATTGAGAGATATGCATCTTCATCAAGTTAGAATATGTAATTATATGCTGAAACACAGCAAGAATATTAGTTATATTGTTCTTAAATATGCAATTATCAGTATTCCTTAACTAGGTTCTATCATTCAACTTTCTTACTGAATATTGTCAGTACTGTCAATGTATTGATAATTTTAACACCATTAATGTCTTTTCATTGTCCTGACTTTTGATGCATTTGTGATTTTCTTCTTTTTTTTTTTTTTTTTTTTTTTTTTTTTAAGAGTGGCTTTTTAAATCACTCTTTAATAATAGAGTAACATATTGTAAATTATGAAGTTTTATATCTTTTAATAATGAATAGAAAATCTTCCTCTGAGTTTAAAATTTTTCTTCATTTTCATACTTTTAATTTTTACATTTTGATAATCCTATCTTTTTTCAATTTGTAGACAAAAGTAATGTTAGGTTTGCACAGTTAAGTATCTTGTATTGTACATTAGTTTTGTAGTGTAGAGAGAAGACAAAGGTCAAATCCTTAGTTTAACTCTCACTTGTATTTATTTATTTGCACTCTTCACAGCCAAACACAATCCTTTCTCATAGCAAAAGCTGCTTATGTTTTGGATTCTATTTTATTAAATGAATTACACAGAAACCAGCACAATTTATTATTAAAAGATGAGTTTAGGCAGTGGTAAGGAAAATTACCATTTGTATTTGAATGTTTTACTTAACATTTACAGAAAAAAAATTCTATCCTTTCAAGACAGAATTTTTTCTAAACTTGTTGTCAATGTTGCAATTTATTTCTTTTCTTTTTAAATATTAAAAGCCATGTTTGACTAATGTCACCTCTACTAACAAAACACATTAGCTAGTAAATTACTGGAGTTTAAAGGTAAGTAAACTTTTGTAAATGAAATGCCCAATATTAAAAAATAGAATAACAGTAATTAATATGCAAGTAATTAGGGATTATTTTTGGACTTCAAGTTTCATATACCATTCTGCTCATCAGGGTAAGTTAAATCTGTTGAATTCATTAACAGATGTCATGTTTACATATATATATATATATATATATATATATATATATAGTTGATTCCTGTTCAGCTTTGTTTTTTATAATACTGATAAATAATATTTCTGAAAAATAATCATGTAGTTGGATTTTTTTTTTTGTTTTAATTGAAGATAAAATGCAGTGCAGGGGATAATTTAAATAATGAAGAATGTGGCTGTACTGGATAGTAAAAGAAGTGTAACAATTCATGAATTTGTTTTTGTGGTTATGAAAACTTTTCTGTACATTTGATATTGCAAATTTTGGAGGTCATATCAAAAAGGAGTTTACTTCATAAGGTTGTTTTTTTTTTCTTGATTCCTGATCAGGCTAATCACATGTTTCTCTACAGAATTTATTAGCATTTCTTTATCATGTGCTTAGGAAGTGGAAAAACGGAAGAAAGTTGAAGAATCATACAAAACTATCTTAATGGACAGACAGAAACCAATTGTCTTTGGTGGTCCAGATTATGAGGTGAGTTCTATATTTTAACTGGATAGAATTATACTCAAATTTCAGAATACTATTTAAAATCCCAGTAATTAAAATTTCTGAACTATTTTTGTTTCATCATAATAATTACAAAGTTCTTTATTTTAGTCATCTTTTTTTTTCTTTTCTTTTTTTAAATCTCATGTAAATTTATATACTGATATAAAAATCCTGAAATCTATAATAATTTCTATCTACAAAAATTGCAGGAAGGCCCTCATTGTGCAATCAATGAAGATGAATTTTTTGATGCTGTTGATGCTGCTCTTGATAAACTGGAGAAAGAGGAGGAAAGGGTCAATATTTTAATTTTTTTTCTTAATCCACTTTTTAAAAGTTTATTTTGATATTACATTTTCTAATGAAAATATTAAACAAAAAAACTAACAGAAGAGTATTGCTCATGCTAATATTGTAAAGAGCTGATAAAGATGTCAATTATGAAAAAATTTTTTCTTTAAACAGGCATCATATGACATCAAGATTGAGGCACTGAGGTACCACACCCATTTATGATGATAATTTTGTCTTTGAGTTTCTGTAAACATACAGCATAAATAGTGTTAAAACTGTGGTGTTGTTTTGAAGTTGTATATGTTATACCTGACATTTTAAAACAAGTTGTATTTTTTTTAAGAGATATCTTTATGAATTTAGATTTAAAAACTATTAATATTGATAAAAAATTTTGATTCAATGTAAACACTAAAATATACCAAGAGCAATGTCTAATTGCATCTATAAAAAAAAAATAACTAGTATGCATAATTTCTGACTATTCATGCATGCCATTGTTTTGGTTTTTATGTTATTGAAATTAAAAGGTATTATTAGATTGTAATGAGTTATACATTTTTAGCATTTAAAAGTTACCAGTTATTTGGTTAAACAATTAAATTTTTCATTTTTATCAGATTTTAACAGATTGATTTTCTTATTTTTTTTATTTATTTATTTTTTGGCAGAAACACATTGCAGCTGTCAAGCCTCAACCTCCTCCAGCAATTCTACTTTCACCTAATCATAGCTTGTACAATGAGGTAAGTCACTTCTCTTACTCACTACTCACAAATTAGATTTCTATTTATATATCTAGAACACTTATTTTGTTCGTTTTAATCAAAGTATGAGAGAAATGTGTGTATATATATATATATATATATATATATATATATATATATATATATATATATATAGTGTGTGTGAATAAAGACAAAAAAGGAAACTTATTTTGGATTTCATCCTCTGGTGCACTTTATCAAGGCAAATATGAGGATTTATAGACAGAAGTAAAAATGTTATTTTTTCAAAATTTTAAAATTTAAGAGACACTTATAAATATTTATCAGGTTAACTGAAAAGTCTAGATAAATTATGGAGGATGATCAATGACGTAATAAAATGCCTAATAAATGAAAGTGAGTAAATGTGTTTTTTTTTTTTTTTTGTGCAATTAATATTTAAATTATTTTAGTATAGGATAAATTTATGTATTATATAATTTTTAAATAACTGGAAGTGATCAACAATTAAAGAGCGTATGTATCAATTTTAGAATAATAAAAAAATTGTCAAAAATACAAATGTTATTGAAACTCAGTGCTTAATGTGAAATATAAAATACAAAGCAATATACAATCAGGGCTATATGTGCTCTTCAAATTCCACACTATGAAAATGGAGTATGCTCCTCCTCTTGCTCCTTCATAAAAAAGAGCTGCTCCATTGATAAGTTGTAATGTTACATCAACAAATTCTCTTTTACCCAATACACTGTTTATTGTTCCCTAATTAACCACAAGCATCAACCTTAAAATTTCTTTGTGTGTGCTGATGTAATGTAAGTGGTGATAATAGAAAATCTTTAGAAATTTGCTTTAGATAAACAGTCTTTTCATGCATGCAAAAAATAAATCTCTTAAATAAATACTAATTTTATCAACAACAAAATCTTTATTTGAATATTGGGTTTAAATTGAGAATATCATATTTCACAATAATTTTGCCAATTTTCTGAGCTAATGTAACATGTTCTTTTCATCTCTGAATAATTAATGAAAATGATATTTTTTTTTTTTTTTTTTTTGAGTCACTTACTGTGTGTGCTTATTTTTTTTAAGTAGTTAAAGAATGTGTAAAATTTATAAACTTTAACTATTGCAAGTTATGTATGTAAAATAATATTCATTATGAGATAGAAAAATGAATCACTGAATGATCATATCTTTTCAGGCTAATTAATTTATGGAATATTTAATGCAATTTAAAGTATCTTAAATAATTAAACATTATGCTTTTAAATGTCCTATTCAAAATTAAGTTACATCTAAAGCATGAAAAACTAAAAGCAAAATTAATAGTTTTAAAATAAAGTGTGACCATTTTTTTTAAGTACATGGATATTACTAAAAAAACAAAAATCACTACTTTATCTTCCTAACTCATTATGTCTCCCTAATGAAAGAAAAAGCTTCTTCCGAAGTTTTAAAAAGAAAACTACCACAACAAGAATCAAGTTCAGTATTGTATAATTTTATTTTATTAGAGTTCAATGATAGCAAAAGTTGTTTTTCAAAATTTTTCATCTTTTTAAACTATTTTTTTCTGAAAATATCTCCCCTGAAGCTGAAAAATCTCAACAGATACTGCTGCTTGAGAGTATTAAACTTTTTAAAGAGAATTTTTAATTCTGAAAAGTTTTAATGATTCAATGGTGGCAAACCTGGCAGTAGAATAATGGCTTAACAGGTCTAAAAGATGTGAAATTCTTTGTTTTGTTTTGTAACAACTCATCCACTGAGTCCTCATTATCTGACCTGTTGCTGCTGCTTAAATTCAGTTTTAGGCTGGACAATTATGGATTTCCTCCCAAATAAGTTTTTCTCTCATCTCCATCTAACCAATTGACATTTTTGAACATGTTAGCTAAAAATGGTTACAATAAGTAGTTTTAATCTTTTGTCTGAAAGGCAAATCTCATATCATTTCCATTGCACAGGACTTCTACCAATGGCTTACATAATTTCAGCTTATCCTTTTTTGTTTCTAGTTTTTTATTTAATTGTTCAATAGTTGGGATAAGGAATCTAGCATTAGTGTTTGTCACCCTGGAAGATATTAAGCGCTTGGTCCAATGACTTTATAACTTTCAAGTATTTGGATATAAAGAGAACTTCCTCTTCTTTAAATTCCTCAAGTTCAAATATGTCTGTTAGAGAGTTCAGGTTGTCTTCACTTTCTTTCAAAGACCTCCATGATTATAAATGGAACCTTAAAGAGCAAACCATTTCATTTTTTTCTTACTTCATCTGCCATCTTATTCCACAGAACTTGGCATTTTATACACAGCATTCCCATGCGGAAAATATTCAGCATTGTGCAGTTATTAATTAATTATTAATCATAAATATTATTAATTAATCTTATTAATTCATTAATCTTAAATAATCTTTAGCAACGCAGATAATCAAATTAATTTTTTTTTATTCTTAACTTGTATTATTAAACCATTATATTTTAATATTGAACCAAAATACACACTGCAATGTCCACTTCCAAAAGCAAATATTTTTAAAAGTAAATAAATTTACATAAATTGACCATCTTACAACCAAAAGAAAAAACAAAAAAACTTAATCTTTTCTAACTTTGAACAATAGCCTAAATGATTAAACTTGTAAGCTTCAAATTAATGTGCAAGTGTAAAAAATATTTTTTTTAAAAAGAAAAAGCTGATTCAAGAGAAAATTGAATTGTTGAAAAAACTGAACTGTGGTGCTTCAGTGCATAAGATTTGTGAAAATTATGTTCTTAGTAAATCAATAGTTTATGATATAATTAAGGAAAGTAAAAAAACTATTAAAATTCCATACACGTGATGCCAAGAAGTAAATGTCCACTGGAAAAACAATCAAATGTTTGAAGAGTCCAATGATGATAGAAGTTCCACTGCATCATTGAAGTGATGCAGTGGAACTTTGTTTCATGTGAATTTCATTAAATTATTTATGTAAATTCAATATTTAGAGTGTTTTGATCAAGTTGACCACTTCATATTCAGAAAAAATCAGTAATCTGAAAAGGTTTCAAAAACAAAGGTTCCAGAAAATCGATCTTTACTTGTATTTGCATAAAAAAAAACTCAGTCATTTTAGCCAATATTTGGCAACTTTTGTACTGTTTAGTCAATGAATAATTATGTTTTATGTTTTTTCATAAAATGATGATTTTAATAAAAAAAAATATATTGTTGAAAATGTTTTAATTATGACATTTAAATTTAAACATTTTCAACGAGACACCTTATTTAAATAAAAAAAATACTTTTTGATTTTTACCCCTTACTTTTTCAACAAAAAAATTAATTTCAAAAAACTTTAGTAGTCATGTTTCCTTAAAAAAATCAAACTTTAAACCAGTAAAAATGAGGGGTCAGTTCAACATTTTATTATAAACAAATAGAAAATGCAAACTTTTCACCTTTGAAAAATTATTGCTAAGTGGCAAAATTTATTACAAAAATAGGTTTCAATGAGAAATGCACACTTGATTCAACACTGCATTTAATCTAAAACAAATGTGAAAGTTTAAATACAGTGGAACCTCGGTTATGAAGCTATCATACAATCTGATTCCAAAGAAAGTTCCGAGTATTTCTTTAGAGAAGTCACTGGACTTAGATGTGAGTGAGCAGAATGTGGAGGAGTTGTTGGAGGACCACAGCAAAGAGCTGACCATTAAAGAACTTCAAGACCTTCAGCTTGAGTAAGCAACAAATGGCAGCTGAAGAAAGCTTCAAAGTAGGAGATGGGGGAGAATATGCCTTCTTCAGTGATTAAAAACATTTGTTCAAAACGGACTGAGGTGCAAAGTTTTGTTGAAAAATATCATCCTTACAAAGCTGTTGCAAGCCATTTCACAAACCTGTTTAATGACAATGCCATGTCACATTTCTGGTCAGATTTTTAGTGAGAGAGGGATCCAGTTAGTCTCAAGTAAGTTCTAGTAGCACAAAGAGACAGCAGGGAAATAACACCAGAAAAAGATTTACCTGAAGTCTTATGGATAAGCATTCACCTTCTAAACAATAACACCTCCTCACCATCTTATATATACCAATAAGAGTCTTCAATAAAGGTAAAATGAAGTTAAATGTTCATTTATTCTATTTATTTGTCATCTATATTTATTTCTTAGTGTTTTCTGCATGTAAACACCATAGTTTTTCTCTATAAAATGCATTTTTTGTTAATATTTTTGGCTGTATATAACTGATTAATTGGATCTATATTACTTATGGGAATATTACCTCGGTTTTCATGCATTTCAGTTTTTGGTCAATTTTCTGAAACAGATTTTGGTTTATAACCAATATTTTTTGATTCTATGAACATTAAAACCCAGAATACAGTTAAAATGTTATATAAAGCTACTAAATATATATGTCTAAATAGATTCTTATTTATTTTTCTGGTGTTAAAATGTGGAAAAAGTTTAATAAATACCTACATACAAACATTTGTTATTTTTAAACTCCATATTAAAACTGTCACAAGAGCACAGACATTGTGGCAGATAGAAACTCTGCCATAAAGCTTAAACTGCAAGATTAGCAATTTGTCTGTCAAAAAAGTTTAATCTTTAGTTTTGAATCAGATCAAAAGAAAAAAAAAATGGCAACACTGTCTTAGACTATTTCAGTATGAAAAACAAAAGTTCAAAAGAAATATCTCATTGAATATTTTCAAATTTGTCTCGTATAACGGAAAGCCGACCCAGATAAATAAAACTGACAGCAGCCATTCAAATTTCACAACTTCACATTTTTAATTTTAGGAATGGTAAAAAGAGCACATTATTGCTCCTCTCACACTCCTTGTGGAAAAAACAAAGGGTGCCGCCTTCTTCTTGATACAGGCAAAAAAAACAAAAAAAATCAGCGGGAGTGCCCCTTTCAAGAAGTCTCCTTAAAGTCCTGTATACAATACTTAACTTTTATTGTGTCCATGTCTTACAGTTTCATATGCTCTTGCTGCTAATTTCTGACAGTCATACAATCTTCAGGTAGTAGAAAAAGGATAGAAAACTTTCTAAATTTTATTCCATACATTGAGGAAGTGGTGAGGCAGTTAACTGGTGGTGGAAAAAAGAGGTTGTTTTCCTTAAGAGCATGTTATTACCATTTCGGCAGGGATGGCATCTGAAAATTCCAGGAACCAGTTCAATAAAAGCAGGTAATCTTTAGAAAACTATTCTGCTTATTTTCTTTTCAATCTGAGAATGGAAACAAATCACTTTATAGTATGAAAAAAAAATTAAACCATTTTGATAATTTAAGAAAACATTTATTTTTAGATATTTCCAGATTAAAATTTTCTTATATTTCTGTTCAGAAGTATGATGATTTTTGACTCTAGTGTCATCAGCTTTTTTATGGTTTCTTAACCACATTCGAACTTAATTGCTGCAGTCCCAAAGATCCAATGGAAGACCTATCAAATTTATGACTTGAAGATTTGCTACATTATTAACTTCAAGATGATTTCTTTTGTCAGAATAAATTATGATCATCATAGAAAACCCTCTTTCAGCTCCCACAGAACTTACAGCAATGGAGTTAATTATATTTGTAGCTCTTTGGATAGTTTTGGGTACATATGATAATTTCTAGTTACGTTTTTCGATGTAATCATGGAAATCATTAACGGAAATCTCATGGCAAAATACTTTACAAGAGTCCAGTAACTTCTCTTCGGCATCTTTCCAGGGAAGTACAACTTCTTCCATATTCCAAGAATCTGGGTTCACAATATTAACTAATTCATGAATTTTATGATTTATGTTATGAGAGTTATTGCTTATGTCATCACCATCCATTAGTCTTAATCTCATATTTGTTATCACAACATTTACCAATTTTTGACGAGGAAGACTTGCATTGTTTTCAATAAAATTAATATGTTGAAATTCTTTAGAAGAGATAGTTTCATATATTCTATTTTCATAAATATCACTGTTCTCTCTGAGAAAATTGAATGCTTTGATTGTTCTTTTAATCAGTTCTTCAGCACATAATATATTTATACATCTTCCTTGAAGAGCATCTGGCAACAAAGAAATTTATTCCAGTATATTGATCATTAATGCCAGATTTCATAAAAGATTTGTTGTAAAGATGCTTGGCCATTACTGCAAATTTCTCATTAGTAGAAAGCAAATCATATATTGCTGGACAAGCTGGCCATATTGCAACTGTTGATTTATGGCTGCATGCTACACATCTTGGACCAAAAACTCTAACGTTCAGGATTTCAATTCCCAGTTCATTTGAAATTGTCATTAGTGCTATTTGATTTTTATTAGACTGGTGAAAGATCTTGTATATTTAATCAATAAATGCTTTAAAGTGATTCACTTGCTTTACATCATTGATAGAATCATCTAAAATAAGCTGAAGGTGATAACTCTAACAATGCCAATGATCTCAGGAAAATCATTTTTCATTTTAACACACATTCTCAAGTTCCTCCCCAGCATCACACTTGCTCCATCTGAACAAAATCCAACTAAATTACTCTTCAAATATTGAACATGAAATACTACTGAATGCACACTTTGTAGTAGAGAAGTGTAGATGCTTTCAGCATCTTGGCCTTGTAATTCCACCAAATCAACAAAAATTGTTGGTGAAAAATCAGTCTTCAAATTTGATAAAAATGATAAGGACTGGTTTACATGATATTATTGAAGTTTCATCAATTATAACACAGATCTTTAAATTCTGTTCAGTTATTTTATTGTATACTTCCTTTTTAATGTCCTTTGCAATATGATCAACAATTTTCATGGCATTCTGTCAAGAATGAAGTCCTACTCCCATATCTAACCTGTTTGTAGTTCTATCAATTGTTCAATATCAGACAACAGTCTGTTTGTTTTGCTAAACTGTAAACAGTATTGAAAATTTTACAAGTGGAGCTTATAAACTTCTCGTTTGCTATGTCTGTAGATTTGAAAATTGTATTCTTTACACTTTTAATTGCATCGTGCATATCTGATGTGCTGAGTTCAATACTTGGCCACAGCAGAGGGAACAAAAACTTGGAGAATTGAGTTATCAGGGAAAATGAACTGAAACTGAGATATCCAAAAGCAAAGCATATTGAATTTGACTAAATAAAGGGTTTGGATTAAAATTCCAACAAATATCACCTGAAGCAGGCCAGAGCATACAATGGCCAAAACATTGTGAATATGGCAATAAAGAAGAGGACAACAGTCCAAAAAATGTAAATAGTTACAATATGCAGGGTATACAAGAAATATGCTTTGCCAAGAAGAAAATATAAGTCTATTGAATAATGCAAAAATGATGGTATCATTATTTGGAAGTACATATTCTTGTGAACAACTTTTGAAAATGAAATATGCTAAAAGTCATTTAAGAACAAAGTTGGATGCTGACCACTTGGATGATGTTTTGCTCCTCTCATTGACAAATATTTCACCTGATGTGTAGAGGTTGTTAAACAATAAGCAGAAACAAGTGTCACATTAAATAATTTGCCATTTCTAACTGTATTTGGTTTGTAGTAAGGAATTTACATTTTTCTTGTGTTATTTTATTCCTGCAGTTAAAGTAAGGAACCTTGTTTAAATAACATTAACTGCATTGTTTTTTCTTTAAATCTCCAGACTAAGGCACCCTTCCGGACAGAGTGGTCTGAGGTTGAAACAATTTATTATTATACATTTGATATCATAGCCCTTCTGCAAGACACTGCATAGCTTTCTGTCTCGCTCTCTTGAAAAAGTTGCTGACGTTTAATCCAGTAAGTCCAGTAATCTCCCAGTAGACAATCAAAGCAGAAATGGTGGATAATACAAAAACAAAAAACAAACTAAAAACAATATTCATAGCTGAATCTTAGTCAAGATATAGGCTACTTGTTGCATTTTTCTAGTGGGGAGTGGGTGAAGGGTAGGTGTTCCTGTTTCACTCTCTCTGGTTAAAATCCTGTTATGAGTACAAACCCAGATTATACCAGGTTCTAATTCATTTTATTGTAATTAAATGCTTTTTGTAGTTCTTTTAACCTTACTTACTATATCCATGATTTACACCAATTCACCTTCACCATAGTGTGATATTTATAATGGAAAACCATTCATCAATCTCCATTGAAGATTTAATACCACATTTCATCTCATCACATAAGAGCTTATATAACTTATATAAATTGTTGTGATATATATCAATTTTTGATGATCACTTTGGGGATCATTTTATTTTGTAGATCAATCAAATTACTGCTGAACATCTCAAGTTTTTGGAAGACAAAAATGATGATGGGGAGGATAATTGGATTATGTTGCATGAAGAAGGAGAAATGAAAGTCTACAAGCGAGAACTTGAGGAGGATGGCCTGGTTCTTGATCCATTGAAAGCAGTCCATACAGTTAAAGTGAGTTCAAAAAGATACTAAGATTCTTATTGTGTGTGGAATTCAGTGCAAGCGAATAACTTTCATACAAACTTGGTTCAAGATCAAAATCTGTTAATTGAATAATTTATTAAAAAATTAATGTAGATAAAAAAATATACCTGTCATGAAATGTATTGAAAAAAAAAAAAGTAACATTCATAAAATTATTATTTGAAGAAAAAAAATCCATGTGAAACTTACCAGTACTAACTTGTATAAATGTTAACATGTTGAATATAGTGTTACATATTCAGTTACAAAAAAAAAGTTTTGTCAAATATTAAATCATACGGGATACAAAGTGACATGTAAAAGACAGCATGTATGCTTCCAACTTAAAATACTATTATACCAAGAAAAATAAATATTCTAATTTTTTTTTTCTTAGGGAATAACAGGACATGAAATTTGCCATTATTTTTGGGATTTAAATGTGCGGATGGATTGGGAAGGTAAGTTGTTTAGAAAATGTTAATTCTAGAACTTTTTATTATTTTAATTGAATTTGTTCAATCAAAATTTTTAGTTTAAAGAGAAACTGTTTTACTACATTATCATTCCAACAAGGCAGCTTGCAGTCCACCATTGTCAAACATTTGATTCAGATCTATGCTACTGAAAAATTAGCCAAAGAAAGTGTGTTGTCATTAGATATTAAAAACCTATTTACTAACATCCCTGTTAATGAGACACTTGCTATTAAACAATATTTATCATCATTCTTCTTTAAAAAAGTAACTCTACAATTCTTAAAAAAAAAAAAAGAAGCTTTTAGTAGCTTGCACAACACATGTTCCATTTAAAGATCATCTAGGTAATATTTATACCCAGACTGAGGGTGTCCTTTATTTTCTTCTATATGGACCATCTTGAAAATATTTAATAAATTAAATAAACCCACTATTTATGAAAGATACATTGATGATATAAAACAGTTAATAACATTTACAGAACTTAAAGATAATTTTGAAAAAAAAACTGTTTACTTTTGAATTTGATATTAATAAAAAAAAAAGAACCCTTTTCTTGATGTACTTAATGATCATAAATTTTCCACCTCACAGTTTAAAAAAATCATCTAGTTCGCATTCTTGTCTTCTAAATTATGAAAGTGAATGTCATGAAAGATATGCTCTAGCTGTTTTAAAGAATTTAATCAAAAGGGCTAAATGAATCATTATTTATAGACTCGAGTAATGTAAAACAAACTTATTAATAACGGTTTCCTTAATTATATTGCTGATTATTAAATTAGACTTTTCTTATACAATAATAATTTTAATATAAACCTTAGTTCTCAAAATAAGTTTAATAATAATGATAATACCATTAACATATACTATAGAAATTAAATGCACTACAATTACAAAAACAAT
This sequence comes from Acanthosepion pharaonis, assembly GCA_903632075.3. NCBI lineage: Eukaryota > Metazoa > Mollusca > Cephalopoda > Sepiida > Sepiidae > Acanthosepion > Acanthosepion pharaonis. Next base: position 121,793 of record CAHIKZ030002792.1, read on the forward strand.
GAAAATCTATAAAAAGGATATTACATAGATATATTAAACCCGTAGAAAAAAAATACCCATTTATGGTTTAATATTTATTATAAAACATTTAAAACTAGCAATTTAATTTTTTTTAAATATTTCTCAATCCACCAACCCGATGTTTATGAATTTATTTCTCCAATTGGAGATTGCATCACTGTAAACAATAAACACTACATATATAGGTTACACAACAACCACACTTTCCCTGAAGACTCATGTACCACTTATCAGAACAAAGTTCCACCAAACAACATATTAATAAGTATCATAAGGACTATAAACACCAAAGTAATATATAGATCCAATAGCAAGCATAGACGAAAAGTCAACACCATCTGCACCAGACAGAAGCAAATATACAGTAATAAAAATAGTCTTCAACCTAGCATTACATAAAAAAGAAACACCAAAGATGTCATCACACACATTCTATGCCTGTTCTCATGACATGTAGCAGATGGGACTTCCATACTTCTCAGGTTTGTTTTGTTAAAGTTCAATACAACATTGCACTATATATGCTATTACTTCATAATATACTAATTACACACCCCGAAGATGACTTATGAGTTGAAAGCTTGGATACAGTCGTTATAAAATTTTTGAAATTTTCTACATCAACAACTGTCGTTTTTGTGAAGGATAATTCATAATTTGGAGAGGAAGATGGACAATCTCAATAGATATAAAATATCTATACTCTTTAATAAGACATGTTTGAAGGAGGAATTGATGCCTAATTTCACTAACTTAAGATTTTATATTTTTCTCAAACTGATAAATTTTCTTTTGTCTCAAAGTAAATTTTAAAAAATAGTATTTTTTCTAAGTTTTGATTTAGTTTTTAACTAAAATATGAAACAAAATTTTTTATTGTATTTCAGGTACGCTGGAGAGTAGTCGTTGTATTGAATGGCTCTCAGAGGATACTTTCATCAGTCATAACATTATTAAACGTGTTTGGCCTGCTTCACAGAGGGATGCTGTGTTTTGGTCACATATTCGTCATGTAATAAATGAGGATGAAGAAGAACCAGACACTTGGATTGTTGTCAATTATTCAACAGATCATCCTACTGTCCCTGTGAGTATTCTTTTTATATGACATTTAAAAAAAATTGATTTTAAATTATTAAGTAGATGTATAGAATAGGAATTCTTATATGTAAATAGAGAAACTTAGCAAAGTTGTTTAGGATTGGCTAGAAAATGATAAATAATTTATTTACTTAAACTAGTTGGAAAGAAGAAATGGTGGGGTAAAGCTAATGGAATGGCTTAGTGGCTTTCTTTGTCTTAATGGTAGGGTTTGATGCAAAAAGAAAGTGAAGTACAAGAGAAAAGGGAAGAAACACAGTCACATGTCTCAATTTCTTGCTCGCCCTGGTTGTCCTTAGAAACACTGTTAAAAATGCCTTTCTCCTGAACTCCCAGTGTCAATCTCATTTGCTCTTTTATTCTCTCCCAAAGTACTTGATGTGGGTGTTTGGATTAGATTTGCATATGCAAATTGTGTCCTGTCTTGTCTATTGTGCATTCATTTTATTCAGATAAATCAACCTCAACTGGTTAATGCGAGGCTCAGGTTCGAATCACACTGCAATCAATTCTTGTTGTTTTGCAAATTCTTTTCATGACAGGTGAACACCTTCTCTTGGCACCTCCTTTGTTACAGATATCAAAAAATTACACCTAGTGTTGTGATTTAGATTTCTCTCTGGAATATTGTTTGGAAAATGGGACATCAAAGAAGGAACCCATTTTATTGCACCACTTCTGACAAAAGTTTTAACACCCTGCCAATCAGAACTAAGAAAGTTATGCTATGCATCTGGTGGGATTGGAAAAGAATCCTGTACTATGAGCTTGTACCAAGTAACCAGTCAATTGATTCTGAAAAGTACTGCTTGCAAGTGGACTAATTAAAGGCAGCAATTCCAGAAGAACACCCAGAATTGGTAAACAGGAAATGTGTTGTATTCCATCAGGATAATGCCAGACTTTGGCAACCTGGTAAAAATTGTTGCAGCTTTGCCCACCTGCCATATTCACAAGACATTGCTCCTTCGGATTTTCATTTATTCAGGTCCTTGCAAAATAATCTCTGATAAAAATTTTAATTAAGGAAAAATGGAGATAGGTTGTGCAATAAAATGGTTCATATTTAGTTGAATAAATATTTAATCGCATAATATTGTTTTGTGTTTTAATTTCCCTTAAAAATTGGCACAAAATTTCCGGATAACTCAATATAAACAAGTAGTAGTTGAATTACCTTAAAAGATACTTCTAACATTTCACTAAATTTGGGCAAAAGATGGCACTAGAAATTTTGTATCAAACAATATCATAAATAATCACATTCAAGATACTTTTTCTGATTGAAAAGATTAAATTATTTTGTTTTACATGTTTATCTAAATATTTTTGTTTATTTTATATTGAATAATCTTTTGCAGGTGGGCAAATATGTTCGTGTCAAAATGAATGTTTCTATGGCTTGTCAAACATTAATTGAACCACCAGATGATGGCGAAATTACAAGAGATAATATCACATGTAAAATCAGCTATACTGCAAATGGTAAATTTTAATTTCTTATTGCTTATTCACTTTACTAAAATAGATATTATTCAATCAGATATATTTTTAAAAGCACTCATAACTCAAAATAATACTATGTCTATATTGGGAGGTTAGTGAGCAGGTTAAGTTTAAAATCAGCCTTTATGTTTGGCACCTCCACTGAATTTTCGATATCTAAGGTTTAAAATGAACTTTTAAAAAATGAAAAATCATTTTTCAAGCCTTCATTTTAGATTTATTTGAAAGCTAAATGATTAAATTTACAATTTCCAGTAAGTAAAATACTCTAGTGTATTTCAAATAGAAATTATATTGATTGGAATGTCAATTTTATTTTGCTCACTTTCACAGAATCGACTACAAGTGCCATTTTCTCACATTTTAATACATTTTTAAACAAAATTTAATTATCGGTTTTAAAAATATTCCAAAAATAAAATATATGTTTGCAACACTTTATTTGAGGAAAATTAGCAAATTAAAATAATGATTTGAAACAAATATTACTTACTTATAACATAAAAAAATGTGGTATACAAGCATTTGTTAACCACAGGTCCTGTTTTTCTGAAGTATTGAGTGATGTAATTGATAAGCTAAGGTGTTGACATTTACGTATGGATGACCAGAATTGACATAAATTTATGAAATCTAAGCAAACGTATTTTTTGGGGTTTTTAACTACCTAGTAATTTTTACAAATTAACATAATATTTTCAGCAATTATCTAATATTTTATTGACTTTTAGTTACTATAGACTTATGTTTGAAGAATAAAATTTAAAATACTATAAAATTTTCATAAATTAATTTTAAAATTTAATAACTGAGATTGAAATACCATGATAGAGATAACAATAATTTATGAAATGTTATGTTACTTTTATTTATTATTAATTTATATTTTTAATATATTTTTTCATTTTATTCTTTATTATTAATTATCAAGATGGTTATGAAATGTTATTTTAACTATTAAATTTTTATAGTACTTTAAATTTTATTATTAATTATATAATTGATTAAACTTTTATTTTAATTCAATACCCTAAACTATATTTAAAAGAAATTGCTACCATGTGAAAAGACTTTTGAGAATATTTTGTGGCCCTGAAAAGGGCTGTTTTGTCTTCCATTGCCTCTTCATTCGTCATCATTGCTGGGATGATTTTCAAAATGCAAGTCCTGCATAACATAGTCGGTGCCAACTTTGTATTTGTTCAATTGATAGTGATCATTGAGATATGAAATCATATAAAAAGGATTTACAAATTTAATGATATAACCAATGTATTCACAGTTGACACCATCAATTGTCCAAATATGTCTGATAGTATGGCCAACTGTGCACCCATTGAGTATTTCATGCAGGGCTTGTACAAAATCTGGATACTCAAGAAGCAAAGAAAAAATTGGTAGATCTTTTAATTTCTTCAGATTTTCTGGATCAAGGCTCTTGTCTTTTTTTCCATTTTGACATCCTTAGTCTTGATCCTTTTACCAATTTCTTCTTTGGCTTCTTGGAGGTGCATCATCTTCAGTTTAGTCTTCTGCTTGCTGTACACCAGTTCCAAGTGTAGATAGTTTTGAAAATGCTCAACATCCAGATCATCAATGAATTTCCTTACCTGATTTTGCTTGGCCTTGATGACATCACTTATACTGGATACATAAGCATTAGGCTCAAGCTTATGCCTTTCACAAAATTCACTGATGATGCTTTCAGCTAACATGGTGTGCTACCTCACCAATGTTAAGATTGACTTGGAAGAATCCTCTACCATGGTGAATGATTTTGCATACTGCCTGCTTAAAACTCCCACAATCCCTTTTAAACAGGCAGTCATCATTTGTTGAAAGATGAGTTCATTTGTGGAGGCAATCAGTAGGGACTCTATCACTTTCTTTGGTAATGGATTTCCAAAGAAGTCCTCTGTGGAGATAAAAATATGCATGGGGTCCTCAGGGGGTACCTTCAGATTATCAATGACCACTTTGACGATGCTCATTGTATTGATGGGGTCTTTTTGGGTATTTACGCTGTTGTAGAAGGTACTCATCCTAGGCCCTGATAGCATCTTCCCTATAATTCTCAGAATTTGCATCTCGACGATAACAGCTTCTTCCATAAATATCTACTGCAATGTTGTAATGATTTTATTTGTAGAGGAAAGTCTCAAGACAAATTGTTTGCTTTTTTAAAATGGGAAAGTAAGTTGCATCTAGATGAAAAAAAGACATGCAACCAATTCCCTTGGAATCTAGTGATTTTGAACCTTGTTCAATAAAGGTCCTCAATTTCAAAATAAGCCCTAATTTATCACTATATCTAAGAATTCACCATGCTAGACACTCACTCACTCACATTTGTAGCTCCCTCGCTATCTCTTCATTGTTGCAATTGTTTCTAACAGATTGCAGTACATCTCCACAAGTTTAATCCGCTACTTTTCCAATAACAAAACTGTTGAATGGTTGATAGGAGCCTGGTCTGTTAAGAAGCATTTAATTTTTGAAAGTATGAGTTTTAAACTGGCATCAACTTATGCCAGTAGACTTTAGCTAAGTTGTTGATGCAGTCACAAATATGCTGCTTGTAGTCCATCACAGTCCCTCCAAGACATTCCAGCAACACAAGATGGGAGGATGATGGTGTTGTTAATACCACACAGTTCACGTGGTTTCCATCTTATGTCGTAGAGTCAAAAACTGAAGTGCAGTTTTCTACACTTCACACAGCATTGAACGTCTTGACATTTGAAAGGAAGCCAAGTTCCTCCACCATTCTGTAAACTGTTGTGGAACTCTTTTTTTCGAAAGAGCAGTGTTCCATGAACAATGTTTTCAAAATAGATATTAACAGCCCAGAAACATGAGAAGCAGGAACTCATTTAAAAGATAGTCATAATAGTTTCCTGCTAACAATAAGATGGGAACTACTTTATTTTTTTTCTTTGTCAACTGTTTTTTAAGACTTATAATCTTACTAAATTTAGACAAAGGAATGACAGATGAAGACTAGTCAGAAGTTTCACACTACTACTGGGTAGCAGTTTCACAAGATAGGGTTGCAGCAAAAAGGGTTATAGTTGCAACTGGGGTGGTGATCAAAGAGGCAATAAAAGATGTGTCAGTAGCAGATTTAGCAACAGAATGGACCACCACTTTGTTTTTTTCAAATTCAGGGAAATTTCTTCCTACATTTCTTTTTTGTAAAATGCAAAAAGTTTCCTAACTAAATTTATTGTAATATTAGGAAAACCATTTTTGACATTTTCCAGGGTGGCCCATTGTGTTATATTTGAAAATGATCCATACTTGTTGAGAATTTTCTCAAAAATATGGCCACACACAATCTGCTCTTCATGGTTTATGCAGCTGTAATTTTTTAATATAACTTCTGCTGTCACCATCTAAAAGTTAAAAAATTGAAATAAAGATAAACAAGAAAATTAACAAATTGATTTGGAAGAATTTTTGTAATAATTAAAATATTCTTAAACAATTTTAAAATTAAATTATCTTAATAAAAAAACAATTTTTCTAAAACATTTAACATTTTTTTTAAATAAAAAAAAATTCAGTCAATTTTGCCACAATGAAGAAATACATTTCAAAATTTTCTAAAACTTATTTCAAATATGAATGAAATAAAGTATAAAAATAATTCCAAATAAAAATTGAATAGGGATGATTTAATTTAAAAAAGTAAAATTTATTTTTAGTAGAATTTGGGTTATTATCTTAAATTTACTAACTTAAACAAAAAATTACTTCATTGAAGTATGACCCAAACTAAAATAAATACATTAAATAAAAATATTTAGTGAAATATTAATTTAAAAAAAGTAAAATTTACTTTAAAATTTTGAAGGGATGATTTGCAAAGACATAAACAATGAAACAGAACTGAATAATGAAAGTGAAAGAATTTCAATTCTTAAATCATGTGACCTTTCCATAGTTACAAAATGGGAATGTTTATACAGTAAAAAAAAAAAAATTTTAATTTTTAAAAAAATATTGGGTGTAAATGCTTATTAAGCTTTTCAATTTTTGATTCATATATGTAGTTTTCACTTAACAGTATCACCTAACTGCCTTGAAATAATGCAGAATTTTACAATTTATAATATTATATAAATTTAAAATTTAAAAAAAATGAAAACAATTCCTGTAAAAATTAATTATTCATTAAAAATTTTTCTAAAGACAATAGTGTCTTTAATAAATCTTATTTATAAAAGCTTTTCTAATTAAATAATGTCAGCTTTATTGCATTTTTTATTTTACAATTCAGAGCAGGTTTTCAATGACTAGGCTAACTGTTTCACAAAAAAAAAAAATGATGATTTACACTCTCCAAGGTGTCCTGCTTTTAACTAATAAAACAAATTTTTGCCCTAAAAAATGAAATTTCTCAACATTTCATGAAATTAAGTAAGTGGCGGGTAACCTAATGTAAAAAAGAAAAAAAAATACTTTTTACCAAAATTTTCTAGATTAAAAAGAAATAAAATAAAAAATTTCAAAAATAATTTCATTCATTTGTGAATATGTCCTGAAAGTTTAATTAAAATCTGACGAATTTGATTTTTGCAAGAATTTCCAAATCAATGTGTTTTTCACTGGAGAAAAAGTGCAAAAACACCAATTGTAATTATTATGTTGACTGCTGATTTTTTAACCATTTTTAAATGTGCTGGAAAAGATTAAAAAATTTTTAAAAAAAAAAAGAAATCAAGAAATACTTTGGTCTTCCCTCTTAAAATAACATAAACATTTTGATGCTTTGTTTTTATTAAGTTTGGGGTCATTTTTCATCCTGCAAAAAGTGGAAGTACTTACTTTATGTACTTTCTTGTAAAGGTAATAACTTAAATAGTAAATTTTTTAGTTCTCTCAACTTGTTCTTTCATTCCTGTAAAAAGATGAAAAAAAATTAAAAAAGGTAGCATGATTACAATTTTTTTTTTTTTTTTTTCTCTTATTGTTGTTCTTTTTTTCTCATGTTTTACATGCAAACAATTTTAACATTACTTGACACTTTTTTCTTTCTTTTTCTCTTTAGTAAATCCTGGTGGCTGGGCTCCTGCATCAGTTCTTCGTGCTGTCTACAAGAGAGAATATCCAAAATTCTTGAAACGTTTTACCTCGTATGTGAAAGAAGTTACTGCCGAAAAAGCCATAATGCTTTAATCAGCTGTGTATATTATTGTGCGTGTGTGTTTGAGAGAGAGAGAGAGAGCATGTGTGTGTTATGCATGTGTATCTAAGAGATCTTTACAGAAGTATATGGCAAAATTTAAGAAAATACAATATGATAATGATAAAAGAAGCTAAAGGTATGAAGGGCTAACAATATACATACTCGCAAATTGTCATTCCTTTACTGGAAATTCTTGGCTGCTGGAATATTCTACACCAATTCTTACTCCCTTTCCCTCAGTTCACTTTAGGCACTCGTATATATTTCTTTGATATTCAGAATTCACAATTATGAAGTAATGGATTTGATATTCTTGGCCATATACACACACACATTTGGCTTATGACATTTTTTTTTTTTTTTCATAAATTGAAACATTTTTTATTCTACAAAATAATTTATGTGAACCACTTTGGTAATTTACGGTCATAGGCAAAAATGACTAAAATTGTCTCTGTCATAAGTACAAAATAACTGCAGTGTCAGCATCAACTGTTGCTAGAATCATAGTTAAGAGTAATTCTTTTTCATGCTAATTAAAGACATTAAATTATGATCGGCTATTTCCTGACTTAGTTTAAACAAATTCATCTACAGTTTTTGACTTTTCACCTTTGCTTGTTATAAATGACAATAGTTTGATCTGTTTTATTCAACTTGCAAAATGTTTTTGTTATCCTAATTTGTCAGTACTTTATTTTCCAATCTTTATTCTTCTTTCCATTACCTTCGCTTGTCCTTTTTGTATTTGCAGTTTATTTCTTTTCAAAACATCAACAGTATGGTAGGCGGTCCTCTCTTACCTTTGTTTATTTTCTACATTTTCACAAAAGGCTGAAAGTTATACTGAAAAATGTTGGAAATTAATTAATATTCAATGAACAAACTTGTCATGGATAATTTTGTTAATATTGTAATACTCATTCACATGTTATTAACTAACTTTATTTTTATTAGCAGTATTTTATTTTTTTTTTTTTTTTGTCAATAGTACTGCTCTACTTTATAATACACTGAGTATATATTTTGTCTCTATTATCTTTAACTGTCAATTTGGTTAGGAGGAGGAGGAGATAGGTGTTTGCAAACCTGGGTGGTAAAAAGATTCCTGAAAGAACAGAAAACGCCAACGATAATTGGAAAAATTAACATATTTGAAATGTGACATGACCTGTGAATGGATAATACCATGAAAAGATTATCTCTGAAATCTAGAAAAGACCAAAAACAGAATAATGATCAAAAGCTGTCATCATATAGCTGAACAAATGAACTATGACAATTGGATTAAAAATATATTTAACAACTCACAAAGCCTTTTAACAAAATATTCCCTAATTTTTTAATGTAAGGCCAAACTCATATTCAAATAAAATTACATATATTATCCTATTGAATTTTTCTTTTATTGTTCCAATAACAATGAATACTATTTCCAGATGAAATTTGAAGCATTTCACTTATTATTGAATAGAAAATTATCAACTAAATTTTTAAAATTTACTAAATTTCTGTTTCTATACGTTGCTTTATAATTTTATCATCTTACTCTAAACTTTATTCTACTTGAGACAGAGAAAGTCCATTCATAAGTTTTTGAGGATGTAAATAAACATTGAAATATTAGCAGAATTACTCATGATACTGGTTTGTTGAATATTTTATTAATGTCAAACATGTTTTTCAGAATGACATTCATCTTTGATAAAAAAGTTTGTTTTACATAATATTTCTATTAGAAATATAGAAAACTTGAAAATTTGATGGCATTTATTATCAGAAATTAGACTGAGCACATTTTCTCTATTTTAGATTAACCATTTAAGTTTTAATGTTTAAATTTATAAAATGTACTTACATTCTTTTTTTACAATATGGTTTTTCTCTTCACTAGCTGATAATTTTTTTAATTCTCTATTTTTGTTATTTAACAATTTCACAATCCTGATTTTTGTATTGAAACAAAACTTTACTGTAACTTTTGAAACTAATTGTTTGATAGTGTATGCCTCTCTCAGATTGGACCAGAAGAAATTTTGTCTTTCTTTTGCTTATTTATAATTCTGTTTTTAATCTACTGTTTTCATAATTTGGTTTAATTTTGCTTTCTAATGATACATATTTACTTTAGATTTTGGAATGTTTTTCTCTTTGCTGACCAGCTTCTTGCTGCCAATTGCACTTGCTTTTTGTGACTTACTTTTTACATCAGTGTTACTGCATCATATTACCAAAGGGAAAGGATTTACTGACTTCAGAAAATTAAACATTTAAAGTTTAGATTTAGAAAAATATTTTTGGTTTCTTCATTTCCATATTCTGTGGAAGGTATATGCATACACATGCGCACACACATTTGTTATTCCTGTTGCTCAGCAAACTTTATATTTGGCCTGCATCAGGCTCTAGTCAAATGTTACTGCAGCCAAGAAATGTGAATTCAATGTAAAAAAAAAAAAAAAAAAAATAATTTCTTTCTTTCTTAACCTGTTGACTCAAAACAGCTGATTTACACCTGCTGTCATTGTTTTCTTTCATTCTTTGTATATAGAGTTGATATGTCTAGCTTCTGGACACATTCTCACTCTGATCAAATACACTATCATTCTTATCTCTAATGGCAAACATACAAACACCTCCTCTATTTTAAATCACCAACTTTTAAAAGTTTCCTTATCAGTCTGTGATTTATAAGAAATGTTAGCCCTGACCTCAAGTTTTCTACTCTCCCATAAAATTTGACATTGTTTCATCTTCTGTTCAAATAATATCTGCTGTCCTCTTCACAACCTTCAAAAAAAACTACAATACAATAAATTTGGTTCTGAAATTATTTTTTCAGTTGCTTGGGGGGGGGGGGTTCTTGTTTGCAAACTGGAATACATAAAGCATCTGAAAAGAAACTAGTGGAGGTATTTTTTTTTTTCTAATAATACATAATGTTTTGAGAGTTTACTCCATATTTAAACCAAGGATGTGGATCACTGCTACTACTGTTTTGAATAAAACAAGAGAACAATGTGGTCAATGCTACTTTACCACATTATTATCACTTCCACTATTTCACTCCTTTTATTAATTCTATTGTTTAATGGTGGCTGTGATAATTCCTACAATGACAACATTACCCTAAAGCAACAAATGTATATTTTTTGGTGAAAAATGCTGTAAGTTTCTTGAAATATAAACATTCTAAAAATTTACTTGGTCTTTTCATATTGTCTTCATTTAGAATTTAATGAAATAATATTCCAATATTTTGTTACTTGAAACTCTGTTAGCTCATAGCTCTGGTTCTTGACAGTCAGTTTTCAGTTAAAAAAAAAAATTGAAATAACTCATTACTGATTTATATTTAAATATACAGATTTATGTCATGATTACAACTTGACAAGTTTGTCTATTGCTGTCATTGGCAGCAGTTTTTGGATCCATTTGGGAAATGAAGCTGGGTGTATCAAATGAAAAATGAAGTCGGTTGATGAGCGACTGCTGTTCTGCTATGTCACAATGTTTTATAATTGCAGGTGACACCTTTAATCATATATTGACTTTTCAACTTGATTATGAGATGTTATTACTATATAGTTTATCAAATCTTACAAGAGTAGCTTTCTCATCTTGTTACACTATTTGAAAAGCCATCACTTCGGCAAAAGTTACAAGCCATTAGCACTGAGTGCTAATTAAAACAGTTTAAACTGGTCAGTGAAATTTGCTCATTGAGAACAAGTTTTTAATGTTTTGTCTCTAGCAAGATAAATCTTCAAACAAGTCCACTCCCACATACCAAGGTACATATAAAAGATAATGCTCTTTTTCTCTGTCTTGTTGATCATGACATCTTTGTAATTTTTTTTAAGCAGAAATTGAATCTTAGATTATATTAAGTTTCAAAGAATGAGCAATAAGAAAATGTTAGTGAGTGATACTGAATGAAGATTTCTTTTATAGAGACATATATCAAAGTGTGACAGCTTTCAAAAGGTATCCTTTGGATTAAGTTGCCTCCAGTTTCATAAAGAAATCAGTTGTTTCTTAAAGTTGAGGGTAAATTCTATTTAGAAGAATGTTTCATTATTTTGAGTAAGATGATACTTGGTTAACCATAGGTGATTGACATAGCCTGAATCTATTTTGTGTCTTGGTGAGTCTATCTTGTAACTTTGCCAAAAGCTGCTTCTCTTTGAGGACATTTAAATATATGTAGACTGTTTTTAAAGTGGAAACTGACTCTGGGTTTATTAGTATAATTCTGATCCAGCAATACTCATTAATACCCAGTGTCTTTGAATTCCAATCAGGTTGAAAAATTACTTTACACACATGACATTGGTCATATGTTTTTGTTATCTGTACAAAACTACGAATTTTCTGGAAAGGTAACCATTGATAAAGAATGCAGTAATGATTAAAAAGAATGTAGAAGGTAAAGATAGGGAAATGGTTTTGGGAAAAGGTGAGAAAAAGCTTATTGATTAGGAAAAAAAAGCCTTGTTCATGAAATTATTAAATGGTACTGAATTTTGTGAGGGAGATGGAAAATATCTAGCTGTTTGTTATGGGCCAGTGATCAATGAAAACTGTTGTCAATATATTCAGGATCACAGACTGACTAAAATCAGATTTCTGAGTTTTCACGTGCATTGTTCTAGAATGGGGGTCACCAAACTTTTTTCACAGAGGGTCAGATAACTTAGAGAATGACTAGCATGGACTGGATAACCATTTTGTTCAATATAATACACTGAAAACACAAAACATAAAGTCAATAAACATTTATTTACCAAAAGGTTATCAAAGAAGGCGACAATAGCAGTAAAATAGTTATCACACCAATTGCACACATATCTGAATCTCGCAAACTAAGCAGTAAATAAGATCATTGAGATTTGTGAAACTGTCATTTACCTTTTAAGCTATTTACTTTGGAATTACTGCAACCAAGAGAATTGCTTTCAAATATTATCAGTCAACTTTGTTACATGTGCTGAATTTACATACTTTAGATTCTATAATGTTTTCAGGTAAAATATATGATATAATTTGCTGAAACCAGTCTTTTTATATACAGCACCCTTTGAACTGGCTTAAACATGGCAATGCAAGTTAAAACATAATTGCTGCAGCAGGCTCGTAATCACTTAGAAACTTCATTACAAAAAGTGCCCAATATCAAAAGTTGCCAAATTTTTTATTTCACTGATTTTCCTAAAAATTACTGACAGATGCAAAAATCAGATTGGCCAAATTCTGACATTTTTACTTACATTTATTTTAATTTTTTGTACATAGTAAGTTCTATATAAATAATTTTATTTTAGCTCATTTGTGGCACAGTGCGATGACGGGCCAGACCCAGCCCACAAGCCATAATTTGGTGATGCCCTGTTCTATAAAAATAGGATCAATGCTCAGTTGAAGTTAATAAATTTACTGGAGAAGATCTTGATTGTACTGTGTTGATGTAAACTCTGAATGCATCTCATCTTGCAATTAGTAGTGAATCTTGATCTTGTAGAAACAAAACTACATTCACCTGTATCCCACTGGTACATAGAAGCAGCAATAAACCTATTTGCACCTGACTAGAAGCATTGGGGATTCATTTCAATTTGACTATCTTTTTAAAAATCAAGCAATTCAACACAAGAAAATCACAACACAATGACAACAAAAGAAATTGTCATCTAACACTTTCCTGAAATGTGAGAATGACATGTAACAAATCTAGACATTTCAAAATACTATTGTACCTGACTCCTCTACTAATCCCCTATACTGGAACCCAGTATTAGTATTCATGAGTTTTACTGACAACCCTCAACAAGAGAGAAGGGTCAGAGCAAATAATGATGTGTGTTTGAAAGATCATAGTGGCAAGCAGTAACAGAAGAGAAAAAGAAGATGAAATAAAGAGAAGTTTAATAGTTTGCTGATTCATATCATATTCCTGGGATAGATTAAAAACCTACATTCTGGTGTTTTCTTTTCAGTTCAGTAGAATGGTTTTCAAACATAGCTTGTAATTACTCGACTTGATTGTTTTTTTGTTTTTTTTGTTCCAGTCACCATTATATCTATGGAACTTTCTCTACCTTCCTTCTTTTTTTTTTCTTTTTATAACTGCATTTCTCACTATTAGTAACTGGAAATCAATAAGAATAGAAGCCTGATTCCTGCACAAATTTCCCATCTATGCTTGGTACCATTTAAAAGTTTGGAGACAGCTAAAAAAAATTACTAAAATTTGTTCCTTCCAAATTAAAATGACTAGAGTGTACGCAGTATCTGCAGCTTGCTACATTCAAACAAGTTGCTTTATTTTTTTTCTTCCTTTTTTTTTGTTTTACCAAAATTTTATGACACTATCTTCAGTTAGAGTATAACTTTTGGGGAAAAGGAGGCCAATGTATAATTATTAAGTATCCAATCAACAAGCAGTATACCAAAATTATCTTTGGAGCTTCGCACACATTCATAGTCAAAATGGTTGGTCTTCTAAAATGTATTTTAACATATTTACACACTTTTACATCTGGTTTTCTAAACTTTACTAATATTCACCTCAATGCCATTAACCAATCTTTTCAGGTAGATTTGACAAAAGTTCAAGATTTTAACTTAATCTTGCTTAAGACTATTTTTTTCTATTAAACTGTTGCTTTTCTGTCTTTTTCACTTGAGGTCATTTTTATCTACTGCAGCTATATTTTTTATAATGAGAGTGGATTTTTTCTATGCTAAGAGCAATTTTTATTACACTTTATTATGTTTATTTCAATTTTCAATTAAATGCACTAAATTATCAGGATGCTTAATTTTTGGCTATTAACAATTTTTTTATTTATTAAAAATTATTGTTTGTAACCTTTTGTCTTTCTCAGTTTTTGCACCTATATTTATTACAAAATTGTATCAAATTTTTCCTCTGCTCAAAATTTTACTTCTATTCTCCTAGCTTCCTTGCCAAAATGGGTGTTGATATTTGCCATAATGCTACTATAAAGTTAAACTGACAGATTTAAGTCACTAACAGATTTAATTAAAAATTACAATTTTTTAAATGACATGCTCTCTGTACTGTGCCTGTTTCAACACCAAATGTCTATGCTGCAGTCATTTACAGTGTCACTACACTACAATGAACAAGAGTCAGCTGTGAGATGGCTTACTTTGGTGTTCAATCTAACCTCCTCCATCCAGTACCTCACCTACCAAACTTCATCTTTCTCTCTCTCATACTTACATTATTTTGATGGCTTACTCTCTTCATCTGTCAAAGTTTCAGCAAGGACCTTCATTTAGTGAGAAGCATTTATAGTACCATTGTCAAATTGTTACTGAGTATAAAAAAGGTCACTAACTTTTGAGTGTTTGACAGTTTGGGAACTAGGCCTTTGAATTGAGACTTTCAGATATTACATTGACATATAACAAATTTATCTACATACATTATGCTCTTTAGATTTTTACTTAAATAAAGAGAAATGTATTTAATTTGCCAATGTTTCTTGTGTGTGTAAAGAAAACTATATTTTTGTATTAATTCAAGATAGTTGTTTAATTTCTTTTTCAGTTTTCATTGACTGAAAAACAATTTTTTTTAATTTTATTTATTTTTAAACTTTGAGCCAGAAATTATTTTTGACAAGTCTTTGTTGATTTTTAATTTCCAGTGTGTTACAACTACCTTTAAAAACTTTCATTGGGATATTTTTTTATATGAGGGCTTTGTCAAATGTAATAACTATACATGTGATTATTTGATATCAGCAATTTTTAGTTAATTGATATTAGGCAACAGTAATTATTGTAATTCTAGTTATATTATAAATATATGAAATGAAAATAAGTTTAAATAAAAAATATCATTACACCTGGAATAAAAACTTGAAACTTAGTTTGCTCATCCCCATGTTCTACACATAAAATTTGATCCAGCCTTCAATATTTGTGTTCCAAAAATTCTGTTAGAAAGCACTTGCTCTTTGAATTGACCAAGAGCAAGATTGTTTTGCTTGTTGCCTTTTTTGTTTTTATGCAAAAATCTGTCTCCTTTGTTTTGTAGAGTCTGAAACTAGATAATTGTTGTCAATGTGTTTTTCTTAGAATTTTATTTCATGTTAATACATGCTGAAGTGTCATGACATAGTGGAAGTTTTAACTTAGTCTCTCCTTACTAAGTGACAGCCCAAAAGAGTTTTATTATTTTAAGAAGATTTGAATAGATTGCTGCTCTAGCCAATCACATCTTGGCATAAAAAATATATTCTAATCAATTGGTTTTTGTTGCATCTAGCCTTCTCTGGATCCACTTTGCTCTTATAGAGAGTAACAAAATTGACAGTATTTCTGTCAAGAACAACTCACACTAGCATGGATGTATGATTGCATTTATCATGTTTAAACACAGATTTTTACATCAACTTGTTCACATTGACTGACCTGCAATTAATTTTGCCATTTTATACATGCTGACCAACTTCTGATTGAACACTTACTATCTGATTTCAAAGATCTGTGCAAATGACATATGCTTCATTGTGACTTAATATATGAAACTGTTTACAGTAATTGTAACTTAGATTTTACTATTGCAATATATTGCGATAGTAAAATTTTTATATAATCTTTATTTTCCAGTACACTTGATCAATAATCTTGAAAAACATTTACCACAATTTTATCTTCATAAAGCATTGACCATAAGAATGAAGCAAAACAAAAATGTGCAAAACTATTTGGAAAGGAATGCAGGAGATACTTTTATCTGTAGTTATGTAATTTTGTGTTTGTGTTGGTGAAATGTAAACAGGACAGCAAACTCAGTAGTAGGGCAAGAACTTGTAATGAGAATTATGTAGGATCTTTTTTAATTGGGAACATGAAAAGACCTAAAGCCTTTGAGAAAGACCACAAATTACCAAAGAGAACAAGGGAAATGTCCATATAAAGCTTAATATAATATCTTTAAAATTATCATTAGATAGGTGAACAATAAAATTAATAAGTTCTTAGTTTGACATAAAACCAAGTTAACAATAGTAACTACTATTTCATTGAACAAGAATAATGAAAATTCATAATGGATCTAAAATGTTTACTGAAAAACTTTGAATGTAAGAAAAGGTTATGATTGATCTTCAACCACTTCCTGGACATCATCCCATAGTAAAATCGTGTGAGGTAGATTCTTTAAAGATAACCCATAATATAAATGAAAATGTATAACTAATTACTTTCATTTATTTTAGATCTGAAAAAAAAAACCTTTATAGACTTGGTTGAAGGTATTGAATAATGTAGAAGCCACAGTTTATGTGTGTCCTGAAAGGAATTCTTCTTAAGCAGTGGGGTGAAATTGTACATTTCAAAAATTTACACCACAATTCTTTACTGATTAGTGCTCTTATGTGCCAAACTAGCTGAGCTCCAGAGATATTTGTTTAAACTCATTTGGAGTCACAGGGTTTCTGTGGCTCATCCTGAGATCTTTTGCTTCAATCCTTCCAAAAGTAGTTTAAGGATACCAAATATCATAATCTGTCAGTATACTTTACACATATTCACAAGAAAATAAGAGCAGTTGCTGGAAGGAATGTGCTAAGAAAGCCTTTTCAGTTTTGTGAAGTGTGTATTCAATAAAGAGACCCACCAAACTGCGTTGAAACAAGAGTTCCTTCTCTCATAAATGCCAACAGGCTTTGATAGACTTTTCTGATATCCAGCCATTTGCCGATAAAAGTATTTTATTGTGTGCTATTAAGTGGAACTACACTAAATGATTTGATCAAAGGGAGTGTATCCCTATATGGTCTTCTCAAGAATGATGTGGCATCTCTCACCTGACTAGTGATCCAAGGTGCATTCTGTGTCAGCATGAGGTATTTTGCAGCAAAACTGGTTGCTTCACCAGAATGCTTCTGTTACATTGAAAGTAGGCTTTCTCAAAATCAATGTGCAGTTGTATGTCTGCAATGCAGACTTATTGAAGGCTACATGGTTTGCAAGCTTCAGGGACTTGGAAGCTGGTTCTGTTTGCCGTAATTTGGGTTCATCACTTGAAAAGAAGAGACTTTGTGTTTATTTGGCGTGATGTGGATGAAATTCTCACCACTATGTTAAGCATCAGCTTAAGATTAGAGTAGAAAAAGAAACTTTTCTTCAGCAAAGAGTGGATGTTTGTAGCATGACTGTTATGTAAGCAGCGCTAACTTGAATTGGTTAGGTGAAAATGGATTGTGAGAAAGACCTGACAGTCCACCCATAGTTAGGACAGAATAATCTTTTGTTCATATAGTTTTAACTTAGCTCAGAAATATATATTTATTGACCCCTTTTTAAATTTTATTTTTATTTAACTTCCCACATTTGGGTTTCTCACTTACTCCTTAGGTGACAGAATGTAAAGCTCTTCAACCATGTACAAATATTCTGTTTGTGCATATTTTCTCTCACATCAAGTTTTCAATTGGTTAACTTGCTTTTCTGTTATAGTGAAAGGGAGCATGTATTAACACATTTTTTTGTAAATATATTTCTTAAATGCAACCATGAAAAGTATTCATATAAAAAATAAATATATTGTTAACTGACCACTGTCATCACTCATAGTTGATTTTGATAATATTTCAGTACTTATCCTCAGAATATGAATGGAAGTAAGTTTTGCTGCATGTTCATCAGAGTTCTTCAATGATTGACAAAACATTTAATCTAGATATGTGGCAATGTAACATAAATTATTTCATCCCAAATCTATGAACTGATGGATGATTGTTATGCTACCCCACACTTCTTTATAATACTTGTAAAATCAGTAAGTTAGTGAAATTATGACACTTCCACCCCACACTGCTGTGGGCTCCACACAATTCACTCTTTTCCATGTATTTTTGTTATTTGAAGATGGTTTGTTGATATCAGTTAAAGCTGCAATTCGATTGGGTGACATCACATGAAGAATTAACTGAGAAATTTACATCACAACTAAGGAAAAAGTTGTTTATTTCCCTGTCAGCTATCTGTTTGGTTTTTTAACTGTCCCTGGAGAGATTTTTGTGACTACTTTGATTTAAGATGTCTATAGCTAGTTTGACTCATGAGACTG
Source organism: Acanthosepion pharaonis (assembly GCA_903632075.3). NCBI lineage: Eukaryota > Metazoa > Mollusca > Cephalopoda > Sepiida > Sepiidae > Acanthosepion > Acanthosepion pharaonis. Next base: position 140,725 of record CAHIKZ030002792.1, read on the forward strand.
ATGACAACAGCTTCACAGTAACTGAGAATCAAAGTTTGTGTAACATGTGACTTCCACAATAGCTGAGTAACAAGACTTGGCTAAATAAAGAATCCCAAGATGCCATGAAAGAGATTGATTAGCTAATTTTTTAATTAATGATATTCTAAAAGTGCCTTCTCTGTCATTGTAGTGAGTATTTAAGATCAAGGAAGGCTCTTTTAACAATTGTAACTCTTTCAAAAAATTATTTTCTCATTTAGGTGTTAACTAATCCACTGTGTATGTGACGTTCCCAATCATCTCTGGAAAAAAAATACTTCTCACTGAAAACACCTTTTAATTTGTTCCTTGTTACTAGTACTGCTCTTATAAATGCAATATCACAATATACATCCACTTGCCATTACTTGTTTCAGTTGCCAGAGACCTTTAACAAGAAATATGTAAATCAGTAACAGCAAAAGAGTGTGCAATTCATGTTATAGATCCTGGACTATAGAACATTAAGAATACAGTGGATTACTGGATTCATAGAGGGCTGACATCATGTTAGAATCACGATTGTAACTTTTCAAATTTGCAACATATCAAAGGAAGAGAAGTAAAGACTATGTATTTGTCAAAAATAGCTTCAAACGTAAACTACATAATGATAACTGTGTAAAATGCAAATGACTGCTCGTTATTCTAAAGTTGTTTGTATTAGGTTGTCAAATAAATTTGTTCATTTCTTTATTTAAATCCTATTATTCATCAAGAATTTTAACAAAATAGTCAATAATATAAAATTATAAAAATTGTATAGGAACAATACATCTACAGAAAACAACACTATGTAAAAGTATTTTGCATGTTAATTCAGATAACATTGGAAAAAAAACAAATGCAGTTCTTTGTATATCATTTGTTGTCCAAAACAGCATCTCACTTTGCTACATCAGAATTCAATGACTGGAAACACAATAATCTTGTAGAACATAAAAATACAAATGCATGACTGTGTATTGGATATATAGATTCTTTATTAATCAAACTTTGATGATAGGCATCTCAAAATATATGACTGACAATGCCCTTGTTCCTACTGTCTACAGTAGTGTATGTAAAAATTGTAACGGTTTACTGCCACTCCTGATCTCTTCATAAAAAATGTTTTTTTTTTCTCCTTTGTATAATAGATGTCCTCACAAGTATCCCACAAGATATTAAAAAAATTATCTGCTGATGAATGTATAATGATATTCTGACGGTCAAATTTCACATCATAGGTATTTCAGAAACAGCATAGATGAGGTTATACCTAACTTCACAATTCACTTCCAGTTGCACAAAATACAAGGCAGAGTTTGCTTAGAAAAATACTGGATTTGTGTCACAAACAGAATCACCTTATTTTCAATAGCCATAAATAGTAAAGAGAGGTCTCTGTTGAAGAGTGACTCTTAAAGTAAGTATTATTAGACTCTAGTAAAGGATGAAAAACAAATATCACAATGTGGAGGGAAAACAAACTGAACCACAAAAAAAATAAAAAAATTCTAAGAAACTTAAAGTGACCTTCAAAATTTACTACCCCAATAGTTGTGACACAAGAAATGCAAACTTATTGGGGAGAAAAGGGAATGATATCGTGATTGTAGCTAAAAGGATGAATTTGGGGGTCATGAAGACAGGATGCCTTGTTGAATAAAGTTTGTCTATCAAGAATTAGGATAGAAAAGCAGGGCTTAGCAACATTTATGGTTGGTAGTGGGAGATACTTGTATTAAGATAGTTATTCTGCCACTGCATAAGTGCAGAATTCAAATCGGGAAGAAAGAAAAGTTGACCATATTGAATTTTTCTGAAGACTAGTCGGCAAAACAGTTTTTACAAGAAATGGATACATTTTTTTTATATGTCTAACATAAAAAACCTGTTCAGGATTTTTTATGACCATCATAATCTAAGCCTTGTGCTTTTAACTTTGACTTTTATTTCAGAGGGACATAATATAGATGGTAAAATATTTGAATTTACAATTTCATTGTCATTTCACCTTGTGAAAATATTATCTTTTCAGTGAGTGTGTTAAAATCTTAAGAAAAAGGATTAATGTGACAACAAGGGAAATTTTCAACAAGTTTATGAATTACCAAAAAATTTTCAATTTTTAAGTTTTGACTACTTAAAAGTATGAATTACATATAGATATTGAAATATAGTTTAGACAGACATCACCAAATGTAATATTAATGAATGGTTATGAGTTGCATGTACTTAGAGTAAAGTAAATATATGTATTTGATAAGATTCATTGACATTGGGCAACACCACTATAAGGATTGGTGAGGGAAATTTATTTAATTCAATAATTCTTAACTAGCATTAGTACAGCTAATGCTGAAATAGAATGGTGTGAATGGAGGATTCTATGTTAAGTTTACAATTCAACATTTATACAGAAATATGCAAATAGGAGTCAAGCTGAACGTCTGGGATGAGGAGTTAATGTTCTTGTTGCAGTCTGCTGTCAAGCTTGGCTTCTTCTGCCAACCTTTCAATTTCTTTCTTTTTTAATGGTTCTCATATGGAATTTTTTTTCCTGTGTTAGGCCTATTAGGTCTTTTGAGGAAGCCATTATAACCAAGCCTGTGTGCTGATTCCTTCTGGTGTCTGATTCTTCAGCATTCTTCTCTATTTTGTATCTTAATTATGCATGGATTTGTCACATGGCGTTCTATATTAACAGGCCTCTGTGTAGCGCTGCTACCTCGATAGACTGGAGGCCAGCTGACAATTAGATCATTTTAGTTTCAGTTTGTGCGAACTGCTGCGTATGTTGTTGGCTCGAGAAATTCAAAGGAATCTTTTAATTTTAACTTTGGTTGGAATATCATTTAACTTATTTATTTGAAGTAAGTCTATTTGATTATTTTAGTTTGAGTCCATACATTTATTGTAAAAAGTAAGCTTAAATTTACTCGCACAAAAAGATTTACTTAAGTTTAAAAAGCCTTAACATTTTTAAATTAAAGTTTAATTCATTTTTGGCATTTTCCCTCTTAAAGTTTGTTCAACATTTTTTGATTAAAGTTTAAAGAATTATTTCTTGATAAAATGCAATTCTTTTTGAGAAATTTGTGTTATTTTAAGAAGCAAAACAAAACAACATTTAACAAATTTGAACAATTTAATTTAGTTTCTTCAAAGATGTAAAGAAAACTATTTTTATTATAAAATGAATTAAAAATGTTTGTTTTTTTTTTTTTCATAAATTCAATGTCATTACTTAATTTGATATTTATTTTTGATATCGCTAAAAAAAACATTGTTATGAGTGAAAACATGATGTCAAAGAAATTAAAGTTTAATTTTCTCAAGTTTTTAACCATGATAAAAATTAGCATAAGTCTATTAAAAGTTTAAGTTTGAATAATAAATTTGAATAAAATTTTAATAGAGAAAGGTTCATTAACATTTCTCTATTAAAACTTTATCCAACATTTCCATTAAAAGTAAAAAAAAAACAAAACAAAACAAATGAATTTCTTCGTGCTTTTGTTTCTGAAGTTAAAGAATAAATGATTATTTTTACTACATTAGTTACCAACTGGTGAACTGTAAGTATTTTTTTACTTATTAGAATTAAAGAAAAAAATAACAATAATAAATTTATTACATGCAGTTAATGTCAATATTTTGATTTTTGATTTTTTTTTTTTTTTTTTTTTTTTTTTTTTTTTTAGAACGGTCTCCTTTTTTACGCCTTTTGACTACAAAATTTATTTTACAAGACAAGTATAATAATACCATTTTATTTATCATATTTATTTTATTGTTGTTAAAGGACAAAATGCATTATTTTTACTTTTAATTGTTTTGCTTTAAGGTAAAAAAAAGTTATATATATTCCTATTTATATAGTTTAAAGCGTATTAAAATAACTAAACTAAAGGAAAGGCTACTTATGAATGTTTTTAAATTTAATATAAAGTTTTAAAGTAAACAACATTGGCCTTCAAATTTTGATAACATAAAAGTTAATGGAAAAATACGTCCAAAAAATCCACCATCTGTATGGCCAGGTGTGCCAAGTAGTCAGATACCAACACCCTCAGCTGTTCAAAGGAATATAAAAAAAACCTCCAGTACTGTTAGAAATCAAATTGCTGATGAACTTAATGCTTTTTTAGAATTAGATAAAATTATACAAATTTGAAAGAAAGTCTGCTTAACAACAAAAAAGACTTTCTTTATATGTCCAGTTGTAGCATTTTTGGATGAAAATATTTTAACTGTTCAATTATCAAAATCTATTGATGGTATTCCTCTCTTTATGTTGAAAATTTATAACAATTTGCACTTTGAAACATTTCATTATGGAGTTAAGTGTTATATTAGCAGCCTGTCCAAACATCATATAAATACAGTTGATACTTGGTCAAAACTGGAAGAAATCATCTGATATTTAAATTCTATGGCTTTTGATCACAAGAAAAATATCCTGAGTCAACAACTTTTAGCAATGGCTCCCAAAATGGTTGGAATAAAATACAGCTCAGATATAGTTGTGCATGCTTTTGGGTACTATGCAAGATCACGGACATTGTATAATGAATTAAGATGTTGCTATATCATGGCAAACAACTATTTGGTAAATCAGTTGACACTCCATCTGTACTTGCTCAAACAGTACTTGGTATAATGTTGATATGTCTCAATGGGGGTCCAAATTTTCTTACAAAATTGATTCCAATTTCAAAATTAACATCTGCCTTTTTATTTGAACAAATTGAGTTAACAGTCAAGCCATCACATCTGTACCAGCTGATGTAAAGGCTTTTATATGTGATGGCAACTCGTGAAATCAAGCTTTTTTAAATTATATCCTACACTTCCTGAAAAAACCTTGGTTAACTGAAGATAATAAACATTTGCTTTTTGATTATGGTCATCTGTTGAAAAATATTCGCAATTTGTGGCTGACAAAAAAAACAGGAGAACTAATCTTTGATGATGATGGAGTAAGTTGAGTTGCAAAATGGACACATCTTAAACAGTTATATCGTTTTGAATCTGAAAGACTAGTCAAACTTTCAGATTTAAATGAAATTTCCATTGCTCCAAAGCCAATAGAAAGACAACGGGTTTCTACTTGCCTCAGAGTGTTTTTGAAAAAACATATAATGCACTTCTCACTCAGTCTGAAATAGGTGCAGGTAAGAATGATACTGCCCTCTTCATAAACAAGGTTTTGACATGGTGGAAAATTTTAAATGTTAAATGCCTTCAAATTGATAAATTACATAATGATCCTCTACAAGCTGAAATCAAATCTCCAAATGATACCTGACTTGATTTTATCATTGAATTTGGTAAATGGTCTTAATATGGCTGGCAGTCAAGGTAATCGAAAAAACAATTATCCCAAAACACTGCTACTGCCATACATCATATTTGCAATGGAATTGTTAGTCTATAAAAACACCTTTTAGCTACAAGTCATAAATATGTACTACTTGGGCAATTTTCAACTGATCCATTAGAAAAGAATTTGGTAAACTTTGCCAAGGATCAGGTGGCACCTATTTTATAAATGTTCAACAATGTATTGAAAAGCTGCATATTAAGCAGACATCTTTACTTTTAAATCAAAATGTAAATATTGATGAATTTGATGTTAATCCAGATCACCAATGTGCATCTTGTGATTATAAACTTTGTGAGGAAGGTTCAGAAATATTTGACAATCTGGAAAATTTAGAACCATCTCTTTCCAATGAAATAAAAATGGCTCTTGTGTACATAGCTGGATATATTACAAGAAATAATAATCAACCCAGTGAATGTGAAACCCATTTTTATTATGAAAAGTATGGAAAATATACCAATTTAATTGACCGTGGAAAACTAAAAGTTCCTTTCTGACCACACTTGTCAATGGTTATTTTTTTGTTTCATCCTTTTCCATACAATAAAGGAAAAGGTTTGCTATAAATCATTAAGTAACATTTTTATGCTTATTTCTGAGTTTCATTTTTTCAACATGGAGAAAAAGCATGCTTCTATTTTTGCAAATATAGTTTTGAAAAAATTTTTTGCAAACATGGCACACCCTAGATCAGAAAAAAAGAACCAGCTCTAAAAGTTTTGAAACTTTTCCTAGAAGGATTTTCTTTTATTTGTCTATATTTCTGTGATGATTGATTGTTATATACACACTTGGTTGATGTCTTCCGCCTTCTTGGGTTCTGTTTGTCAAACACAGTAACTGTAATGTAAATTTAAACCAAAGTCTTTATTCACTCACAGGGAATAGATTGAATAAAGGATTCAGTGACACCTGTAAATAATATAAATTTCTGATTCAATATATCTTTTACCAGAAATCATAATTACCCCTTTGTGTTGTTTAATAATTATCAGTGTTCATAGCAAAAATACATATTTTCATTTATTTATCTTTCAACACATCCTATTATCCTCAGGTGTGAATAAAAATGTTATTCTAAGTATTTCATAAAGTGGTTGACTTCATTTTCTTCTAAAATTTCTGAAAATCCTACATTTTTCAATAGGCCTCCAGTTCTGGCTCTCAGTTGCACCATGACTTGGCCTGGAGTATAGAACGCCATGATTTGTCATCAATATTTTCCCACCATACATGATCAACCATGTCTGATTTCTGCTGAGTCACAGAAAACACAGAAAACAAAAATGGAAGACCCGAGTAGACATGTTGCACTGATGAATTGGCACCAGTGAGGAGACTTAGAGGTCTGACCAAAAAATCTTGAGACTGTTGCTATGGTAATGGAACTAAAGTATGCAGAGTGAAGCCACTTGACATAGATTGACTGAACTCTATTGAGTATGCACACTAATTTATAATGTTCTTGCTCACTTCTGTTGTTATAGTAGTGCTTGAATTTGTGGCAAGTGTAGTTGTCTCACCACACTACAGAAATCTTTTTGAAAACTGTCATAAAAGATAGTGAACTATGGCTCTCCGGCTATGACCCAGAAGCCAAGGCTCATTCTTTGCAGTAGAAGACCCCCAATCTCTCCGATGCCAAAGAAAGCATGAATGAGTCAAAGCAATATGAAGAGTGTTGACAGTTTTTTTCAACTACAAGTCTACTATTCATCATGAGTATGTGTCATGTGACACATTTCTTTCCATTTGAAATGTGCATAAATTATAATGAAGTCATGGGTAGATAAGTTTTGCAGTGCTACAAGTGCTCCTCAAAAACATGTTTTTAAAAACTTTCCACTTAAGGTCAAATGTATGAAAATGTAGAAGTGCACATAACCTGAACAAATTTCTGCACCTGAAACTGAAAACCAAAATGTATAAACAGTATACAAACTAAGTAAACTAAAAGTTTTCATTCACAAGTGACAAAAAAAAATTCTTGGTTAGTTCAAGTCAGGTAGCAATACTATAAAGATGGATACCTTCACTAATTCACTGAAAAAGAGCATGCCATAATCAAAAAAATACCCCAAACTTGATAAAAACAGTTTTATCATCAAAATCTTTTTTATTATTAAGAGGAAAGACCAAAGTATTTTTTATTATTTAATTATATTTTTTAATCCTTTTTAGCATGTTTTGAAATTTTTGTTAAAAATTTTGTTATTCTTGTGTTGGTTGAGGGTTACAAAAATAGGAAATTTTAGCATCTATTTTTGTGATAAAAAAACTGATTTGGAATTTCTTGCAAAAATCAAATTGTCAGGAGTTATTCACAAATGAATGAAATTATTTTAGAAACTTTTTTTTTTTTTTAGAAAATCTTGGTAAAATATTTTTTTACATCTGTTACCCTCCACTTATTTAATTTTAAGAAATTTAGAGAAATTAAATTTTGATCCCCTATAATGTTTATCTTAGAAAAGCGTTTAATTGCTTTTATGAATAGGATTTATTATTGTCTTAAAAAGAATTTGCTGAATAATAAATTTTCACAAGAATTGTTTTCACTTTTTTTAATTTTAATTAAAATAATAATTAAGTTTCAAATCTTTTAAAATGTTATTGATTTCACCCTTTTTAAGTGATTTTATTAAAAGCTATATTTACTAATCATAAATTGAAAAGCTTAGTACAATTCATCAAACACCAATAACTTAAAAGAATTTTGAGTTTTTTGCATGTATATAAACATGCTGATTTTTGTAGATACAGTCATCCATACATGACATTATCAGAAAATAAGAGAGATAATTATAGTAAATTTAAAACCAAAGTCTCTAAAATTCAATAAAACATTAGATTACAGAGAAATTTTTAAGATTCATAAAGTACATAAAAATTATATAAAAAAAGGTGCTCACATTATATTCTTCAATTATTTTTTACAGATATAACCACCGTAGAAAACCGTTAAATAAACATCTGTTGTCAACATCTTAAATAAACAGCTACTGCCATGTTTAAAAATGAATTTCTGTGATATTTTAATCTTAAATTAAATAATATTTGTTTTAAACCAGCTGATATTTCTCAAATAAAGTTTCAGAAAAGTATATTTTATTTTTGAAAGATTTTTTAATAAACAGAATTAATTTGTGATGAAAGATCACTAAAATAGGCACTAAAATAAACCATTTTCAAAATGAAAACTACTTTCAGTCAATTAAAATTAGTTTTGAAATAGGGCAAAGTATTTTGCTTATTGGAAATATTAATTTTAATCTATTAGCTTGAAATTAAAACTAAAATAAAAGCTTCAAGATTTTTCATTTTTTTTAAATTCATTAGGTATTATGAATTTGTAGAGGTACCTATATAAAAAGAACTGTCTGTGGAGTCTGGAAGAAAAATTGTCCAGTGTGATGCTTTTTCACCATCTCAGTAGACGAACATATCATCATTTACAACTGTACAAAGTCTCAGAAGGACTAAGGAAAGATTCTCCAGTCAATTAAGCTGATTAAACATTGCTTTCATGGCCAACTTCAAATTACAGTGGAATCTTTCCATTATTCTATTTACTTCAAGATGAAAAGCAGTGGTTCGGATTGTCTTACTACTCAAAAGTTTATAATTGACAGAATAAATTCTGTCTGTTGTAATGGTAGCTAAAATGTAGGAAATTTAGTACCTCCCCCCCAAAAAAACTGAGTTGTAGCTTGATGAACAAAGTGAGAAAAGTTTGAAATAGATGACACTTATTTCAATGGAGTTCATATTCTGCTTGTATTAGCTGCATGTCCTTGCATTATTCAGGTTAGCTTGTGGCCGGCATGCTTGTTTTTGAGTGGGGCTCAAGACATCTCTTTCATTTCCATATTCTTGGCATCTCAAGTTCTGATTCAAAATTTGTTTTGCACCTAATTTTGTGTTATGCCCATTATCAGTTTATAATAGACTCTTCTTATCAGCAGGAGCCAACTACCAAAGGGAGATTGCCTATATTTTTTATACTCTCCCAACACATGGGCAAACATGCAATTCAGAGTTATATTGCATGTTGCCAGTAATACAGTTCATATGATCATAATACAGTTCTTTTTTATACAATAGTCATTTCATTTATTAATACAATGTTGGTTACATAAACAGATCATTTTCATCAATTCAACAGATCAAAGAGAAATCGATACCCACAACCTGCTCGTGCAAGCATGACAGTTGGTGTTTACTTGACAATTAACTCTTTAGAGCTATTCAATAAGAATAACTTCACTGTATATGATATGACAGTCCTTGATATATTACTATTGATATCCTCCGGCATTATTATGGCCAATTATTAGTGTATGCATGTATGAGTATCTTCCTTACCCATTTTTTGAACACTTGTAAATTAGTTAATTCAAATTATGCCCCCTTCAGTGGTTAGGTATAGATTTATAGCTTATGTGCTATTATGTATACCATTACATTTATTGTTTAATAAAATGTTATTTTCTACCCTTGTTATGGTATTTCAAGTATTAGTTATACCAATTAAAAAATAACATTACTCATTCTTTTGTCATTTGTATTTATTTTCATGACACTACATTTTATTATTTATATGTTGCATAGTTTAATTGTATTGTCCCGATTTATGAGTGTGTGCATGATTAAAAAAGGATACTTTGTGGTTACTTCAGTTGAACCATATAATCTTTCTATAGTTGCCTGTTATCATTAGATGGATCAAATGTTCAAGGGTAGTTTGAAGTGCACTTTGGTTGGTACTTCTTTTGAGAAGTGTTTTCTTAGTCCAACCAGAATTATTATTTGGTCTATGCCCTGTTGATGTTGTTCATACATCTTACTGGATCATTTCTTTAAAGTATTGGTAAGCTTCAGCCGTGCCAATAATTACACTGCAGTAAAAAGTTCTGTTGTGTTGAATTCTTCAGTGGACTGCATATAAACAGTTTAATGTCTTATCAAGGTACCCCATCAGTTACTACCACTCCAGCTCAGAATGGGCCTGGGAGTAATGACAACCAGGGGATGACTCCACACTCCCCAAGTCCCACAAGCAGGGCCTCATCACTAGATTAATTTTAAGCAGGACAGAATTGGTGTATGAATAGAAGCAGTTTAAAGCCATATACACAACTGGACTGAAGTATAAATGGACATGGATGCAGTTTAAAGTCTTACCCAGGAGAGGACTGATCAGGACTTTGTAGATGAATTCCAGATCAGATCCTTGGCTCAAAAGTACTGATGAACAGGAAAACTGTCTGTCGTTGACAATACTGGTTAAGTTTTCCATCTATAAACAGTAGGTCTTGCATTATTTCAAGTAATACTTTACATTTTGTGAATATGTAGTATTTTAATTTAATACTTGTGTTCTGAAGTAAATCTTTATTTATTCATAACTATTGTTATCACTAAAATTGCAGTTTAAAGCCTTGATCATGGAATGGACTTTTGACCATTCTTAGGATTAACTAAATTCAGCCATTATCATTTTCATTACCATGGATTTGATTTAATATCTTGAAAGTGACCAAGAAATGGATGTGGTTTAAAGTCTTACCCAGGACAGGACTAAATCATAAATGTCTGGATGGACTGATGGATGCAGTCTTACCTAGGACTAAATTTGGCCAGGATGGTCATAAAACCATTAACCCCATTCATTTTTAAGCCCGGCTTAGATCTATACTCAGCCGAAATGGATGCACCCTTTGAGGATTTTCCTACTCAGTTGTCAAAGTTCAACTGATCTACAAATTTTTTCTAAGGGACTAGTCTTTTTAATTTTTCCAAAAGATTAAATGGACAAATATAAAGCTCATATTGAATAACTCATTTTCAGTTTAAAAGTCTTCAGAGACTAGGAATGGAATCCAAATGGTTAGATGGATAGATGGATGCAGTTTAAAGTTTTTACCCAGGACTATAGTGTTCAGAATGTGTCAAGGAGAGTTCCATTGGAAAACAGATGTTGTATGTTATGATTCTCATAGGATGCATCTCCTTTAGCTATGTGTACGAAATCTACATTTCCATCATTTACACACAAAAGTTCAAACACTCTGGCAAGTTTCCAGAATGGTCTAGCTTTTGCAGGATATTTAATTAATACTATATCATCATATTTTATCATTAAAATCTATATCATGTAGATCCTTACAACTTTCTAAACTCAAGAGATATTCTTCATTCCATAATTCTTTGAAGTTAGTTAACAATTTCTCCCTTTCAGTAAGAGTATCTAGTAACTGAGATCTGGAAGTAGATTCAATATCAGGATATCTGCCAAAATCAGCTTTCACAGAAATTTCTTCATTAACATTAGGATGTAAAAAGGCATTGGGTGTTAATGGTAATAGTTTAGTATCAGATGTAAACTGATATGTTAGCGTTTTGGACTTTATAGCTACTTGTTCATCAGATTTGAAGACTGGTCTATGAGAAATCCAAATATATTTTAAAAAGTCTTGTGAGGAGATTTCACTTTTTCTATGATCCCTTCAATCTCTTGTTGCTGAATAATATCATTGTAAACAGTAGCCAATTTTTCCTTGTAAAGAATATATAGTTTTATCATTGCACTTTCAAGGTAACTTGATTAGGATGGCACTGATTTGATTCTGTTTTAATGCCAGGATAATTCCACTAAATATGAATTGTCTTTGAATTCTATTATTTTTTTTTTTTGAATTTAGCTATTTTGCTTTTGTTGTAATCTCTGATATGTTCATCTTCATTGAAGAATGATGTGCATGAATCCACAGCAAATATTTTCTCTAAGTTCTGTTTGACATTGGATTATTCAAAGGCTTCGGGGAATATTTTAGGATATGTGGACTTTGGTTTCAATACAAATTTTTCTTTTTGTTCGGGATATGAAGAATGTCCAAAAATTATAGTTTGGTAGTTGTAGTGAATGTTGGAACCCTTAGGTCCTACTGGAGTAACTTGATGTCTATATAGAAAATTTAGACTGTTCCCAAAAGGAGCAATTCCATTCAGCATTTTCCACACCAAGCCATTCATGTATTTAACAATTTTGGTATCTTTCATATGTTGGAAAATGTCCACTCCCAGAATTCATTGAATGTTTATTTGATCATTATGAGAAAAGACTAATTTATAATTTAATCTAATCAAATTCATTATCACTTGTCTGAAATCATTGAACTTGAATTGAATATCAAACTTATCGTCCAAAAAAATGGGAATAAGAAGTGGTTTCACTTTGCCTATATTTATGCCTAAATTTATGCCTAAAATGACTTTGTTCAGTTTTTTATTGGAATTACTTGTATAAGTTTTTACTTAGTATTTGCCAGGAGTTATACTCATGTCAGGACATTTTAACCTTTTTAATATTCATTTAGAGAAATATGACCGCTGGTTACATGTGTCCAATAAGCAGTTCAGAGGGACTTTCTTGACACCCCAATATAACATGATTTCTACAACAGGCAGCATTAATCTGTTTTCTTCATTTGTATTGGCACCTACATGAGTAAAAAAAGAGATATCCCCTTCTTACAATTATATCATAGTGACATTATATGTCATTTAGGTGGACATTGTTTACAGGAAAGGAATAATTTATTCTGAAGTCCAGGGCAATCTTCAGACTTTGCCTGTTACTGGAGCATCTAATACATAAATTTAAATATCTGCATCAAGCAGTTTGGGACTCAAAGGTATATTTTGTACACCTCCCCCATGATGCACAAAATTTACATGGTGTCCCATTAGAGCTAATGGCAAAATTCTGTAATGCTGCACCATTATTTTCCTTTTCATCAGAATTATTATCTTTAGTATCTTTTATATACATGGAAGGGCCTCTTATTCTTTGCTAATGTGTGGATGGCTTCATTATAATTTTCAAATACATCGTTTGAGGAAGGGTAACTGCTATCTACCTGTGAATGATTTCCCACCTAAAATTATGAGATAGCTTATCAAATACGATGTGGCTTACAGAGGAGTCTTCCTCAAAAAATTCATATCATACGAGGTTCTCAACTTGGACAAATCAGCCCTCACTTTGGCAAGATAATGTTTAACAGTCACAAAATCAGGGTCGTATTTGTGAGAACTGGTTATTATTTGTTTGAAGATCTCATGAATTATAGTTTTTAAAAGGCATATACAAAAATTATTTCATCAACAAACTTATAGCCACTCGTAATTGCCTTCTTCTAAGGTAACATTTAATATTAACTGTAGGTCATAACCAGCTAAATAACTCTTTAAAATGGCCAGCTTTGTTGTTAGAATTGATGGAATTAGTACAATTATTACACTATGTTATAAAATTCTTAAATTCATATTTAGACAGATTGACGCTGCTAAAAGTAGCAGACTGTAATTTGGAAGTTGAGATCATTGAATGGCAGTTACATTTGGAACCAGGGAAATGCTTGTTTCTTGAACAGAATCCTCAATATCAGCAAGTTGATTACTAATACTGCCTAGAAATCCAAATTTGTTCCTTTGTTCAGACACAAAACCACTTTCCCCTAAATCCAAGTTGGCTTTGATTTTACCATCCAAAGTTCGAATTTCTCCCTTTTTGATGATGGCTTCTTCCTCTTTAAAATTTTTCCCTTTAAGTTTTTATTTTGCTCCAGCAATTCCAAACTTAATATTATTTTTTTAAAATGCTCTTAGAGTCACTAGGGGTCTTCTTAACTCTTTTTAATTCCTTGTAGTTATTCATCATGAAATAATCAATGTATTAACTATTAACATTATTTTTTTTTAAATTGTATTTTGGACTCCACTTGTCCATAATTATTCCACTGAACGGGGAAAACAAAAATTATTTTAATTATGTTCTTGGACACACGTGTCCATAATAATCTCACTGAATTGTGAAGGCAAAAACTTACCGTGGTAAATTTGCTTTTTAAGCCCCGCACAGAAAATCTATTTAAAATTTTCCAAATCGTCATAAATGCCCGTCTGAACTAGAAAATAACGACCAAATTTTGATAAAAGCTACCGTTTTGTAGTTATCGACAATAAAAATTCGGACTCAGGCGCATTCATTCGTCCGCCATTACGGACCTTGTTTAACTACATTCACTGCAGAACACTTTGCTCGCGGTAGCGGCCTTTTTACTGCTCTTACACGCGTAAATTACTGCGCACTGTCGGAAAGCAATGGCAAGTGATAAATAAAGCTTTCCTTTTAAATAAATAAAAAAAAAATTAAATAAGAAAATAAAGCTTTTTTTTTTAAATTAAAAATAAAACAATAATTAAAAATAAATTTTACATTAAAAATAAAAAAATAATAATTAATGCACAAACTTTGCATGAACTTTGAAAAGAGACTAAAAAAACACTAACCCCTACCCCTGACTCCTAACCCTAAACCCTAACCGTTAGGGTTAGGGTTACCCTCTTTGAAAAGAGCATGATTACTAATCCTAAACCCTAACGCTAGGGGTTAGGGTTAGCCTAAACCTAACAGGGTTAGGGCTTGAGGGTAGGGGTTAGGGTTAGTAATCATGCTCTCTTCAAACTTCGTGCAAAATTTGCGTATTAATTATCATTTGTTTTATTTTTAATTTAATTTTTATTTTATTACTCAATTTGTTTTTTTTTATTTTAATTATATATATTATATTTTTGGACATACGTGTCCAGCATCAATCTGTAGCGGCCGACAGAGGTGTTGTTACATAAAATAAAAAAATATAAGGAATATATAGGAAGATATTGGCATCAAAAACTGAATTACAACAAAAGGCAGAGTTCTTAATAAACAGGTCAAAGTTTTATTATTGGCAAATAACCAAAAACTTAATTACAAATATGTCCATTTGTTTATTTGTACGAACTGAAAGGAGTCACCACCTGGTAAGGGATGAAATATTAAAAGCGCATAAAAAATGTTCCAAATGTAGTTAATTTAATAATCTTGAAAAGGAGCGAGGTAACCACAAGCAAGTGGTAAGTCTTTGGGAATGATAGTGCTTGACGAAAGGATAAGTTAAACTCAAATGAAATCACTTGAATAAAGTGATTTGGGATTAGTAAGTAAAATCAAAATATGGCGGCGTACTGAAAGAAGATGTCACACATGATATTTCGTTACATAAATCCAGAAATTGGCGGGAAACCAAATCCACAATGCCGTTTTGCTAAGCAGAATTCATTATGGCGACGTGATGATGAAAAAGAACGTCGAAATGTGGTGTGGTTACTAAGTAACCAAACATGATAGCATTATCCATTATGATGGTGTTTCTGCGAGCATATGTTAAAAGAATTAAAAACAATGAATAAATTAACAAAGCAACAAGATTTAAGTTGCTCAATGGAAATGACAGGTCAGTGCTTAGTCAAAGCTGGTCATGGCCTGTCCTAGCTGGTCCAGGCCGGAGCCAGTCCAAACTAGTCGTAGCCATGATCGAATCTCAGCCAAAGGCCGAGAAACGATCCAAATTTGTCAAAACTCGCCGAAATTCGTCGAGAGAGGATATTTACTTGACTCCGCACAGGGTCATGATGTGACACAAGGTAGGTTTAACGTGGGAGACCCGAGTGTTTCTACTCAAGGGCCACTGGTCCAAAACTGGTCATAGCATGTCCAAGCTGGTCAGAGCTTAGTCAAAGCTGGTCATGGCTTGTCTTAGCTAGTCGAGGCCGAAGCCAGTCCAAACTAGTCGTAGCCGTGATCGAATCTCAGCCAAAGGCAGAGAAACGAAATTCGTCGTGAGAGGATATTTACTTGACTCCCACAGGGTCAGGATATGACACAAGGTCGGTTTAACGCGGGAGACCCGAGTGTTTCCACACAAAGGGCCAAAAGGTCCAAAACTGGTCTTAGCATGTCCAAGCTGGTCAGAGGCTGGTCAGCGCTGGTAGGTGCACTGCTAGGTCATAGTGGGCCAGCAAATCTGCTCCGAGTATTGACGTTTTTACGTCTGTCCAGGTAAAATCACGCCGCATGCCGATGTTAAGAGTCAGTGTCTTGGTACCATATGTCTCGATCGTCGAGCCGTTTGCTGCCTGGAGCTTATACAGGGCCGCCTTTCGGTCTTGCTGTTCTCGGGGGGGTATCACGCTAATTACTGCTCCTGTGTCCACTAAAAACTTTATGTGGTTTCGTCGGTCCCATACGTAGAAAAGGCGGCTTCGTACGTTTTTACAGGCGGGTTCTGCCGCTCCTACCCGCCGGCAGTTTAGTTTTCCGACTTAGTTTTGGAGCTGTATTTGCAGGGTGCCGAGCAATGTCTTGCCCTGGTGCCGAATCTGTGGTGGTACCAGCATAATTCCGGGTCTACTCGTCGATCCCTGCTGGTACTCCGTACTCTCTGTCGCCAACCGCCAGTCGCCGGCCTCGAGCCTCTTGATTTGCGGGAAAGGAGCATTCGTATATCCTGCAGCTGATGTTGCAGGTCAGCTACTGCCTTTTCCAGATCTTTATCTTTGGCTGGTGTGTCGTCTGGGCGCTGCACGGCACACATTCCTTGGTCCAGTTTTGTTGCGATGCGGTTGGCGGAGTTTGCTAACTGGTCTAATGGAGTATTGTCAGCGATTGGCGCCAGTATCTGCGTTATTGTGGTGGGTAACTTGTCCATCCACTGTTCGCGCAAGATCGATTAGGCCATCGAATGTTTTCCTAGTCGGCTCCTCATGAAGCGTAGGTATGACAGTCGTGCAGGATCGCAGCTTGGTAGTTCTAATAAAAGGACTTTCGTAATAACGTGGCTAGAATAGTCCTGAAATCTCAAATCATGTAACCGGGTGTAGTCCGGAAAAACGACTAGTGCATATCATGTAACCGAGTGTAGTCCTGAAAAGGACTAGTGCATAACATGTAGCCAGGTGATGCTGCTGATACTGAAGTTGGGTCGGCCCGCTGCTGCTGCTGCTGAAGTTGGGTCGGCCTGTTGCTGCTGCTGCTGCTGAAGTTGGGTCGGTCTGCTGCTGCTACTGAAGCTGCGTCGGCGCGCTGCTGCTGAATCTGGGTCGGCCCGCTGCTGCTGCAGAATCTGGGTCGGCCCGCTGCTGCTGCTGCTGAAGCTGGGTCGGCCCGCTGCTACTGCTGCTGAAGCTGGGCCGGCCCGCTGATGCTGCTGATAGTACTGCTGATGCTGCTGCTGAAGCAGGGTCGGCCCGCTGATGCTGCTGCTATTGCTGCTGAAGCTGGGTCGGCCCGCTGATGATGCTGCTGCTGCTGAAGCTAGGTCAGCCCGCTGCTACTGCTGCTGCTGAAGCTGGGCCGGCCCGTTGATGCTGCTGGTTCGGCCTGCTGCTTCTGCTGAAGATGGGACGGGCCGCTGCTGCTGCTGCTAAAGCTGGGTCGGCCCGCGCAATGCTGCTGCTGCTGAAGCTGGGTCGGCCCGCTGCTGCTGCTGCTGAAGCTGGGTCGGCCCGCTAATGTTGCTGCTGCTGCTGAAGCTTGGTCGGCCTGCTGATGCTGCTGCTTCAGCTGGGTCGGCCTGCTGCTGCTTTACTTCAACGAATCCGTCTCTTAATCACTTTGAAATTATTACATGTAATTAACTAATAACTCAACCCCAGAAACAATTATTAAGAGAAGAAAAAAAACAAGAGAAAAAGAAAACTTATTTCTGGAATTACTCCGGAATCCCTTCTACCCAAGTAATTAGCACCTTCATCATAATTCTTTAGCACTGTTGATTACTAAATCCACCTCCTCTCTCTCTCTCTCTATGTCACAATTCCTCCCTTACCCACCTGTCATTTACTAGTAAATGACACGAGATGTCATACCAAAAATAAGACGATAATAGAAACAGGGTCTTTCAGCTGTCCTTGCTGGAAATTCATGGTTCTCCGGCAATCTGGTCTGACTTCAACTGCGAACAATTCTAGAAATAAAAACATGAACAAGAACAGACAAGAAAAAACGAAGTCGAGATATAGTGTTCCGAGTCCTTTTCTGTTTCCTTTCAGAGCCTCTTTATAAAGCACATTGTTGTGCTTTCACTGAATAAGGTTCATTGTTCAGATTTTCACATGCAAAACAAAAAAAGTTTGGTTACTATGAGAATATGTTTTCATTGATCTCACAACTATTGGTATTTCCATCCAGTTCACTACTTGGGATACTCCCATATCCTCACCAACTCATTTGTCTCTTCATTCGTCTACATATATGTAGCGGACCCCTCGAGCGCCCCTGTATCACAAAAGGGTGATGAGGTCACGAGAGGCCCGCTAGCATTTTCGAAGACGTTAAATCTGAAACAACATAGACGACAGAACGAGGATATATAAGATATAAGCTAATTTATTCTAGAAAAGTAATAAAGAAATAAAGGTGGTCGGAACGGTAGAGATGCAGATGTTCCGGTGCAGGCATTGATGGTCGAGGTTGGTTGTTACAGGTGTCGTTACAGGTGATCGCTGCTGGTCATGCAGGTGGTCGCTGCTGGTCGTTGCAGATGATCGCTGTTGTTGATGTTGATGTTTGTCGTTGCAGATGATCGCTGCTGGTCATTGTAGTTTGAGGTTGATGTTGGTCGTTGCCGGGATGCCAACTTGACGTGTTGGGAAAGAAAGAGGAGCTGGCGTTGCGATGTTGTTCGGACATGTCAAAGGTCCAGTGCAGGCGTTACGTGTCTGCTGGTCGAGTCCGATATTAGTAACCTCCCGTAATAATTACTAACGTAGTGTACGAGAAAGGTTATGGACGACGTGCAGGCAGCCAGTAGGGACGGAATGCCGAGAGTCGAACATTGGCAAGGAGCCAGAAGTAAGAGGCGAAAGAGAGAGAGAAGGAAAGTTTCCAACTATCGTCAAGTTGGCAGACAAAAAGAAATGGGAGCGTAACTTAATACACAGCCCGGTGGTCGACGTCCTGGCCACGGAGGCCAGGAGTCTGCATACCGACCGTTTCAGTCGCCGACTCTAAATTTAGCGAGAAGTCACTGTCTTGTGGTAAGGGAGACTAGCAAGAGAATTGGTAAGCTAACAGTAAAGTCTATCTAAAAAATGAGTAGAGCTTAGCTAAAAGAAGACCAAGGCCTAAAAATGCCTAGAAGTATATTACAACTAGATTCGTAATATAACTAAACTGAAAAGGTAACTTGCTAGTCTCTACCTCGGGTTAACAGCGTGTAGGGCGCACAACCGAAAAGTCAAGGTCGAAATGACCTGTTTCTTTTCCGGTTTAAGGAGCCAAAAATTAAACACTCCCTTTTTTTTCAACATTAACACATTGTTTTTTTTCAAAATCTTGTCTTACGAGTGGTCCGGGTCTTCACAACAGGCCTCGTTAGCCTTTTTACGGGTTCCAGTTCTCTCACAGCAGCCGTGGGCTGTTCTCCCACATCGGCTGCAGGTTCTAATGCATCTTGGTCGAGGTAATGCGCACCAATTGGGTTCCCAGCACGCTCCGCACTTCCACTTTCTGCCAGTTCAACTTCCACACTCGACATTCTCACTTGTCTCTTTTTCCACCACCACCAACTCAAAGAAGCCATACCTATAATTAATATAATCCTCACAACAGTTGGCCAGGTTACCATGGTAACCATTTTCTCTCTCCAGTCTGAGTCTTGCCTACCTAGCCTAGTTAATTCTAACTTCAGTCGCCCGAAATCAATCTTATCAACAGGTTTCAGTAACCCCGGCATTTTCCTTAACGAAAACTGAGGGAACTCTTTCGTAATTGTATCCCATAATTCAGCCCATCCAGTTTCATTTGATCCTATCAATTTCAACAACGCCTCATTCCCTTCGAATCTCTCTTCTGCTTGATAGTAGGGGGGTAATGATAGAATCAGCCCGTGTGCACCACAGCCAAGGGGTAAGGCTAAAATGGTCAAGGGAGAATAACTCTCATTGTCGTTTTCACCTCATTCTCGCAGACCTTAGAGAGCTCCATTTCACCCTGAGTGGCCACTGCCCATATCCCGTCTGCGGGTAGCATTACATCAGTCAGTAGCTCTACCTGGCAATGGTCTCTGATTCCTTTCTTATTTTTTCTGAATAAGTCTATCACACACAATTCATGGCTACCTGTTACATAAATGGGACTTGCAGACGCGCAATGGCCAGAGCATCATTCTCGCACCTCTGTGCTTCTTCCCTTGTCAGTAACATAAATTTTGTCCTTGCTATGTTTAGAGCGAGGAATTCTGACTCTACTTTGTACCTAGTCACTGCCTCTAAGCTTGGGGTTGGTTTTGGGTAAGGAAGACACAGATTTAATACCTGGTAAACTTCGAAAGTGCCGTCTCGGTTTAATAGGGGAACTGACACTAGTACTAGCAATTTACTTCTTTCCAACAAGGCACTATAATACTTCCATAACTGTTGAGTGGGGTCCGCCGGCAAACCAAGATGATGGGGGAGTTTGGACTGTATTTCCAGCAGTACCGCCCTTAGTCGTTCTGGGATTATTATACTCGGGGATAGGTGTCCCATAGACAGCATATCCAACTGTGCTCTCACATGTTCTAACAGCACTGTTAACAGATCCCAATTCTCCCTATTATGTTCTGCTAATTTAGCCAGCACATCAGCAAGAGTCTTATGGAATCTCTCCACCTTAGCATTACTCTGGGGATGGTATGGGGAGGTGGTTATGTGTTGAATATTTAGTTCTCCCAACGTCTCCCTCATAACCTGATTCACATTTTCCGAGCCGTTATACGTAACCAACTGTTCGGGAGCCCCATACCTGGGAAATATCTCGCCAAGTATTATCTCTGACACCGTTCGCGCCTTCTTATCAGGTATGGCGAATGCTTCAGGCCAACCTGTCAGCCAATCCACAAAACTTAATATGTAACAATTCCCTCTATCAGTTGGCCCATAAGGGCCTGAAATGTCTAAACTCATTTTCTGAAATAGGTAGTGGGGAATATCTGTTTCTAAAACCGGTGCAGCCTTACTTCCTCTACCCCGCACTTGACACGTTACACATTTCTTTACATAATCCACAACATCATTTAAACAAGTTGGGCCAATAGTAATTCCTCATTATCAACCCATGCGTCTTGTCAATCCCCACGTGTCCTAACTTTCTATGGCACTGATCTAAGATCTCAGACCTCAACTTTTCGGGTATCACCATCTTCAAGCTTACCTCCTCATCTTTCCCTGAAAGGTAATACATCATCCTGCAATACATATTTGGAGGTATTTCCTGCCTTTACCCTTGACCTAATGGCTGTTATGTCACTATCCCCTTGACTTTGCCTAACAATATCTATCCAGTGGGGGTCCGTAATGGTCTCTGTTTCACCCGCCTCCTGATCTCCCCAATTAGGTCTCCCTTCCAACCCGTGTGAGTTAATTACATTGATCTGGAAGGCCTTATCGTCCACACCTGGCTCTAACTTGATGGACTCCGTTTCCAACTGTGTCGGTATTTTCGATAGCAAATCAGCACAGGTGTTATTCCTCCCGGCTAGGTACTCTATTTTACAGTTGTACGCACTTAGCTTCAGCGCCCATTGTTGGATCTTTTTGTTCGTCCATTCTGCCTCTAGCAGGTATTTGAGGGGCTGGTGGTCTGTCTTAATGGTGAATATTGCCTCACTCAAATAATAATCCAAATTCAGCACAGCGTACAGGATGGCAAACGCCTCCCTCTCGATCACCGAACATCTTTGTTGGGTCTCGGAAAGCCGATGAGAAAGGAAATAGATTGGTACCTCTTCAGCCACACCCGGCACGGGTCCATCCTTATCAGGGCATGGTTGCGTGAGTACTGCTCCGATGCACCTATCACTAGCATCAGTGTACAGCACCATGGGCTTACCTAAGTCTGGGTACGCTAACAAGGGCACGGCAGTCAGCTGGTCCTTTAAAGCCTCAAACGCACGCTGGCAATCCTCTGTCCACCTAAACCTGGCGTATTTCTTCGTCAGGGCTATCAGAGGACACGCCAACCGACTAAATGCGGGTCTGAACCTCCTATAATATCCTATGGCCCCTAATCTCCCTTACAGTTTTCGGCGCGGGCATGGCCCTTATTATCTCTACTTTGTCTAGGTCGGTCTTTATCCCGTCCTTATTTATCACGAACCCTAGGTATTTTGTCTCTTAAAAACTGACATTTTGACAGCTTCAGCTTCAAGCCATGCCTCCTTAGGCGGTCGAACACCCGCTGCAGGTGTTCAAAATGCTCCTCAGGCGATTTCGAAAACACCATGATATCGTCTAGATATGCCATGGCAAACGTCTCCATGCCATTCAACGCTATAGACACCCGGGGCCAACCCAAACGGCATAACCCTAAAATTGAAAAGTCCCATGTGACAGGTGAACGCGGTCTTTTCTTGGTCCTCCTTGTTCAGGGCCACCTGCCAATAACCCGATCTCAAATCCAAGGTAGAAAAACACTTAGATTTCCCCAGGAGAGCCAAAATGTCATCAATCAGGGGGAGGGGCACTGCTAACGATTTTGTAATCGCGTTCAGCTGGCGAAAATCCACACAAAACCTGTGCCCTCTATCTTTCTTTTCAACTATCACGATAGAGAGATTTGGATCTCTCAATTATCCCAGAGTCCATCATCTCATTCACTGCCTCCTCTACTAATTTCCTTTTGTGGATTGGGGTTCTATATGGCCTTAACTTGATAGGTGGGGGTGGTCACCGGTGTCTATCCTCATCTCCACTGTCTCTGTCTGTCCTAGCTCCTTATCTGTCATTGCTATTACTTCCCAGTTTCTACTTAGCAAACCCCTTAATTCTCTTCTATAACATTCAGGGACTGTTATGTGCTCGTCCCTTAATTCGCCAATCTTTGTCTTGTTCCGAGACCTATCTTCGTTTCTTATCCTCACCTGTTCGACTTCCCTTACGGGGCAAGCCTGTACTAACTCTTCTCCTCGCTTTATTCTGACGGTTTTATTAGCCGAATTAGTCAGAAGCAGGGGGACGGTCCTTGATCCTTTCACTAATGAACTACACACTGTCACTTCTCCCTCATTATTATCATACCCGTCCGTAGGGGTTACCTGATACAAACCGTCATTCAGGGCTCCCTCTACTATAATTTCGCCTTCCCCAGATACAGTGGTTCTAGGGGCAACTTTATATCTGCCTGGGCTACTACAGGTAGCTGCTCATAATTGTCTTCTCTGGCGGTATCTCTACCCCGTCCAAGGTCAGGGTGGCTGGGTCGAAACGGATCTGGGCCTTGTGCTGTTTTAAGCCAGTCACTCCCCAGAATCAACTCGCCCCACGTCAGGTGCCACATACACTTTCATGATACCTCTAGTCCTTGCTGATTGAAACGGCAGCCATGTCATGCCCTCTATCCTCTTCTTACTGCTATCGGCCTGGCTTATGGATAAATCTACTGTCCTCAACTTTCCCCATCTCCCTGTCTGTAGGTCCTCGAACTAACCAGTGATACTGATGCTCCAGTATCAACCAGGACCCTAACCTTCCTGCCTCCCAGCAAGACATTGCAGGTGAGATCCTCCCCCACCCTTCAGCAAATGGTACACTCGGGCATCCCTTCCATCTTTCCTATTCGCCTCCATTCTGGACCACCGAGAGGCGGGGGCCAGCAACGGGGGTTCCTTATTTCTTCGACGTCCCATTTCTCGTCTGGGGGCCCGTCTGGGGTTTGGATGATAGCGCCCTTCCGCTCTATTCCTCTGTCCCCACATTTCATTCCTATCCCGGCCGGTTCGTCCTGGGGGACTCCCTCCCCTGTGGGGGCAGGCTCGCCTCATGTGACCTGCGCCCCCACAATGCCAGCATCTTCTCCGCTGACAATCGGCCGAAAAATGACCAACCACTCCACACGTCCAGAGGTCTTGCTCGGACCGGGGCCACTCTGCCTCCTACTCCTTCACGGGTGACCCAGCGGCGTTTCCCGGGCTCTTTGCTTTCCTTGTGGGTGGTAACAGCGCGTTAGTTCGCTTAATGTCTAATTTACGGTCCCCTGCCGCCGTACACCATCGAGCTTTGTGCACGTATTCACCACAGGTCGTACAATTGGGTCCCAGAGCCCTGGAGTCTCCTCCCCAATTGGTTGGATAGTCCCGAGCCCTGTGCCCAGCGTATTTACACGTCCAGCACACTATCCCATACCGGCCTAGCGTGGATTTATAGAATCCATACCGCAAGTCCCATTCTTGTTTATTCGGATCTGCCACCAATTCCCAATTTTCCTCTACTTCTTCTTCCGGGTCCCGTGCCCGAACCTGCTCCTTCATTTTCTTTATCTTGGTTCCCCTGGGGGTCCCTGGCTACACTGCCCCTTATTCTGTCCCAAAGTCGTTCACTGTTGCGAGCTGCTTCAATGGCCGTGGCCAGGGTGCTCGGTCTTTCCTTCAGGACGTCACCCCGCAGCTCCCTATCGCTCAACGCATCCATATATATGTCGGCTAACAGGGCCTGTATCGGACCACTGTTTCGGGTCGCCAGCTCCGGGAAAGCCAGTGCCGCTAAGCCCGCTATTCTTTCTCCCAGATCCTCCATGGCTTCCTTATCTCCCTGTCGTAGTATGAACAACTTCCTAACTGCCTCAATGGCCGTCGCTCACTGGCAGACACACCAGGGCAGACTTCAGCTCTGTCCAAGTTAGGGCAGGGTTCTCCCTATATAGCCCTCCGACATATTTGTACACTGGACTGGCCGCTGCTTCGTATGCCAGTAGGACCATCTCCTGGTCCGACAAGCCATACACGAATTGTTTCTTTTGGATCGACAGTATTCCTGCAGCTCTGTTGGGTCGCCCCTAAACGAGGGCAGTCTCATGCCTCCGATCAGTCTGCGGAACCCCATTGTAATTTCGGGAACTTCCGCTTCTCCCTGGTCGTGATATCCGAACCTGCTACACTCATTCTAACGCCCGATCACTACTACCTTCCCCCTATTCAACAAGAGACCACAGAAAAGGAAAACTCGCCTCACACACTATCGACACTTCAACAGCATGCAATGTTGAAGAAATCGAACACAACAACTATACCCTGGCAGACTTGCGTGCGACAAGCGAACCGAGGGCCAAAAAGGTGACTTACCTTTCTCTGCTCTTCGTTTTCTTGTTCTCTCTTTTTCCTCTCCCTCTCTCTCTTTTTTTCTTTTCCCGAGCCTTTCCGACCGATAGTTTGTAACTACAGTCTTTTTGGTCGTACTTAGCTTTCAGTCCTTTATTTTTTTTGTACAGGGATTTGCACCCTTCTCTCTCCACGTCTCTGGCAAATCCACGGGTCGGAATCTTGGCACAAGGCACCAATTCTAACGTAATAACCCTGCCTATTGCAGTTCTGTCTTGTCTCCCCGGTGGTTCTGGCCGAAAAAGAAATCCACCCAATCTTCCTCCGGTGAACTGAAGGAACCACCACTATTCGCCACATTGTGAATTCTTGATCCGAACAGCAGTGTATCGATTTCCCCAGAACGATCCGGTGGGAATGGGAGGAAATGGCTGGGTATTTCGCTGAAAGGAAATCACTATTCATGCAGCTAAAGTTTCTTGTAGCCGCAAACACATGAAAAAGAAAAAAAAAAAGCAACTCCTGTTCCTGTACAAAGGGCCCTATTTAGGCCACTGTTTTTTATGTCTCTACCGAAGAATTTACACGAGTACAAAATGTCGTAACGAGATTCACTCGTTTGGGTCGGAAAGTCAGAGAGAGAGAGAGTAGGAAAATTTCTGCCTAAACAATTTCGGCTGATCTAAGGGAAGTAATTCGTGGATCTTCGTCTGCACCCTACGATATAGCAGTCTGCCTTCTCGCAGCCTTGTTGACGAAATTATCTGGATTCGTACGGGTTCTATTTCGATCTCTTGGCTCGGATCGGTCTTCTTGACACAGGGCAACCAACAGACCAGACCAGCAAATTCCAACAAGCCGCCTCTTCCGCGTTCTGATCATCGAACTCCGAACTCATCTGAAGCGTGCGGGCAGCTTATATAGAGAGAGGCGGAGCTAAACCATCTTTAGGCACCGCCCCCGAATTTTAATATGCAAATCACCTGGACCACCATATGTTTCCGCCTAATCTCCGGATCTCCGCGGGCAACCAGTTTTCAAGAGGTACTAAAATCGGATTCGGATCTCCTGCTGGATCTTCCGCAGACAACGTATACTTAAATTTTACCAAAACCACTTATCCCGTCTGGTTGAATTCCGCTATTCAGACCACCCAAAAATTCAATTTGCCATTTATCACAAACTTTACTTTAACGAATCTGTCTCTTAATCACTTTGGAATTATTACATGTAATTAACTAATAACTCAACCCCAGAAACAATTATTAAGAGAAAAAAAAACTTATTTCTGGAATCACTCCGGAATCCCTTCTACCCAAGTAATTAGCACCTTCATCATAATTCTTTAGCACTGTTGATTACTAAATCCACCTCCCCCTCTCTCTCTCTCTCTCTCTCTCTCTGTGTCACATTATACGGAGTCCGTCAAACACAACACTGTACATATGATTCAGACATCCGGACCTCCTGTTTTTTCAATTTGAATTTCAACAGATGTTAGACCTCGGCATCGTACGACCGTCATCCAGCCCCTTCGCTTCCCCCACTCCATATGGTACCTAAGACACAATCAGGACCGTGGAGACCCTGTGGAGATTTTCGACGTCTTAATGCACAGACTGTGCCGGATAAATACCCTATACCGAACCTAGCAGACTTTACAGTAACGCTTCAAGGGGCTCAGATATTTACGAAGCTCGACTTACGGAAAGCATTTTACCAAGTTCCGATAGCTCCTGAAGACATTCATAAAACTTCAATAACTACACCTTTCGATTTGTACGAGTTTTTTCGAATGCACTTCGAAATACGGAACGCTGCACAATCTTTTTTAGCGGTTAATAGATGAAGCCCTTCGCAGATTACCACATTCGTTCGCGTACATCGACGACCTGTTCATAGCTAGCAAAGACATGAACGAACACATAGATCATGTAACTCAAGTTTTCGAGCGACTCAACCCCTTTGGTCTTAAAATGAATCCTGATAAATGTGTATTTGCAGTACCCAGGCTAGTTTTTCTCGGACATGAGATAGACGGTATTGGCATTACATCCGTTGCCGATAAAGTAAAAGCATTACAGGATTTTCCACTGCCGACAACACTCAACGGTGAAACTCACACTGCATTCAATCAAGCTAAGGACGCCCTAGCGAATTTCACCAAACTTACTTATCTTCAAGAAGACGATAAAACACACTTATCTCTTACGACCGACGTTTCTTCAGAAGCAATCGGAGCTGTATTACATCAGCATACAGGCGAGGTAACTAAGCCACTTACATTTTTCTTTGTGAAACTTACCTCCCCCTCAAAAAATACAGCACTTTTTCACCTATTTATACAACCATGAAACACTTTCGTTATCTTTTGAAAGGACGTATTTTTACCGTTTTTACGGATCACAAACTTCTTATTTACGCTTTACATGCTAAGAGCGACAAATATAACCCTCGTGATTACCGACAGCTGGAGTATATTTCTCAATTCACGACGGATATTCAATACATACAAGGGAATCATAATACTGTTGCTGATACGCTCTCGCGTGCTACTAGTATCAACACGTATACCAAACAATTATTGAATTTTGAAACACTGGTTGGTTGATGAACAACAAAGGGACGACACTCTATCAGACCTAAAGGCAGATACATCATTACGGATTGAGCCACGTCCCATGCCATTCAGCAGTAGGCATTTATTATGTGACACCAGTACAGGTCACCCTCGACCTTTGGTTCCTTCTTCCATGAGAAGATATTTGACCACTTCCATTCACGATTGCATCCTGGACAGTGGATTACAACAAAGTTAATCGGTGAACGTTTCGTATGGCCTAGAATGAGTTCTGACATTTAAACGCTAGACTCAGACTTGTGTCTGATGCCAGCGAACTAAGATACATCGACATGTTAAATCACCCCAGGACTCTTCGCAGAATCTGATGGCCGCTTTCAGCATCTTCATGAGGACTTGGTTGGTCCATTATCCGAAATTCAAGGCTATCAATACATCTTAAGGATAACTGACAGATTCATCTGCTGGCCAGTAGCTATACCTCTTCAGTCCACCATGGGAGAATCTGTTGCTAAGGCAATATTGCAGGAATGGATTTCCATTTTCGGCTGCCCTTCGGTCATAACGACAGACCGTGGTCCACAGTTCCAGTCAACTTTATTCAAGGAATTTGTGAACTTGCTTGGAGCTACTCACATCTCGACAACTGCATATCACCCTTGTGCAAATGACCTAGTCAAGAAGTTCCATCGTCAACTTAAGGCTGCATTAACAAGTTCTGACACTGTCCAAACTTGGTTGGAGAAATTACCATTAGTTATGCTTTTGTAGTGATTACTACTATGTTTGCCACGCCTACATTTTTCTCAACTGTCATTGGTCAAATAATAAGTACTAAATATCACAGGACAATTTACTGATCGCATTCACCACACTGAATTTTTCCTACCGTTAACTCACAAATATGCTTTTGTTATAAAATCACCGATTGGTTAATTTTTCATCCAATCAGATATTTTTCGTGTTCTTTCAAAATTTATCCTGCTTTCGTGCTGGGAGCCACCGATAGTAATATAAGTTCGGATTCATTCCCAAATTAAACAGTAGAGTTGAAGACAGTAGAGTTGAAGACAGTAAAACTCAACTACTCACACGCGTCTACACAGATTATTCATTCTACTCACTCCGCACGCACACACACATAACTTGAATATCATCCACCATCAGTTCTTTGTGAACAAGCCAAGTTGCAACAACTCTGTTAGTTACAAAACACACAACTGTATGTTCTTCTGAATACATATTCTATTTTAACACAGAACTCTGAACATTATATTCAGAAAACATGCTTATTTAAATATCACCATATCCAACTAGCAAATAAAGGGAAACTACTTTGTTCTCCTTATTCACACATTACACAAATTACCTTGTATTTGTTGTTGATTTTAATATATGTTTTATCGTTGAAACACAAATCGGTTTTCCATTGTTTTTAAAAAAAATTTATAAATGTTAAATGCTCTTCAACACGCAGCCACATTAATCTATTCAACAAAACACCATTTACATTGGTAACCCCAACAATTAAAGAAATCAGCATTTACACTTTCATTACAAACCCTAATGAAGGAAGATCTTCAGTGAACTCCTGCAGATCTTGTTTTTGGTACATCGCTTACGTTACCAGGTCAATTTCTAGACAGAAACACTTCTATAGAACCAACTTCTACCTTTATACAGTACCTTCAAAACAGAATGGCTGAACTATCATTCGCTCCTACACGAGTACACCCTAAGGAGATTTATTTTCCCAAATCTTTACAAGACTGCGACTACGTCTTCGTTAGACAAGACACAGTAAAAAAAAAACCGCTAACCCCTAATTACTCAGGACCTTTTAAAGTAATTTTGTAGCGGGCGGTCCAGCGGCCCCGTTTCACAGAAAGGGGTGAACGAGGTCACAAGAGGCCCGCTGACATTTTTGACGCGTTTAAATCTGACAGTGGAACAATATGGACGACAGAACGAGGATATATGATATATAGAGGTTTATTCTAAAAGGAAAAGGAAATGAAGATGGTCAGAAACGGTGGAGGTGCCGGAAGCTGCAGGAGTGATCCTGAAGCTGCAGGAGTGCTGGATACTGCAGGAGTGAGCTGAAGGCTGCAGGGGTGAGCCGGATGCTGCAGGAGTGAGCTGGAAGCTGCAGGAGTGCTGGATACTGCAGAAGTTTTAGTGCAGGCATTGATGGTCGAGGTTGGCAGTTGCTAGGATCATCGTTGTTGGGGGTTGAAGCTGATGTGGGTTGTTGCCAGGATGATCGCTTGGTGGTTTTTGATGTTGAGTGATGCCAGGATGATCTTTGTTGGTTGTTGAAGCTGAGTCGTTGCCGGGGTGCCAACTTGACGTGTAGTTCGTGTTGCCAACGTTGTTTGTCATTGCCGGGGTGCCAACTTGACGTGTTGGGAAAAAGAGAGAGAGAGAAAGTTCCCAACTATCGTCAAGTTGGCAGACAAAAAGAAATGGGAGCGTAACTTAATACACAGCCCGTTGATCGGCGTCCTTGGCCAATGAAGGCCAAGGGGCCTGCGTAGACGACCGTTGTGGCCGCCGACAGCCTCCTCCGGATCTAGGGAGAAAATCACTGTCTTGTGTCGAGGGGGACCAGCAAGAGAAATTGGCTAAGCTAACCGAAAAGTCTCTATAATAAAATGCTACAAGGTTAGCCAAAGATAACTATGGTCTAAAAATGACTAGGAGTATATTACAACTAGGTTTGTAATATAGCCTAACTAAAAAGGGGATTTGCTAGTCCCTCCGACGTGTTAATAGTGTGTAAGGAGCATGACTGAGAGGTCAAGGTCGAAATGACCCTGTTCCTCTGCAGGTTCAAGGACAGAAGGAGGAGGTAACTCCGACAATTTCACGACAACCAAAGTATTTTACCATTCAGGCATACAACGGTCAGTCGACCATTTCTGTCGACCGTTTGAAGCCAGCATATCTTGAGCAAGCCGCCAAACAACTCTATCCGGATCGACAGCAATCCAACATTTCGCAGCAACCATTATTATCATCACCATCGTCAAACCAAAGTCAGCAGTCCACATCACAATCAGAACCACTGTTTACCAAAACAGGTAGGAGGGTGCATTGGCCTTATAAGTATCGCTCCTAAGTTACATATTAAAGAATTTTGTTATAATTTGTTTAATCTCGGGAGGGGGTATTTTGACGATCATTATCATCACACACATACATACATACTTATGCAAATTCAAATTATACAATAACAAGCATTCATTGGATAATAAATCAACACTACTGTGTAATGCGACAATTTTATAATCGCTAAGTGCTTGTCTGCAAGTGAAGTGTGATTCTTCCCGCGCAGCGCTTTCGGAGCTAATGATCATTTATATAAGAAAAGAAAATCCTTAGTAAATTAGTGAGATCTCATCTGCCTTCTTGATCTCACTCTGTGTTGGTTGACTTATATGCATAAGCGGCCCAATATCTGTAATGCCTTAAGGGGCTTTTAAGTGCGGGGCAGTTCCTGAAAAGATGGCAGCAATAAAACACGTATATTGATACACACAAGTCTTGGAGTTATTTCTGCCTAAAATGGTGTCAGAGGGACGAACTGGACGATAAACTGGGTGAGTACTACCTTGTTTAAAACAACAAAAAATGATGTCAGTCAACCCACCCCAAAGTTTTGACTGGACAGTAAGAAATTTGCATAAAGCCTTTAACGAGTGGCTTGAAGAAGTGAACCCTTTTTTTTTTTGAATTTCAGAAATTTGAAGGGGAGGGTAGAGATAGTACTGCTAAAGTTGCAAATGTTGAAAAGAAGAAAAGGAGTTTGTTTATTTACCTTTTAGAAAAAAGGGCCAACAAATATACAAAACCCTAACAATTAAGAATGCGAAAGGAGAAATGATTGAAAATGACGACGAAAAAAAACTCGAAATGGTTATCAAAACATTTAAGGACTACTGCAAACCCATGAAAACATTGACTGTAGACAGAGTGGAATTCCTACGGAAAGAACAAAGTGAAAATGAAAACTTTGAGGACTATTTGTTAAATTTGAAATCGAGTTCTGAAGATTGTGAATGGAATAACGTATAGGATACAAATCCTATATTCCAACAAATGACTAAAAAACACAAAGTAGATTTGCACACCCGCAAAATCGGATCAAAACGACCAAAAACAGATTTCACAATAAGGTGTGAAATTAATTTTCTGACCAATGAAAGGAGGCGATTTGCTAAACCAAAAAAAAAAAAAAGATAACGAGCCAGTGTGAAAAAAAAGTCAACAATAAATAAGTCAGTTTATAAGTCAGTCGCCAGTAGTCAGAGAAAGGCGCAAAAGATCACAGAAGATTGACAGTAAAATTCATCACTGACTCAACCCGACACTAAGAGCCGAAAGTGGATTAGGAAAGCGCAACAACAACAACAAATTTACAACTGACTCCAGAACAACTCATAAGTACATTTTCCTTTTATCTTTATTCCTCATTCACACTCTCTTTTTAAACTTAAATTGCTCGCCCCTTTTTCATTTGCAACTATACAAAAACAAAAGAAACAGACATTACTCGGCTACTCTGTTGAAAGACAGCGAACACAGACATTTTTATCAAAATCACATTTTTGCTTAAACGAACTAAAGCATTAATCATTTTTTACCCTATTCACAAGATAATAAATATACAATGTTCTATTTTCTACAAACGTTGCGTATCGTGTTGTTTCTTCTTGAAATTTGCGTTGTATTTTGTGAGCAGGGTATCCCGTATTAAATTCTCCTTTAATCCGGGTAGGCTGAACCCCACAAACGTCACTGAGAACGATATGATAAAATTACAAATAATAAAAGGAATATACGATAAAAAAAAACGCGAGAAATTCTCCTGGGGGAACCAGATTTGACCCTGACACAATGTATTGACCGATGTAGAGCTGCAGAAAAAAGTAAAATTCAGTCGCAAAAAATTGAAAAATACAACAAATTAAATGTTGAGGACGACACATACGAGAAAGATATCAATGCGACTGGAAGAAAAAAAAAAACAATATGATTGCATTTATTGTCAGAGAAGACATGTAAAAAGGAATAAGAAACTGTCCAGCTTATGGTCAGGAATGGTTTAGATGCAAAAGAAAAAACCATTTTGTCACATCAAGAATTTGGCAAAGAGTAACTACAGTGAGCAAAAAGTTAATGAATGTTTTTTTCACGTTGAAGGGGAGACAATTAATAAAGTTCATGCGAATTTAAATTAATCTGGGAAACCCATTAATTTCATGATAGATTCCGGAGCAACTGTAAATATTAATTCCTGCAACATTCGTTAAGGACAACAAAATGGAGCAAAAACTAAAAAGGTAAGAAACTTGATATTTCAGTGTACGGAGGAAGGGGTTAGAACCGGAAGGAACAATGAGGGTAGAACTTATCAACCCTGTCAACAGAAGAAAAGTGACAGCCTCAGTCATGTTTGTGAATGAGAAGGTACAACCAATTTTAAGTGTAGTCTTTGCCAAAAGCTAAATTTAATACGGTTCAACCTAGATCAGTTTGACTCGACAGTTTCAGCTGTAAGAATACAATGTCCTCAAAGAACAAGCTTTGAAAAAGACATCAGAAAATTAGAATTTCTTGCTGTAAAGTGAACAGACCAGAGACAGACTAATCAGTGCCACCAAAGAAAATAGGGATCTACAGAAGCTCATAAAACTAATTAAGTTTCAACTTCCCAATGCGATATTTTTTTGAACCTCAGTTGAAGCACCTGTATAAATTCAGAGACTACCTGTCAACAAAGGATGATCTAATATTTTTAAAGACAGAGTCTTTGTACCTGCCTCAATGAAAAATGACATGAAAAGAAGGCACATACAAACCATTTAGCAGTTAAAAGTAACATGAGACGTGCCCTAGACACAATATTCTGGCCAATCTTGAGACACGAACTACAGGAATGTTATATCAACTGTGAACAGTTAGCAGATATTCTGCAAAATAGCAAAAAGACACTAATCACAAGACCAGTGCCGGAATACCCATTTCCAACGTATTGGCCTCGATACCATGACACTGGATGGAAAAAACCTAGTTTGTGTGGATTATTTCTCCAATTTATACCTTGATTGGTCGACTAAAAGGAACATCATCAGGTTGCACAGTCAATTTGATAAAGAAACACTTCAAAATGAGATATGGCATCCCAGAAGAAGTTTTTAAATGATGGGGGCTCTAAAATTTGATAACAAAATGATGAGAGAATTGGCCCATAAATATGGATTTAGATGGAATCTCTGTTCACCAGAGATGCCAAATTCAATGGAATGGCAGAATCAGCTTTAAAACAAATAAAATGCATCATAAAAAATGTAATAATGAAAACATTGATCCTTGTCTGGCCATACTAGAATTCACAAACACACCATCAAAATCACAGGAATGTCCCCTAGTGCAGAGATTCTTTGGAAGACAATTGTATGAAGTGTACTGCCTACGATGAAGAAATTTTCTATGTTATTTAATGCGGAAGAAACAAAAACTAAAATACGAAAGGCAAAAAACAACATCAAAAAGAAATACTATGACAAAAATCCATGCTTTTATTTTTTTCTTTTTGTTTGACCAGGTGACTGTGCAGCCATACGACAAGAACCAATATTCAAAAGGGCATTTGTCACAGAAAAGTTTAAATAATTTTTTATCGAACTGGAAAGTGGGAAAAGACTAGTGAGAAATGAGGGAAACACCTAAGACTCACAACTATATCAAAACACAGCAACATGATTTAAAAAAACAAACCGCAAACAAGATATCACCAACAATGGCAGTGAACAAAAAACACCAAACAGCAACAACCAGACAAAACTGAAAAGACAACCACGTCTGAAGAAAAGTCACTGCAGCAAGAAACCCAACCGATATGGTGAAAACTCGCCAATTAAACACTTCAGACTTTTGTCACTATGGGGATGTTGGTTGACTTATAAACATAATCGCCCAATATCTTAATGCCTTAAAACTTTATTTTAACAAAGGGCAGTTCCTGAAAAGATGGCAGCAATAAAACACGTATTGATACACACAAGTCTTGGAGTTATTTCTGCTTAACACTCTGCAGTCCGTACTAGACGTGACAAAACCTTATTTACTGCCACGTTTGAATTTCTTTTTGTGCTACAAATTCCGTTCTGTTAAGTTCAAATTTATTTTATCGTTTACGTTCTTTTGACTAAGTGTTATTTGAAAACATTTTTGATTTTTTCACTTTTTTCTTTTTTTCAATTTATTAATTTCCCATTTTTTTTTATTAGTTTTGATTTTTACGTATAAAGTCTCCTTTTTCATTTACTTTTTTCGTTTTTAATTTTCTATACCCCGCTCCCAGAGTTTATTTGTTTATTTTTCTTTGTCGTCAGACTTTTTATTTTTTTCTTTGTTCAATTACTAAGTGTTATTTGTTACGTGTTTCTTCGTTCTTTGTTTTGTTTTTCTTCCTTTTAAATATCCATTAAGTGTCCTAATTGTTTAATTTTTTCTGTTTTCGTATTTGTTCTAATTGTTTGTGTTTATTTAGTCTAACTTGATTGTTTTCTATATTCGTATTTCGTTTATCGGCAAAGCTTTATTTTTTTAGTGGCCATCTTGAATTTCTTGTTTAGTTTATACGCATTGTTTCGTATTTTGTAATTTGTCCTTTTTTATATTTATTTTTAAAAAAATATAGTTGTTTAAAGCGTTTTCTTTATAGTTTACCTTATTTTGTGTAATTTATTTGGGTCTTTGTTCGTATAACGTTTGTTTTTTTGGGTTTTTTTTCGTTTGAGCGGTTGTCTTCGTTCTAATTTTGTGTATATTTATTTCTTTTATTTGTTTGTGTCTAATTGTTCACGTTTGTCTTGTTAATTTATTGCTTAACGTATTTTATTATTACTATTTTGTGACTGTTATTTTTGTCATTTTAAATTTGTTTATTTCGCTGCTAGGCGAATTTTGTTTATTTTTTTCCGCCTATTGGTGACCATTTTTTCTTACCACCCCTTCCCTTCCCGTCGCATAAATCCTAAAAGTGGAGGGAAAAAAACAATATCTCGTCATTCCTTATCAAAAGGAAAAAAACATTTATTTTCCATAAAGAAGCACCCACCTGACAAAGATAACATAGAGGTGTACCCAGTCTTATCAAGTACACCACTAAATAAAGACAATGGAAATTACCCAAACAAATCAACTGAATCTACGGAAACCAAAACTGGCCAAAACTTGAAAAATACGGAGGCCAAGAATGACCAAAATGAGAAAAATATGGAGACCAATAATGGCCAAAATAAAGACAAGAATAAGGAAAATGCAGAGGCCAGGGAATCACCCTCTTGTTGCCCGCCCCCTAGTTGTGTAATCAATATAGCGGAGTTCTTCGAGCGAGCTAAGAGTTACGCACACCTTGTCGTAGAAGGTGGACTCTTAGAAGACCCTCAAGAATTAGATTGAGAAAAGAATAGTGTCTGTCTTCGTCGTGGACAAGCGTTCGCACAAAATCTGTCGCTCGACGAAAGATACAGTGGTGAAGTCACTGGAGTCCCTGGGGTTTAAGCCACAAAGAATTGTAAAGAGTGCTGGTTTCTTCATGTGGGAGGTATTGCTACCCACACCAGAAGATTGTATGGAGGCAGCAAGTCGAGATCTTGTAACAAAAGATTCTATTCTGCGGACCGAGTATGAAGGCCGAAGAAGGACCAGCGTGGCAATATACGAGGTTATCATTTTATCGGGGAACACATAGCTGCTTTCCTATCGCAGTATGGCGAGATACTGGGTGCTTCCTGCGATAATCTGAACGGGGATTGAGTTTCGATATTATGTTAAACTGAAAAGCCTTCCTCTCCATCCCCAACTGTCTGGAAGTAGGGGAGCCTGATGCTGTCGGTCATTGTGAGTGGCTGCGAACCGGTGTATTGGAAGCGTGGAGAGACTGGTCACCTCTCTTCTTCCTGCCCAGAGAAGAAGACCTCAGGAAGTCAGGCTCCAGTCGACCAAAAATACCCCTCTGACTGCGTCTTTAGATTCTGTCTCGTCTGTAATGGGCATGCCAGCTTCCAGAACCGGTGTAATAAACCCCGGTTGGGTCTAGATCTAAGCCCCCATTCCCCGAAGAGCCTTCATCCGCTGCTAGTGCAAGTATGGAGAAAGGAGAGGGGAAATGACTAGTCGCTGATAAGGCCAGAGGGAAGTGCCAGACAGCGAGTCCTCAGTCTTCGAAGCCCCCGGGACAAAAAGCACGAACAGTCCCACTCACCTATCAACGTTAAGGGCGGCGCCCCAGTCTCCAAACTGACATTCAAAAAGAAATTCGGCCCAGGATGTGAAAAAACAAAAAAAAATCAAACTTTTTTAAAAGATAAACTGGACAACCAAAGGCAAAAGACCTCTCTCCCTAAAAAGGCCGCTCCTCCACATCCTCTGCCTCACCCCCACAGTTTTCACCCCATCCTTCGTGCCCTCTCAATAGAGAACCCAGCCCCTTCAGAAAACCCTCTTACACAACTCGTCATTCCCAGTTCTTCCCCCACCAAGAAACCTGAAATGCCACCCCTGCCACCAAAAGACAGGGAAGCCCTTTCTCTACAGACAAAAAGAAAAAATCAAAATATATATAATTTAGGGAAGGATATTTGCTGCATTTGGCCCAGGCTGAAAGAGCCCGTGACTATGGAAATAGGATTAAAGATATTTTAATATCTACTGTCAATCAAGCACTATGCTGACAAGGACGTGGAGAAGCCTGAAAACCCAAAAGCTCAAAGAGTTCTAACTGCTGTTAGAACTGGGACGGGGACGCGGCAGATATGGGCGATGATTGATGAGGCCATCGTCTCATTTAAAGTGACGGCACCAATTGCAATTGTAGAAAGCAAGCAATTAAAACATTTGAAACAGTTTTGTGCAGGGAGGGTCCCTTCCTCTATAGAGCATTAAAACTCACTTTCCCCTGGAATATAGACGGTCTCTCTCAACACGGTACCATCAAGACTGAGATGGGCCATGGGACAATGGGAGAGGCTGTCGGTATCCTTACACCGACCATGTTCAAACCAGCGTCGCAACATTAATCGGTCTGACAATGGCACTCTGGTTAGCAAGTCTGAATGCCCGAGATCGGAATCTCGAAGGGCGGGGCTCGATCGTGATATTCAGCGCCTCGAGGTGGATGTATGTTGTGTACAGGAGATTTTTTTTATCTCGTGACTGTGAAGACATTCTGTCTAAAAGGTTCGACCTCTATTCAGCATGTTTTTGATGGACGCTCGAGGGATATTTCCTGGCTGGTGAGCAAGTCTGTGGATGTGGCGTGTGCTTTTTGTCTTCGCAGATCTGGCGTGCAGGATTGGCGTGCTGGATGTTACCATAAATGATAAGGCTCTTCGTCTTCGTGCGCAGCGGTCTAATTTGTTTCGGCAGATCGCGCCGTTTTTTATGACATCTCGTTCGGTAGTTCTAGCGGGTGATTGGAATGCCGTCTTTTGATCCCGATATAGATCGTATGGGTCAAAGATCGGGTACTAACAACCCGGGTGTTAATCCGTTTTGGGACTTTATCGACGGGTTTGATCTCGTCGATAAGTATCGTCGATAAGTATCGGGAGGTAGTATGGATTTGGACTTGGAATTTGGCAGCTCGAATTCGGTGGTGAGCGCAAGCTGCATCGACCGAATTCTAGTTAAGAGAGTCGACGTAGGGCTCTTAGAATGTCCAAGTTTCCATTTTATAGTTTACTCGGATCATAGGCTTGTCCGGGTTCGGGTAAACTTAGATAAGCCTAAGGTTAAGATGGCTGGGTACTAGAAATTGAACGCATCATTATTTGGTGAGCAAGATTTTCGGGATCAGCTTTTACTAAGGCTACAGCGGGAATTGTCGGGGGCTGTGGTTGGGCATAAGTGGTGGATTCTCTAAAATCCAAAGGGTCTTTTGCTGCTGATTTTAGTCGACGATTCAATCTAGCAGGGTTAGCAGCGCAAAAAGTCTTGTGAGGCAAAAGTAGATCGGGCGATCAAATCCCGTGATAGTGGGGGACGTAGCCGTAGCTAAGGCTGAGCTGGCTTCCTTACTTAACAAGAAGGATCAAGCTCTGGTAGTTAGGGCTAGGCTAAAAAGAATGTCTTGCGAGGCTACGGATATGGCCGTTTCATTGCGTGCAGAGGAAGCTAGTATGGGGTATCTAGGCGGCATATCGCGAGCATTACATTGCCGGACAAGCGGACTATGACTACAGACTAGGGCATTTGTAAAGATTGCGTAACTACTTTCACGAGCTGTTTACAGGAAGCCCGGTCTGAGCACTGCTCAGTTAGATGCCTATTTATCCTACTTTTCCCCGCCTCGAAGTGGCTGGGTGCGAGGATCCCATTACAAAGTCTGAGATCTGGGATGCGCTGAAGCAGGTTGGTCTGGACAAGACTCCGGGATTAGATGGTCTTCCTTACGAAATGTACTTGAGGCAGTTGATTTTCAACAACTGGATGAAGCAAGAGTCTATACCTCAACGCTTCACCAGGGGTGGACTGTTGCTTCGCAAGAACAAAAACTGTGGGGATGGGGTAGATAATTATCGGCGATTTAAAAGTTGAAGATTTTAGCCAAGGTCTTAGCCGGCCGTTTGTAGGCTGTCCGCTCTAGTCTGATTGGTCCCGAGCAGACTTGTGCTGTGAAGGGCAGGACTATTCAAGACAACATTCAT
The DNA here is from genome assembly GCA_903632075.3 of Acanthosepion pharaonis. Lineage (NCBI taxonomy): Eukaryota > Metazoa > Mollusca > Cephalopoda > Sepiida > Sepiidae > Acanthosepion > Acanthosepion pharaonis. The sequence goes on from CAHIKZ030002792.1 coordinate 180,382, forward strand.
TTGGTACGCTTGATCATCGAGCAAGCCGACAGTGATGCCGCACTGATCAATTTAGATTAGTTCAAGGCTTTCGATAGAGTTGACCATCGATTTCTCGAGACTGTTCGTTCGGCCCCAGGTTCCGGGCCGGACTTTCGCACTTGGATCCGACTGCTGTATTCATCCCCGGTGTGCTGGTAGAAGTGAATGAGTTAAGATCGAAAACTTTCATTTTGTCTTGTTCCATTCGTCAAGGTTGTCCGCTGTCTCCATAACTGTACGTTCTTGCGTTGGAACCTTTGAATTTTACCTGGCGCTACCACCTCGTCCAGATACTCCAGCTATGCTGTTGACGTTTCGGTACTTGTGTCGAGCAGAGCCAAAATTAACGAAGCCAGCAAAGAAATCAAAGGCTATGAGGTGGTGACAAGGGCCAAGATCAACCGCGATATATCTGTTGGTTTGCAGTTGGGTTCGTGGAAGGGAGTTTCTTTTCCCGGACCTTTCCTCTGAACGGACGGACCGATCAAGATACTCGGCGTCTGGTTCGATCCCAACCTCCTGTTGGAGATGAATTGGTCGGAGGTGCGAGAGAAGGCCGACGTCGCACTTCGTCTGTGGCCTCGGAGGAATCTTTCCTTGAAGGGCAGGGCGGAAGTATATGCCTCGAACATCTACCGATTCTCTTTTACCGGCTCTCCTTGCTTCCACTACCGTCTGACACTTTATTAGCATTTGTAAGGCTCTTCTTCTCCTTCTTGTGGGGAGGCAGTGCCACCATGGTTAGTCGCGAGATCTGTTACCTCCATCCCTCTGATGGCGGTCTGGGGTGCCTTGCGTTGAGATTCGTCGACATACGCTTCGCATTACTTATCCAGACCGCATGTGTATGCAATTGGATGAGAACGGCGAATTCTGGAAGGAAGACGGGCTCATAAAATTCTACATCGTTGAGAAATGCGCGCTCGTGCGAGGATGCGTTCGCCCCGAGGCGAGGGTTCTGTCTATCGTGAATATCGGCTTGCCCTCAAGCAACTCTTACGGGCGAAGGATGGTCTCTCCGACGTCCAGCCGTTGTCCCATAAAGCATTATATCAGGTGTCAGTTAGTGGAAATGTTCAGGATGCTTTGATAGGCGATCTTGATCTGACGAAGGGAGGCTCGATCCATATGGGTTTTGGGCACCCGGGTTGAAATGTCTCACTAATACCGGAGGCATCACTCACCTGGCTGATGATTCGAGGGGCCCTCTGATTCGCCAAAAGACTTCGTTCGGTGAGTTTGGCAATGTCGCCAAAATGCGTTCGCTGCAGTGGGGAGGTGGGAGACCCTAGGTCACGCCTTTTTTCATTGTAGTGTCGTAGCTCCGTTGTGCAAGTTTGTTGAAGGTATCATGGTTCGCATGCTGCGCACAAAGTTTTTTGTCCTCGAGGCCAGTTCCATCTGTAGCAATATAGTACCGCCTTTGACTAAGGCTGAGCACTATGTGTTCCTTTGCTTACTGGACGACGCGATAGAAGGAATTCCATGGTACCGAGAAGTTTACCTCTCCCAACTGATCTTGTTCTTTAAGCCTCAGCTTAGTCAAGATCAGGCCGGAAAGGAAAAGACTCCATACATTGGAACTTTGCGAAAGGTGGGTGAGTCTTGCTCGTCTCTGCCGAGTGAAAGGTGCTAACTTGAGTGACATTTTGATGCCGGTTAGGCATTAAGAATTTTGGGATTGCTGGGTTGAACATTGGCAACCCTTCCCGCGTATAGGTTATTATAAGTCGTTTTTGTTTTAGTTTTTTTTCTCTATTTTCAAGTTAACTTAGCTAGGGTATGTATGCTCATTGGCCCCTTTTATTTCTCGCCCTATTTTTTTTGTTGTTTAATTCCCCATCCCTCCCATCGTTAGGTGGGTAGTGATATCAGTTCTCTGGTGGGTGCGGGGCGTCTTTCGTTTCGAGTATGTTTTTCGTATTTTTGTTGTGTTTGAATGTGTTATAGACAAGCGTATGGTTGCAAGAAAGAAACTGACAACAGCAGAAATAGATTTACGTGGTTTATTTCAACTGGAAAGTGCGGGTTTGGGACAGCTACCTTGTGGCAAAGTTCATAAGCCGATTTACGGATCTTAGGTCGATCCCCTCATAGTAGTTCACATATGTTGACGGTGATTGACGCTCCCTTGCTGACAGCTGCTTACCGTGACAGGCCAGTTCCCTGGCCACCGGTGGACTGCCTGTTGAACTTCCGTGTGACCCCTTTTATAGCATTGTTTGGCCTTGTGCCGCACATGGCTTAACAGGCTCGAAAAACGAATCTCAGAGTATAATTAGGAGGAAGCATTTTATTGGACGAAAAATAGAACACTTTAAATATTATTTTTTTTTTTCGACCGGAACTCGAGTGTCGGGAACATTTGTAAATGAAGATAATGGTCATTTTGTGACGGGGTTTTGTCCCGTTCACATCCGGCTCTCGCTCTTGCGTATATATGCCTGTAAATCAGCCGAGATATGTCTTATTTTATTTTATAACAAATGAGTGTGTGTTTGCAGTGAGTGCATGGCTTGTTTTATATTTTTAAAGTCCCGCATTGATTTCGTCCAGTTAACTGGTGGTTCTGCCACAGCTGGACGTTATGGCTCCTGGGGGTGGGGCGTTTACTACTAACAAAATTTTGTTTAGTTTCTTGTATATAGTTTTGTACACATATGTAAATACTCAGTAGCGCTTTTAGATTTTAAATTGTTATTTTATTCCTCCTCCCCCCTCAGACAATGAATTGTATATATGGGGACTAGACGGGGATTTCATAGAGTTTCTGGTGGATGAGGTAAGAATCGCAAGTAAGAATGCGTTGTTTTATTTGATAGGAATATTGCTTGTATGTTTGGGTCAGTGTTTGTGGCTAATCTAAGTTTAATCTTAAGACAGAAGACCATCCTTTTCCCCATTCTCCTTTTTGTCCCTGTTCCGCATTTGTATAATTCACGTACAATAAATATTGTTGACTCCTGAACCCACAGCAACGACTATTGAGGTCAACTCCTGTCCTTTTGATTCAAGAACAAAACTTCGACCGAAAGAATCTAAATTCCTACGGTCCTCGTAAAGAAAAGACTATCGGTAAATACTTCACCCCTTTACTTGATATTATTGACCAAACTTTTTTTATCTTTATATATATTTGAATTAATCAAACTATTTTTAAGAAGAAAATAATATATTTGAACTAGCGACGAATTCCCCATCTGTCGCCTTATTATTTTTCTTAACTACAATTGGTTTTCCTCTCCCACTCCCTTGTATACTTACACATTAAGCCAACTACTTTCTGGGCTCTCGCACGCTTAGTAACTTGTTAGCATTTCTAACTTATATTGTTTTAAACTTCATCTCTATTGTTCAAAATATATTGTATTATATGTCAAATAGAATCCGCATTTCGTTTAGATGTAATCTCTTTTCTTCAAACTTAACTTTATACGAATCAGGTTCTTCTAATTTTGTGTTGCGCCAGTTTTAACATAATTGGGGGCTCGTCAAAAAAGTTTTTGCAGCCGTAACAGTATTATTCAAGGTACTGAAGTAAGTATAATATTTATTTACTGTATTTGAACTTGCAATATTTTATCTTTAAACAAATATTTTCAGTGTGAAATTCAGAAGTGTCATTCAATGACAATAAGTATTAAATTATTTTTTATGAATAATTTATGTTTTTCTTTAACAAGAAAAAACAGGTATTATATTTTTAAATTATGTTGAATCTTTCTGCCATTCGTAAATAAATAGAAGACATTGGAAAAAATGCAACGTTTTTTTTACTGCGAAATTAATGAAAATGGCCCTTATTAAAAGAATTTATCATAAAAAGTTAATGTCAAAATTAAATTCAATAAATTTAATATTTTACGACTATTTTAAAAATATACCATTAAAAACATAAAGAAGACATTATTTGTCTTGTCAATATCAAGTTCTCTTTTTTACATTTTTGCGATTATTTTAAACAGCGAAATTCATGAAAATATCATTAAGAATTTTGTCACAGAAAGTCAAACTTAATTTAATTATTCTTCATAATAACAAAATTATTATAACATTCATTTTTAAGGAATAATTTGTTTTCTTTATATTACGTGATTATATTATATTACTAGGAGTAGAGCCCGGCGTTGCCCGGGGATGTAACAGTAAGAGATAGATCAAGTATCGACCATCATAGAGACTGAAAAATAAAATTGACAAAGATTATTGTTTAAGGTTGACGGACACGCATGTCTTAATTAGTTTTTTTTTTTTTTTTTTTACGAATTGGTCAAACCCAAACTCAAACAAAAAAAATGTTTACAATCGTTATGAGTCTATCGATTAGTGAATAGAATTTTATTATAAACAATTGTCTTGTAAATGGAATTTTTAAAGCATTCTGAATGTAAATAAAGAAAAAAAGTGTGCAAAGACAATAAGAAATACTACCTGTCCAAAAAAAAGTGGATGTTTGTTTTATCGTCTGAAAAATGTAAGAAATCCGATCCCATATATAAAGGACACACACACACACACACACAACACACACACAAACAACCTGGGTTTTTTAATCTAAGTCACTCCACGGAATCGCTAAAACATAGAGCATAGTCCGATGAAAAAAGACGCTAAAGTTTATGTAAACAAAATTTTATCGTCAAAAGGCTTATGTTTTTTATGAAGAGGATAGACTAAATTTTTTTTAATTATTTTTAAAAAATTTTTGCATCTTTTTAGAATATTCTAAATTTTGATTTAAAAACCTTGTTTCTATTTGTCGCAACAAAGGGTAGTAAATAACATAGATAATTTTAACGCGTTTTTTGTATTTACACACATTAATTTGGAAAATCTTAAAAAAAATAAAAATAATTGTCAGATGTTAATGAAACTTTCAGAAACTATTCACAGATGATCGAAATTATTATAAATATGTTTTTTTTTTTTTATTAAAGTCATGGCAGAAATATTTTTTTTTATATTTATTAACACCCCCATAACTAATTTTATGAAAAACTCTAGAAATTCGAGACCATCGGTTTTAGTGATTACAATAGTTAAAAAGCACAAGGCTTTGAAGAATGCAAATCATGTTTTTTGTTTTGGCGGGGGGCCAACGTACCTGAAAATCAGCTGTGAATTGTAACATACAAAACTCAATAAAACAAATATATTATTTAGTTTCAAATGCTTTTTATTTGTTTTAATTTTTTTTTATGAATATGGACAATATTTTCTGGAAGCAAAAAATTTTTGAATTTTTAATACAATTATTTCTTATTTCTTTAATTTTAAAAAGATTTTTAAAAATGTTTAAATTGAATTTAAAAAATATTTTAACATTAGTTAAAAGCAACATCAACCTTTCAAAATGTCCGAGGAGATTGTCATTGTCTAGCGCTTTGAAAATTGTATAATTTGGACCAATCAGATTAGCCATGGTAATTAAGAAATGTAATTTTTGTGTTTATAGTCGGACAGTAATTATCAAGTACGGAAGACCAACCAGAATACAATTTAGTTGCATTATTTGAGTTCAGCATTGTTCTCCGCTGTTAAGCCCTTTACTTTTTGAAACACGTATGGAGAAGTTAATTTGAGTTTTCAATTTCAACTGAGAAGGGTACCTACAAGTAACAGTATCATCTTATGAAATTTAACTACTGCTAAACTTTAATTTATATGA